>CM021317.1:8663019-8683143 GCA_010645155.1 Tigriopus japonicus
GGGCTGCTCAGCTGATAATGATAATCTAATCAATCCAAAACAACAACATGTATCGATATGTTCATCGACTTCAGGAAGCGAATGCTGCTTGTCGAGAGACTGAATTCCCTAAACCGGTTCTTGACCGATCACCGAATGGGCTGCAAATACAAAATCTTCAAATACAATGGGAATAGACGTTTTGGAGGTCTAAAAAGTTTCCATGGAAACAATTGAACTGATCAAGGATATTTGCTGCTTGGTAATGATTCATGTTCAACCCTACCGAGAAGTTACATTACCTTCTGGAAGACTTTTACTGCAAAAATGCAATCATTTACAATATATTTACTATGAAAAGACCACTTTTCTCTTGCGTCGGCACCAAAAAGAAACCTGAGGAATATCTAAAGCAATTGTAGACTGTTTATTTGTTTTCGCCTTCAGATCACCTGGGAAAGCTCATGACTGACTTTTGTACCTTGAATATCTACCTACCTACCTCTGTTTTGAACGGTCATGCGCCCTCATGACACAAAACGTGTGAAAACTAGCACTAATGGCAGGTACTAGACATTTTTCAGAATCTTTAAATGACAGAAACATATTTGGAATTTTTTTTCTACATCTCAGAGTTTTCACCCGCATTACATCCAGTTGTTATCCTGCACTATCATTCATTTTCAAATTGGAGGTTCGCGGAACGTCATTTTGTAGCATCACAAAACCTTGCAAAATATTGTTTTTTGAAATCAATTTGATAATAGGTCTATGATGTTGTGTCCATTTAAGTTGTTCATCTTTTGTTTTTTTTTAAGTATTTAGATAAAGGTCTTGAAAACGCAAAGTATGGACGTATATCAACTAAAGTATGAATTGAACAAGTTTGTCCGGACAAGATATGTTTGGCGTTATTTAGAAGTCTTTCAAAGACGCCAGACAATACTGGAGTTTGATGCCACGCATTGTTCAGCACTGATCTTCCCAAGCCTCGCTTATTACACAATGTCTGGGGTTGATGCACTTGTTAATTCTTCGATGCACCTTGAGGCAAGATCGCCAGTGAGAGTTATTCCCAAAAATCATCGTCACGAAAACAAATACTCCAACTAACTAAACGGAATCGGTTTAATGATCATGGTTTCAAAAATGCCTCAAACAGATATTTTTTACCATCACGAAAAGCAAAGATTCGCTCCAAAGTTTGCAAAGGGAAGTTGTTATGTGGAGGCTAAAGGAAAAAGGACCTAGATTACAATAATTATTGGATTTCATTGGTAAGAATCTGAGCACCAAGATATTTTTGAGATACTTTTTGACTATTTTGCAAAGCCCATAGCGAAAGCAGAGGCAAAGAGTAATAAAATCGACACTGAATACGTCTTTATCAATACTAATGCTTCAGAACAATGCTTTATCGAATGATTTACTGTCTTTTATGATAAGAGGTCTATAAAATTTGTGAAAAATTGATAGACAAGCACATTATCCATCCATTAATAAAAAGGAGCTAATTATGTTTGGCAACTTCCAGTGTTAAAACCAAAAAAACATTAATCGGTTTAATGTTTGACCAATAAGAATCTTATTTAAGACACTAAAATATCTAGACCAAGTTGTTGTCAATGTATGAAAATTCTTCTTCCATACCCTTCCAACATGTTGAGCATGTTTCCATGCAGTTTCTATGGTCAAAAACACACCGAGCCATCGGATTCTCGGGGTGAATGCATGTTGTTTGCCACAACCATCACGATGGTTTCGCTCTCTTCTCTCTCTTTCTTTCAAAGTTCAGCCATGGGCATGTTTTGGGAGGACCATAAAGAAAGCTATGTTGTACGTAGGTATGCGAATGGTTGCTATCTCGAGACTGGATCTGGCGTTTTGAAACAACAGGATGGATTTTGGGTGGCAAAGTGCAAAGTTCTCCTTCTCTCAGTTTACCGACCTCTGACCCTTCTCGGCTTTAACCTTCCTCCGATTGAAGAGTGAATGGACGGACAGGCATGACATTCGCTCAACAAAATGCTTTATTACTACCTGAATGAACCTCACAACTTGCATTGGCTGTTGCTGATGATGATGCCCTGTTAGACCTCGAGGTTTACGGTTTGTATTTTTTGTTTGTCTGTCTTTTTCCCCTCGATTCAATTGAATCCCGCGCTCACATTTTTATTCAAGTGCCAGATCAATCTTTCTCCAAGCCTTCTCATCAAAATTGTAGTCATCATCGTCATTCCAACAGTGAGTTAGTTCTCTCAGGGTTGTCCAATAGTCCAACAACCATCCGTTGCTCAGGGCTGCCAAAAGTATTGCTTGGCTTCAGGGTGTTTAATGATTCTGGTCACTTTGTCGATTGGAACTAATGTAAGCTGGAATAAAAAATGACCATGTCACTGACAATGTAACAGGCGGCAAAACTTAGTTTTGTGTGGAAAAAGATGAAGTGCGCAGCAATTTTAAGGCCAACCCTGCCAAGCTGTTGCTCAATACCAGCCACCAAAATTCGAGACTCCATGATTTGGCTCTCCAGGCTTCCCGGCTAAATACGACCAATCAAGTTCCAAGTGCAAAAAAACTCCAGTCGGTACACTGATCCAAGAAAGGGACCTGTGAAAAGGAGTTCCATTGAATCGTCATCCAATCGCCATTTAAGATAAATTCAGGTCTTGTGGTAATGTCACGAAAAATTTTCTAGACTATATATTAGTGATGGACCGAAAGCGCTTTCGGCCGAAATTTCGGTTTCGGTTTCGGTTATGCCTACCGAAACCGATAGTAGACATGCACTATAAAGGACGGAGTTTGACAACAAAATCGAAACAATTTTCGTCCAAAACCCACTGAAATTCAAGTTTCCCGATTTTTTCAAAATCTACGCCCTACCCAACATCGAACACATGAGCAATTTAATTTTTAAGGTGGATTTTGCATTTACACAATTTGGTAGTCAGCTGCTTTCGGTTTCGGTTAAGCCCTATTTCGGCCGAAACTTTCGGTCCATCACTACTATATATAAATATGCTTCTTGAAACTGTCGGACAATGAGCGAGCCAAGTTCTGAGCCAATGGAGAAAAAATAAATATTCCTGATTCATAAAACCAATTGATACCCGTTAATGCAAAATACATTCGCATTTTTAAGCATGATTGACATAAGTGTCAACGATGTTGGTTTTAACAATTGATTAACTTTGTTTTGACAATACAGATTTCATTTACAAATTCGATGACGGGTGGAAACTATGAATGGCTTCAAAACTTTCCGGTCGCACTGTTGTAGAGTGCTTCTTAACTACTGTTACTAATATCTCTACAATTAAAGCATATTCTCTTCAAAGCCTATGAAACCAATTGAACAAAAAGTATTCCAAGATATAAATCCTAATCCTAGTTAATTTGGTTGTCACTGAGTCCATTTCTGGTATCTTAAAGACAAAGCTACAAACCTTCAATTTTTTCTCAGTCTTTTCAACAGGTCAGTTGGCCGAAATAATATTCATTAAATGAAAAGGATTAAGATTTTTCTTTTGCTAAATTGCCCAATTATGGCAATTTTGCTTAATTTTGCAATGGTATACACTGTGACAATAAAGCCGTGACCCCTTTCAAATTAACTTTTGGAATTAGCTTTGGATGAACGTGTTTTGGTATTTATTTTGCGCGGCACTGTTGCTTTTGCTGTGCTGCCCATTAATTGCCTAATATTGTAATTCATCATTGAACAGAAATTTTGTTGCTTCACAGAATTCTACCCAATCGCCGACATGTTTGTGATGATGGGATCATAGAAAATATAATGACATATTTTAGGCAATGCTCAAGGCGATCTTTAAACTCTTGACAATGGTCATCTATGTTATTTTGACTTCTACAATCCCGACAAACATCATACAAAGCTTTTCAGTAAGTGATGACATGTTATTAAAGAAGCAAATTTTTTGTTCAAGAATGGGCGAAACCATGTTGCAATACACTTTAATATACTCCTTCAGCAAAGGTGTTGTTCAATTTTGACACCACAACACCTTTGTGTAGTCTTGTTTCTGATCACTGATTGTTTTTGCTTTGGATAGACAACCTCACAGAAGCAAAAGTAGTCTTAAAGAAAGGGTACACTTTCATAGGGTTATGACTTTATTGTCAAAGTGAAAATTTAGATAATTCATAATATTTTTTTCCAAATTTCGTAATGACCTCCAAATGGCGTGAAGGCCAAAACCAATTGAAATGAAAAAAGGCAAAAAAGTTGGAAAAGTTTTAGATGCACGGAAGGATGTTCAAAAGAAGTTACACTTTATTCTTTAAAGACTTTTGCCGTTTTTTGTTCTCTCACGCACAGCTTGTCACTAGTACCTCATCTGAATCAAAGCTTTAAAAATGAGAGCCTTTGGAGAGTTCACCGATCTCTTGGCTTGGATTCAGCGTGGGATCTCCGAAAGCTCGAAAGGCAACCACAACCAGCAACAAGCGGCAATCCATCGGAGAATGTTGGCAAAAGGCAATAAGCGGCAGTGTATCGCGATGGAGGCTAACAAAAGTAGAAATGAACACCAGAAAGCGAGCCCACGTTGGAAACGAGCCAAGCCAACGAGTGAGTGAGTGAGTGAGCGAGCCGATGATCATCGGTTCGGTGGTTGTAGTGAGTGGTTGGTTGGTCGTTGTGTTTCGAGGATGCCGTCTTGAGTTGCCCATGGAATTTGGGAATTGAGTCGGTGCAGAAAAAGGTGACTTCAACGCGAGTCGCACCGCCAAAACTGATGTATAATATGAGAAGCTGTCCACTGAGGGGAATCTTTGCTTCTTCGTCTGTCTTATCCTGAACCATTAGCATTCGCTTCAGCAGACTGCCACTTATCTATAAGACTGGAGATGACGCTTTGATTTTGGAAATAGTTTCGATCTATGGGATTTTAGGATTTTAAATTTTATTCAGTGTGCCAATGCAGCAACAGTTCCAACAACAATAGGGTGAGTTAGTAAGGTGAGCTCGTCCCTACGGTACAAGGGGTACAACCAACCGTCCATCCGTCTGACTGGATCCAATCCTGCTTCTCTAGCATGCCCGTCTAGTACAAATGCTAGAACATGTAGTAAGTCCCTTGCAACGAACGAACCTCTTTTAGCAGGGGAGTGGTTTTCGTTGGTCTGTTGCCAGTCGCTCGTACAGTCACACGAACAACAACTACATACTGTACTACGAAGGGTCTCATCAACAGTCAGTGCCCTCCAGGAGCCTTTCATGGGGCAATAACATTGAAAAAAGATTTTTTTTTCATTCTATTATATTCAGATTTTGGGAGGTGCAGTTAAGTTTCTGACCTTTAACTCGTTTATTTTGGCAAATTTACAGAGTTCTTTGGAATCAAATGGAAGGGGCAAAACAATCAATTACACATGAATATCACGTGGTATTGTGACTTTTTAAACTTATTAGCCATTCTAATATGACTAAGAGCATGTCACTTTTTGCTAAGAGAGAATATTGGAATTTATGTCGGAACAAATACAAGGTTGGTAGGTTTTCAAAGACTAGAGACAAAATTATCCGCTTCTGTTTGAAGGGGATTTTTTAAACTTTTTAAAGGGAGCGAAAAAATAGAGTCTGTAGAGATTGATTTAATTGCAATCTTGTTATCAAGTTCAAACCATTTCAATGTGTACTAATTAGGTTTTGCTCCACCTGAAGTTGCCAATGAAACTTGGGGAAGCTACTGTAGTTGTGTTAGTGCTTTCGGTTGGACGTTATTACCGCTCTCTGAAGAATGAGCCAGCCAGCCATCCAGCCATCCAACTCATCCCTCTTCCATCATCCAGAGTCGTCTCATTGGATGGAGGAAGGGAGTCAGAAGAAGCTCCCTCTTGCCCTCAAATGGTCGTGGAATGGTCGATTTAAGCAAACGAACGACGATTTACTCTGGCGGGAGTCTCTCTCCCTCCCTTCGAAACTGGAAAAGTGCCTTGGGTTCAGTCTCACTTGGGATCTGAGGTGGTGAAGGTCTCCCATGGATCCAATACTAGTATCTTGTGGTTATTGAACAAGTTTTCATTTCTCACACTACCCACCCAATTAGCAGCCAGCCGAATAGTGAAGTGAAGTTATTGATCCTTAACAAGAGGCATCGACTTATGAAGATGGGCCTAGTCTGGTTGCAGTGGATGGGGCTAGGTCTATTCCACCTTTTAATTATTTTAAAAAGTGCCATGCGTACAACCGGTGACTAGATCTATACTCATCCATTGAGACTGGAACCGTTCTCCGTTCCATTGTCGTTTCGACAGCCCCTTCCCTACTTCAGAATTACTACTCTTCATCCTGTTCATGCATCATCATCATCATCATCACCATCATCATTACCATCATCTCCTCCCCTAGTTTCAGTTGTCCCTCCAAAATTGGTCATTGAGTTTTCAGACGCTCAAGGTCGCTTGGTTTGTGGGGCAGAAACCAACGGTTGCTCTCCGTGTAGTTCCAAACAAAGCCATTCAACAATACTGGTCGAAAATATGTCCATTTTTACGGTAGATGGGTACGCTTCTGGTGCATGAATCCAACCATCAGGCGTGACTAGATCCATACTCATCTACAGACCCGAAATTCATCTAACTATGCCTATCTTTTTGATTCTATATTTCCGTGACCTCTGCTTTGATTGTTCTTATTGTTGAGGGTGTTCGAAGGGAGACAATGGAAGAGGAGAGGTATTTCCGTTACCCATCCATTGGATCTCGTTTGTCGGTTGGATGTTGTTGCATGTGTCCGGGTGTGAGTGGATGTTTTTTCCCAAACTCGTCGGATTTATGATTAAGATCTCTGTTTCAGCCTCCATTCTCCAATCTGAACGTTCATCGCTCCGTGGGGAAAAACAATATTCCGAACTGTCTCACATTCAATTGCTGATATCATTTCGTCACATATTTGCCGTTACATACCTACTTGTTGCTTTTGCTACCAGAAATAAATCTCGATTATAGCCCAACTCTCAAGCTGTCGCATTTGATTCAGAGTGAACGGAAGGTGGATTGGATATACATTTCGTTGTTTTGATTGAGTCGTTTGTTTCCTTAATGGATGCATTGAAATTGATTGGAGCTACGTACTAAGTGCTATTTGGTTGATGACTTTCAAAATGGGAAAGATCGGCTTCAGCGTTACATAAGACTCGGGGACCATTGAAAACTGTCATGGTGGCTAAATACTAAACTAGCTATTCTCTAGGAGTTTAAAAGCCTCGGAAAGCTAGAATCAGATCAGGGGCCCAATTACTAAGATCGGAGATAACATATTCCTCATAGGGGATCTGGAACCGGGATCAATATTCTCGAAAATTGCAGTTTCGAAAAAGGGGTGTTGCAGGGTAACATTCTCTCGCCTCATTTTTGAACGTGCATGTGACCGACAAAGTACGAATGCAAATGCATATTTATCTATTTCATGATGAAAATGCCTTTTGTCTGATTGCCTGTGCACGCCATCTCTCACGATGAGTCTTTATGAAGGCCTTCTAATTTTAAGATCATATTTGGTCACAACGGAATTTGGAGAACATGAGGCACAAACAAGAAATGAGTGAGTTTATCAGTCCGATCTTATGATTAAATCTGGTTAAAAACGAGATTGGAGTCAGATTTTTTTGTCACATTTTCGGATGCTTTATATTCAAGAGACTCCCTACAGTTGCTTTTTAGTGTGTGCTCAATTTTTAGAGTTGGTTTTTGGATCGTCCTTGAACAAGTTCATTGTCGCCGTCGGTCCGCCACAGAGTAACTAACACCAAAGAACAGTCCGTAAAAGTACAGAGTAACCTTTCTGATTTATTTTCAACAGCCGCCTTTAGTTCAAACAGATAACTAGAACCGTCAAAAAATCTATCAATTAACGAATTTAAGGGGATCGGAAAGAAATGGCATGGACCTCTATTGAAATAGTGTGTCTATATTCAACGGCAGCATCTGTTTTCGTAGTTCGTTCGCTCAATGCTTGGCTGACTTGTGATGGGATGGTTTTGGCTTCAGACACATTCAAAGCATTTCAAGAGCGCATATCGTCATCTTGATGAGTAACAGCTGATCTTTTGATGTGTATGATGAGACACTTGAAAGGCCCTTTTTGACAATGCCTTGTTCAACGAGATGGTTTGTTCTTCTTATTGAAGCTCGTCTCTAGTGAGTGAATCCAAACATCAAGAGCTTCTTCTTCTTCTTCCCATACCCTGTTTGGTCTGAAATCTATACTAAAAAGTAACAAGAGCCAGCGATCCCTGGGAATAAAACAGTTTTTTCCTGTTATAAAGTTTCCGTTGCCGAACCATTTCAACTTTCAACGCCGGGAGCAAAAAATCAGTCCACTACTGGCATTCCACCAATAAAAACAAATCTGATAGCCAACTTGTCTTTGGGGAGACATTTGAACGTGATCGAGAGCTTCAAGCGAGTCTGGTTTAATGGTGGACGACCAAAATCCGATATTTGACGACTGCGCTAAAAAAGTCAATATTGTAGTTAATATGTCGAACTGTAACTGTCGGATTAATGGATGAGCGATGATTCTCCATTTCTTCAATTCCAACCGTTTTAACCTAAATTACAGGATGCCGCTAGTCAATACTGTGCCGACATTCCAAGATTCCTCCCTCATATTTCCTGTGACAAAACCAATAGTTGAATATAAGCTTAATTACTAGAGACCTTTGAGCATATTTCTTCTTCGTTTTTGACGAAGTTGAGCTTTTCGATGGTCGGAGAGCTCCATGGATTCTAAAGGTGATTGGTACAACTCCCCCAGGTTAGGTAGTAGTTAGCCAACCAACCATCCATCCATCCATCCAACCTACCAACCCACCTGAGCTCACTTGAAACCCCTCTTCGTTCCAACACAATGTTGAAGAGATGGTGGACCAATCAAAGCCAGCCACTAACGCAACAACCAACCAACCAACCTGTCGGTCTGCCAGCAATGTGAAGAACCTGCCAAGAAACAGAGGGTATTGACTTCTTGCTCTAAAAGCTGATAGCGTGGAGGCTGTTGGACTTCTTGGCTGGCTGGTTGGTTGGTTGGTTGATTACCTATGTACCTGGCTGACTGGCCGACTGGTTTGGTGTACTGTATATGAAAAGCTCTTACAGCACAATTTGGAAGGTTGCCCGAACGAAACGTCTCTGAATTTAAGGGGGAAGATCATAGATTGGGCTCTTTTTGCCTCTTTTGACCACGATTCGTTCAAGAGCAAAGAGAATAGACCAAACTTTAAGAATACAGTTCCTGGACAATCGGACTTATATTCTGGGCCATGATGCACTTCCATCATGCTTGGGATGGTGTTGCATAACATGGCGCCGCCGAGTTTTGAGATATTTGACATTTTGGTGCCTACTCGTACAGAGATGCCAGAGAACGGAGCAATGAACCATGGATGACCTTATGACTGGTTTGAGACATCAAAATGAGTCTCTTCATCCGTGAAAAGATGTGAGCAACGCCTCTTTTCGTGAAGTTGTGTTTTTATAAGTGTGGTTGGAGCCTTGGGTACCAATTGGGTCCATGTGTTCATTAAAGGTGCAAGATTTGCGAGAATTGCCTTGTCAGTGGACTAACTTGTTACGGCGATGTCTGGCAAATGAAGAAACAAGATCTTGTATAAATATCGTATTTGCATTCTTTTGATGACTAAGCACTTTGAAGTAGAATTGCGAATTTATTGTAACATTCCTAGGTCTTAAAGGCCTAGACATGTTGAAATTCGACCACAACATGTGGGATCAATTATCTGTTTTCAATTGAAAATCTTGCAACTCAATTGCTCGTTTGATCGATAAGTCAGAAATAGTGACCAAAGATTGTGTTCAGATCTGGAATATATTTACAATTTAAAAAAAAACGTCTGTCAACATTGTTTTGAATTAAATTTTATACAATCTTTGTGAATTGAAAGACATGGGCACTAATAACTTGTAATGAAGGGAGGGAATTTTCAACATTTTTTGATCAGGGGCCCCCTTTGCGCTACCCTAAAATTCAGAGCCCTCATAATGGATATTCTTGGCTTTTAAAAGAAACACCTTCATCTCGTGAGTTGAAAAAAGTTTTTTTTTTGAATTCTTGAGAAAAAGATAACGTGTTGAAATAGAAATCAATGAATGAACTGAATCCAACCGAAGTGTTACTTCTGACAACTCGTATGGCTAACAACTTTTGGAACTGATACTACTCTGATCTGACCCAAGAAATATGTGAAATGGAAATACCCAAAATTACGCTTCGCCCAGAAGGTGGAATCGAACCACTCCGCCGCTAGGCGGCTACAGGTTTGAAGCCTGCACACCGGACCACCGAAGATCATCTGGGCGTAATGAAAGGTGAAAATTTCTGAATTTGAATCAATAAGTTAAAAAAATGTGTTAGTGATTAATTTATCATTTTCAGACACAATGTTTAACAATTTCATGCAACATGCAAAGGGCAAATTTTAAATTTGAAACAAATATTCAAAATTTCAAAAAATTGCCCACATTAAATCACTAAAAGTCAAATAATGGACAAAATACGCCATTCAAGGTGCTGACGATCGTAGCGCCATCTAGGGAGCTCAAATGAAGGGATTGTTAAATGTAGCTTTGACTTTAAGGCACAATAGCACAAAATAGCGATAGCTCTTTAACGAACCTCTATTTACCTCTCTCGAACCAAAAATGACAAAAGATTGTCCCAAGGTCAAATTCTATTCTTGGCATAGTAACTGGTTGCGTGGCTACAAACTCATAGTTGCGCTTTCGCCCACGAACAAGTCGTTTGCGTCATATCTTCTCGGGTCGCGACGGGTTAGGACACAAGAACCTTTCACCACAGGATGCAAGGTTCAGTTGGTACGCTGACCAGAACGACCCCAAACCTGTGCGGCTCTTCAGCAAATTTGACAACAAAAATCACTTCAGAACAAAGTTTCTGAAGTCATGTATTTCACCAATGACGCCTTCCGTTCTCAGAATTGGTCAAAACTGAGCAGCCTCAAAGCAGTAAAAAGAATAACTTTTGTTCATCCCAGGCAAAGCACAAATTGACTTCTGCTTTCCAGTCAAATCTTGAATAAATAGTCGTGATGACTATAAATGAGCATATATTGTGCGACCTTTCAATTAACATGCTAGTCAAGGCATTCAAATGAATGTAATCAAAACTTGTATGAATATCTTTGGTCGCAAACTAGTCTTCAATACAACACTAACTTCAGACAATGGGTTTAGCCAGGAACCCCTGAAAGGGGTGGACACGAACTCCGATTTTTGAAAAAATGGTATGAGGCCGAGGCTATATTTTGACACAACGTCATTTATTCCTTATTAACGGCTAAAACTGTTGAACACGTGTCTTGAAAGAATTCAGTCAAACTTTTTGTGTTAATATTTGTGGACTGGATGTTCTTCACCTTGATTTTAGAGGTCCCAGCACTCTTTTACTCGTCTCATGAACTTTTGACATTCAGCTCTCCAAAGGATTTTAGTCCTCATAACGATGAGGAAAATACGTAAATGGAATCTTGCTTCACCCATTAGTCCAACATCAGTGAAACAATGCTAAGCAGAGGTATCCGTGGTGGTATCTGGAGTGTTACTCCTCTTCCATCCTCGTCAACACCTCCACAACGCAGGACAAGATGGAGTCCAAGTCGGAGATGTTGTTGGCTATAACTATTGAAGGGCACTTTTGAGGGTTCTGGATCAGATCAACCGTCTGATCCGGATTGGAATAGGAACAAAGGCAATCACAATGTCCTTGAGACAAAATGAGTAAAAAACGTGGGGATTAAATCCTGGATTGTGGATTTGATTGAAATTTTTTCAAGTCTTGGGGCTCAAGAAGGTCAGGACCACGCAGGACTGGGGGTAAGGGTCCTTCAGGACCAGAGGATCATCTCTTATCATTGCAGGGATAGGCTCTACAGGCTTGATAAGGTTTGATTGGTCTTCTTAGATCCCCTTGTCCAGGAATTAACAATCAAATTGAATGAAAAATCCACACAATTCAATCTTGATGGGAGCATTTCATTCTAAAGACTTTGAGAGGGTCCATGTAATCCGGGTTAGACTGTCAGATCACCAATTTGGGCTGACTGACTCGAAAGGCAGATCAAAATATTGAGCCCATCCATTACTAGTAGGTCCACCTAATAGGTTTCAAAGTCATCTTAATTTGCTCTTCATTTGATCGAATTCTTGACACTGAGGATTTCTTCTTTCTTTGTTCTATATGGACCTTAATCCGAACGCAAATTCCTCTTGAAAAGGGATTAAGAACCAACTTTCCCCACATACTCTCACCCGGATCAAAACGGGGAATTTTATCGCACTCGTCCATCACGCAACTTGAACAACTTAAGAATATCTTACCTGTCCTTATTATCCTGAACTAAAAAACACAACCATACAATAAAAGAAATTCAAAAATGGGCCATCATTTATAGAACATTAAATTATGCCAAGGTGACAACTTATAAAAACCTTAATTTCATGCAAAGTTTGGCATGTGTTAATTCAGTTCAGGATAATACCTTAAATATTGATGGATGGGTTCAATTGTAAGTTCAAAGATACTAATAAGACGTTCAAGTCAGATGATATATGAGCTCGGAAAAAAACGTTATTTTGTTGTTGATAATTCATGGAATCGTAAAATATTCTTTGTTGTTCAAGTTGTGTATTGGATGTGCGTAAAGAAACTCTCCGTTTTTGTACAGGCGAAAGTTGGTTCTTTATCCTTTTTCACGAGGAATTTGCGCTCGAATTCAGGTCCATTTTCTTTCTATTTGCTTCAGATGAGGCTATCACTTCTAATGATTGGTATCAGGTAACCTGGTCATCAAATTTCATTTAATCACTTGATCGTCATCTTGAAGAAAAGACACCTTGCAGGTTCATTCGCACTTGTGACCAATGAATTAGCCCTCCATGATGTGATCATTTATTCACTCTTTCATTCACTCGTTCATGGCTGAACTTGTTGTCTTCAAAACACCAACATCGGACTGATTTTGGGGCGTGGGGTTGACCTTTACCAAGGCTAGGACTTGGCTGGACCCGCTTGAAATACAGGGAACACCGATTGGCGCACTATCTTTTGGAATTTTGGTCGATTTCCGTTTGATTTTCCGCTCCCAACATGGCGGTTTGTACTTGTTGTTTACGAACTCTCGGCCTCATACCGGAGGTTGCGTGCCGGAGAAATTCCGCGAGTTCGTATCCAGTATTAATACTATTATATAGGTTATCCCTGGTTTAGCTCTACTCAAAGATGAAAATTGGACCATCTGTTATTGACATTTATAATGAAGCTCACAACCACAGTATGCAGATTTTTTTAACAAAAACACAGTTACTTCTGGACTCTAGATAATTCATGCACTGAATTGGCATAGATGAGTGAACAATAAGTCCATATAAGTTCCCTACCCTTTGTTCAATCGGGCCGTTAGTTACGGAAAAAAGCAGTAACAAACAGCTGAAGTGCTATCCTCTCCTGTATGTATATCCATGTCAGAAGTCAGGACTCGTGAGTACACAACGTCCAGGGACAACAAACCAGCATCGATTCTGCCAGATTTCACTATTTGACACAAAGAAAACCACATGCAAAAGCGATGCAATGCTAATTCAAGTTGAGATTGCTTGAAATAGCAATAATGATATCTAAAAAACACTAGTGATTTTGTAGGGCTGTACCAAGAAACTGGTTCGTCTCATTGGAAACTGGGAAATGCATCTTTGTAATCAATTCGACAAGAAAAACATTAAAAAGCAGAAAAAATGCACATGAAGTGCTTGACCTTATGTGCAGTACTTGTACCATACGGAATTGTGCACAAAGACGCCAACGTCTGAAAGAGCGTTAAGAAAACTCCACATTTTTTACTTGAGGTTTGTATTTGTGCAAGTTATGTTTGTAGCACTTTAGTCAAGGATAGGGCCAAGTAAGCCTCAAGCTGATATTTGCTCGATTGGGAGAGTCTGTGGACCCTAAGTTGGTATAAACGTTATTCTTAGGAACTCACAAAGCCATGCACGAGATGGTATTTAATATTTTCGTTAGGTTTACTTAGAATAAGTTTGAATAGGTTGGCAATCCGAGTTCCTACGAATAACGGCCACATTAAATAGGCTGTCAAGACCCTGAGGATTGAGGGGCCTAATAGTACACTCAATTTTTGATTCCTAACTTTGAACCAACTTTTTCATTTGACCTAAAATCTCCAACCATCTGACCTTCAACTGGTACTCTGTCTCGCAACCCTGACCAGTGTCCCTTAGTGTAGTAAACTTTGTCAAATAAGGGCGAGTGTATGTTCCATGATTGGGCTCAAAATCCCAGTGTTTCCCCACTAAAATCCCATGATGAAGAATCTCTCGCCCTTCTGGGATCAAGTGCCCGATTCGTTGCGATGCGCCCTGTGCCGATTTCCGTACGAAAAAGCCGTGAAAATGGTTTGCTGTGGCACCCTCAGTTGTCGAAATTGCGCTTGGAAGAAACTACGCTACACGCATTTATTTTGCTGGGTCCGCACGTGTTTCGCCAAAGTGGATCCGGATTCACAGGATCACGTCATTTCCGCTCGAGAAGAGCAAAAAAAATTGGCGCACTTTTTGGAACAGCATCCTAAGATTGCTAAAAGATTGCAAGTCAGACATGGGGGCATTTTCCGCGTGTTTGATTCCAAGGAATCGGCCAAAATGCCTCTACCAGATTTGTCCAATGGGCACAAACATCGGGTCCCGAAAGAAAGAGAGTCTAGTTGCTCATCTTCGCGGATTGAGGGGCGGGACAAAGGAAAAGAGCCCGCCCCTTGCTGTAGTAGCCAAGTGCCTACATTACCCCCTGGCTTAGATACGAGCGAGTTGGCCAAATACTTTAACCAATTTATGGCCCAATTGATCCAGCAATCTCAAGTCACTAAAACGATTCCCACTCCTGAAGCTTCATTGGTAAATCCGGGAGTCGTGCCAATGGCAGCACCCGCTCCAGTAGAACCTCCTACCCCTACGGTTGTTAAGATTGAACAAGATATCAAACCGGAACCAGAACCTGAGGTCCTGTGTCAGGAACCGCCCGCAAATCAAATTGTTAAAATGTCACTAGCCCGATCTAGAAAGCCGATGGCAGTGACGTCTAAGAAAACCACTCCGCTTCGCCCAAAACTGAAAATTTGCCCCAAGGAACCCGTGCAATCAGCGCGGGAAAAGCTCAAACAAATCAGAAGTTGGCAAGATCGAGTCCAGAAAGAGCTTGATAGTGCCCAGATCCCACCAATAGTGCCTCAGACAGTCCTGGATCAAGTCAATGAGAGAATCTTGCATCGGAGAACGCAATCTGCCAAATCTGTTGGAGAAGCGACTGGTGAAGAACTTTCAGAGAGTGGCTCAGACATGTCTTTTAGTGAAGAAAGTTGCGATTCTTTTGCCCGGATGCCGAGCATGGAAAATTACTCGCACCCTGGTCGAAGATCATCAAGGCAGCCAGTTTCAAGTGCAAGTGATGTAAATGATTTTGATTGTCATAGTCTTCTTCCTCAACGACGATCTCCATCCCCAGAATTCGGGGATGTGAATCGTTCTCGGAACAGTCGTCAATCTATGATGCATTCACATTCAAGATGTTCAAGCATAAGTGAGGGTGAGATTGTGGATCATCCTAGGAGAAGTCGGGTATCAAGATCATCATCCAGAGGATCAAGAGGCGTGGAACGTTCCCGAAGTCGTCGGAAATCAAGACAATCCTGGACAAGCTCATCAAGTTCAGAGAGTGAGGACGAATGTGATGATGACAGAGAAAGGAATCGCAAACGGCGTCATAACAGAAACCGCAGCATCTCCCCAAGACCATCTCATTCCACCAGGAGGAATGAGAATAACCACCAAATGAGGCGGTTTTCTCGTTCTCATTCCTCCCGATCCAGGTCCAAGAATTCTAATGCACTTCGAAGTTCGCCTCAAGGAAATCATTCAAGACAAACCTTCCAAGATCATGGTTATGAATCGCGATCAAGAACTAGATCCAGAGGAAGAAGTAGATCTCGGAGGAGATCTCGATCGCGGTCTCCAATTCGATATTGATTATAGTCAAGCTCAATGCGGAACGAAGTTCAAAGTTATCAGTTGTTATTTATATTTACACAGACTTAAAGAATGAAATGTCTCAAAATGCAAAATGTCTGTTAACAATGTCATTTGATGCAATTTTTCCTCAACAAACATTTAGAAGGTGAAATATGAAACAAGTTGAAGAATATACATGATTACTGGTTTTACAATTTGATCAATTGGTTATCCTTGCAAATTTTGAGGCTAGCCATTGGGGATTAGTTTAGTATTAGTTTATTAGATAATTAGTAAATGCATTTTCCAATTTTTCTATGCTTCGTCATTAGTCATGACTATTCATGTTTAGTTTAAGATTAATTGGCTAAGAACCACTAAATATAGAGCGTAATCAAAATGCATTAAAATTGTCAAACCTTGTTTCAACTGACTTGGCATATCATTCGTCATTTTGAATCGTTTTTAACTCTTTCCAACGGAACCATTGCGGGCACAAGTGATTCACACCTAAAACACTGATTTGCGCAACATTGACATTTTGATGCCTTGTGACTTTGCGTTTTGGCTCTGAATGCCTGCACCTCGAACTGATTATGCCTCACACCGTCGTCCTAAATACAATTCTTATTCCACTTAATAATTGCACTGAAAATTGCAATTAATTACAATTTTGTTTTGGTTTCGGAACTTTTTATCGCTACAAGGAATGGGATTCCCTGTAAAGAGAGTAAAGCAGGAAAGAACAAACGTTATCGCATAAAAGTAAAATTTATATGATATTTGGTCTACCAACGAATTACTGTTGGCAGATCTATACAACCCTTGTATAGTGGGTTGGTCAGGAATAGTGTTTAAAAATTTGTCCAATCCTGCCTTAAATGCAGTAAGACGATCAGCTCCTACACTACATATTACCGACGAAGGCAAATAGGCAACAAATTGAACAATGAAGGAGCCCGATAAAGAAGAGAGGAGGACTTCATTGATCGAACTAGCCTCGATTCCCTTGGATTTGGAGGTGCTCTCAGAACGCACGTAAAACCTCTACCCCCAAGAGGTACCCGTCTCGATGCCCCTGTTTGAGTTTTATTTTTAGACCTCGGTTATTTTCGGAGCTAAAAATTGTTTGTCAACGAAGTGATACAAAGGGTCGGCTGGCCAAACATAGATTTTGGCGTTTTTAGTACACAAAAACAGCGTCAGTTTCAAGTCCAATTGATACTTTATTTGGCCAACTTGTAAGAATGAAACTTGGTGATACACATGTTTTAGACAACTTAGTTTCCAAATAACCTCTTCATTACTATGATTTCGTACTCACCCAAGGACACAAGCGAGGAAAAAACAATTTCTGTACACTTTTGTTTTCTGATTTTAAATCTATAAATTTGAGGGAAAACATATCCATCAAGATTTGAATTTTTATGACAATTTTAAGGGGTCTACACTTTGTCGTGTGTCCCTGAAGATGTTCTTTTTATGTTCGAAACCAAGACCAAATTATGACAATTCCATGCGTTCTATTTGTGGATTTATTACAAATGCCAAGAATATTTGTCCTTTGAGTACATTTTTGACGATTGTGTTGTGGGCAGATTTGGGGATTGAAAAATGAGTTTTTTTCAGGCAATGTTCATGAAAGTTGTCCCTTTAAAGAGAGAAATAGATAAATACAGATACATATCATTTCTGTATCTGGTTGGGTGAAATATATGTAATACTAGTTTTTGTCACAATATTGGTCCCACTTAGATTTGAAACATCTTAAACTCACGCAACCTCGTCACGATTCCTTTCGTATGAAGTGGCTTACGCGAGTATATTCAAACATTCTCCAATTAGATTAATGCGTGTGATTTCTGGTTCTTCGGACTTCATTCTCCAATTGCTTTTTCATCATAATGTAGTCGTCCTTCTCTCGTGCCACGTTTGATTCATTGGCTGCTTTTGCCCCTTGGACCAAATGAACAGAAATTTGCTGTCGAATCTCATGAGCAAAAGGTCTTTCTAACGGGTTCGCATGCCAACATTTCAACATGATTCGGTAGAGATCTTGATGGTTGGGGAGAAAGCTATTGGAACGCCGATCCCAAGGGGAGGATAATCGGTTGCCCGCTGACAAAAACTCAATGATGAAATTGAATCTGGCATTGCTTTCCGATTGATTGATAAGTCCACTGGTCACTCGAGAGTACGATGAACTGATTGACGAGCTATGGTGGAACTCCCAATCATAAGGCCGTGATCCAAATGAGAACACCTCCCACAACAGGATCCCAAAAGACCAAACGTCTGTTGAAGCGGAGGCTAAAGATAAATTATGGATCACTTCCAATGGCAATCGGTCCACAGGGAGCATCATTTCTAGAGTGGCGGGGAAAAAAATACGAAGATTATCTTAAGCTCAAGAACACACAGTTAAAATCGGAAATACGATTATTGGATACAAGAATTCAGTGTTGCTGGTTGTTGAATACTTGATATAAGCATACGTCTTCACAGAAAAATGTTTTTGCCAAAATATAAATTCACTACATAGGCTCGTGCACTACATGCTCTTGATATAGGGATGACTTTCAACTGAAGAATTTTCACTGAAGTTTAAAAATCCGTCACCAGATGTAGGCAAAACAGGGCCCCAGTGTCTTGTTTTTAGACCTATCTTCATTTTAACCTTGTTATCAAAATAGTGGTTTAGATTTTAAAATAGATAGCTCTCTATTTTTCGAATCTATTTGAGCTTAACTACAATATAAACGAATCAGGCTGTGTGGTTATAAATCAAGGCCAGAGATTTTGTCAAAAACACAAAAAGTTGATTTATCACAAGATGGCGCAGATCGTTACTTTTTCTCTTTGTATGAAGCTGAACTTAGCTTTCTATGCGACGTCTGCTCTGATGGCAAGTGGTTCATTTTGAGAACAAAAGAGGGCTCCCAAAGCAAGGGGTTGAATGGATGAGAGTAACCGGTCGAGTTCAGCTGGGGATCTGGGGGCCAAACCTGCTAGGGATGGATCAGAGCTTGGCTTGGGCATTTCGTAGTTTCAGGTTGGTTGGTGAGGGAAACGTTCTTGTTTCGTTTGGTTGAACGAAGAATGCGAATTGGGATCAAAAATTCAATAAAGTTTTCTTAGGGTTAGTCTTGGCTTTGACGCA
Source organism: Tigriopus japonicus (assembly GCA_010645155.1). Taxonomy (NCBI): domain Eukaryota; kingdom Metazoa; phylum Arthropoda; class Copepoda; order Harpacticoida; family Harpacticidae; genus Tigriopus; species Tigriopus japonicus. Next base: position 8,682,239 of record CM021317.1, read on the forward strand.
TCCTTAGTCATTTTGGCCCCAGAGTCCCCAGCTGACTTTGTTCGATTGCACTTATTCATTGTGTGAAAGTCATAAAGTGACAAAAATGCCAGTTATCCTTCACCAAAGCAAAAACTCTTTTATTCAGCTTTGACTTTTTATTTACCTCTTGTTTTCTGACTGAGTGCGGGGATCTCATGGATAAATTTGGCCAAACCAAAGTCAGATATTTTCGCTATTTCAGTTCCAGTTGTGAGTAAAATATTTCGAGCGGCAAGATCAAAATGCACAATGTTACGCTCACTCAGATAATCCAAACCATCCGAAACCTGTGCGAACAGAAATCGATAGAACAATATACATTCATCTCAATTGCAAATGGAATATCTATCTTACTTGATACATCCACGAAACCAACTTTTGTTCCTGAAGATTGAGCAGAGACTCGTGCTTCCGAAGATACTTGGCCAAATTCATCTCAGATTCCAGACTCATTACCAGAGCATAGCGATACGTTCCTCCGTCAATGAGCTCTTTGCTGACACATTGAAGAGCGACGATGTGTCCATGATCCCGAACTTGCCACAATTTCTCGGCTTCATCCAAAATCTCCTTTTGAGAAATGCCAGACTTCAGTTCTTTGATGGCAACAGGACAACTGAACAAAAGAGGGAAGATATGTAAAAAAGGGGGTTTATGGGCTTGTTTTGCAATGTTGTCAAGTCTGTTTTGATTGCCATTATGAACCTCACTCTGATATCAGAAAATGCTATCCAAGTTCTCAACTGAGGTAAATTGGTATTGAAATCTTTTCACTTTAAAACACGGAAACTAAGGCTTTATTTTGTGCTCGAAAGGCATATTCCTTTTTTTGTTGTTTTGGGGCTCTGTTTTTCATGTATTATGAGTCCCAGTTTAGACTTAAA
>CM021317.1:8683255-8695729 GCA_010645155.1 Tigriopus japonicus
TGAGGTAAATTGGTATTGAAATCTTTTCACTTTAAAACACGGGAACTAAGGCTTTATTTTGTGCTCGAAAGGCCTATTCCTTTTTTTGTTGTTTTGGGGCTCTGTTTTTCATGTATTATGAGTCCCAGTTTAGACTTAAAAGGCTTAAAATTACATTCCCGAAATCTGCATTCTTCGTATAATTTGGGACTGTTAAAGCCACATTGAGATTGTGTGTGTTGGTTCATTTAATTCTATCAAAAGGCTCAAATTATCAATGCAGTTTGTCGAAAAGAAGAACACAAAAGGTTGCCTTTCCTTAAGTTTTCAGGTTTACCTATTTCTTTTTTGTTTTTTTTGTTAAGCTATAGCCTCAATGCCTTAGGATGAATCTGTTTCTCTTCTCACCAAATTAAGCATTAACAAATCTACTCGCATCAACTGTTTTATGTACAATAGAAACAGATTGGGGACAACCTCAAGGGATATTTTGGCACTTTAGTGAACTTAATTATTGTAACGGAAATGTTTCGCATCTTGCAACTTCTAAATAGCAAACCAGACTTTGACCATGAGCCTTCTGGAAAGGTAATTTTCAAGGCTCGAGCATCACAGGTTAATCGAGCTCATTTTCTACGCCAATATCACAGAGTTTCATATGTGGCAGGTCAAAATGGAGAGTAAATTAAAATAATACATGAACAACCACTGACATGTCAATGAGTCGTCGTTCCAAAAGCATTCTGTAATTCATAAAATTGTAAAGGAACAGTTGACACTTTTGAGCTAATTTATTTAAGGAAGCAACGTATGTAAACCTTTTTTTTGGGGGGGGGGGCGGATTTTTTAATACCGCTACAAGGATTGGGATTCCTTGTAAAGAGAGTTAATGATCAATATAGTTTATAAAATAAACGGTAACTTTATAAACTATATTAATCATTAACGCTCTTTACTGGGTTGGGATTCCTTGTAAAGAGAGTTAATGATCAATATAGTTTATAAAATAAACGGTAACTTTATAAACTATATTAATCATTAACGCTCTTTACAGGGAATCCCATTCCTTGTAGCGGTTTAATAAACCGCAGCACATATATATGCACCTTAAAAACCGCTTCTTGGGGAGAACGCCTTGTTTGTTCGAAGTTCAAATAGGTTCCAAGATATGTATCTCAAACATCGAGATATGTCTTAAATTTCGTGGTTCTCTTTGAATAGTTTATCGTTGTTCAAAGTATTCAAAACCCTTGCCAGCTTTATCGCTGCATTAAACTCCGTATTGAACTCTTCCACACTAGGGATGCTGGATAAGCGCGAGTGTCTCTAGGTCGGTTGTTGAGGTAGTTTGGAAGTATAGTAGAAGCATATCTAGAAGCATAGAAGCATATGAGATGGAGTAGAAATAACCATGTTTGAACAAGTTTTGCTACATAAGGTTTGATATAAAAACGCAGCTGCTCATGTAGCGAAACTTGATCGAGCATGGTTATTTCTACTCCATCTTATTTGCTTATTTTATTTTTCTAGATATGCTTCTACTATACTCCCAAACAACCTCAACAACCGACCTTCTATGAACCCCGCTACCTTTATGGCTTGTTTGCTCTTGGTTGATCTTGAAGCTTGGTCAAATAAGATCCTCATCCGACCAAAACATGTTTTCTTCATTACGGGCTCTCACCTTAGAGATTGTATGTTGACTGATCCATTGTATACAGTCCCAAAGTGTCCATGACCTAGTTCATCGTGTTTACGGATGGCTCTCATCGACACACGGAGCAAATCTGGAGCATCCAAAATCCACTGAGGCCAATCATATTCCAAATCGTCAAACTCGGGATTGTCCTCCATGGAATCCAAAGCAACCGTGGTGTTTTCCAGGTAAGGAACCATAAGTTGTTTCTCATTTTTGACAGGCTTTTGCCCTCTCCAAAAGCAATTCAGTTTGAACCAACAAAGGATGGACAGCAGGATCAATGAGAGGACACAGGAGACAAAAAGTATGATATGGAACACGTTGCGGCTTTGTGGAGTCTGGACCATAAAGATCATGTCAGCCAAAGGCTTTTGCCTTAATCCAGAGCATGATATTTTGTAAAAAGCATTCTCCTTCCATTTGCGGACATCTACCTGAATGAAGTAATTGAGAACGGGGTATTAGGTAATAATGAAGGTAAAAGAGTTGTTCTTTTTTCTCCTTTATGGCTCTCATTTTTGGGTTTGGTTTTAAAGCCCTTTTAGATACAAGTTATAATCCAAAGCATTGTGGAACACTAATCCTCCTCTTCGAGGTTAAACTTTACTAAAAAAAAATCCCATTTAAATTGAGTAATTGGTCACAATAAGTGCGACATTTTTCTTCAAAAATTTAATTTTTGTTCTGATGTTTCAAAATAAGAAAAAAAAATCTGGGAATCCCTTCCATTTATATGCTATTCTTTTTGGCACCGGTTTTGCTTAACTCTTGATCGTACTATGCTAATAGATCATGTGAACAATTCCAAATCTAGTGGAATCTAGCCCTCTATCCTCATATTTGTTGTGGTCAGCTATGCCAAAGTGCAGAGGAACAGTAGGGTGGTCAAAATGAAAAGTTACTTTACTTAAAGCTAGTGTGCTGGTTAGAATAGTATACTTTTGCTTACTTAAGATGACAGTAAAATGAGTACCAATATGTGATTGACTTTGAGTTTTTATCTCCCTTATGTCTTGCCCACTTATGGGGGAAATTGTTTCACCGACATATTTAGTTCACATTCTCTAGTAGTTTTAAGGGGTCGTTTTGTTGCTATGTTGCAGCAATTCTCATGGGTTTCATTAGGTGTCGAATACGCGATAACACGTAAGGATAACAACAAGAATGTGTGTGCCTTAATGCTTGAGCGTTTTAAAGTCGTTTTCTCAGACATGTTTGGCATTTTTCTGCGTTTTTTTCGCCTTTTCTTGGCCTCTCATTTCAGTTTTAGATAATTACTGTGTCATCTTTTGTCATCTTTTGTGTTGTTAAAATTTTGTCATCTCTTGATAAAAAAGACAATCATTGTCTAAGTTTGAAGAGCTCTCATCCATCCCTTAGAGCAGACCTGTTCAATTATCTTATCTAGATAAAAGATAAAGATAAATGATAGTTTATCTTTTATCTTTATCTAGATACTTTTTTCGGGAAAGTATCTTAAAGTGTCTTTATCTAGATATTTTTTTCGGCAAATGTTAATTTAGATACTTTTTTTGGAAAACCATCTTTACCTATCTTTATCTAGATAATGTGTTCTCTCAATCTTTTGTGTTAAAGCATCTATTATGCATTGTTTAGTATGCATTATGCATTTTCCCAAAAAGTATCTAGGTAAGATACTGCTAAATACTTTTATTCATTATGTATAATGTCAAATTATTTGTGCATTATGCGCATTGAAAGTGGATGCATTATGCATGTTGAGACTTGAGGTTGGACAAATTATGCACATTGAGTGAGGAATCTGAGGTTGTACTCATTATCCACTTTGAGGAAGGGTGCATAATGCATCCACTCTCAATGAACATAATGCATCCACTCTCAATGTGCCTATTGCGTCCACTCTCAAGTCTCAACATGTATAATGCATCCACTTTCAATGTGCATAATGCACAAATAATTTGACATTATGCTTTATGAAGAAAAGTATCTAGAGGTATCTTATAAAGATACGTGTTGTGAAAAGTACCTTGAAGTATACTATCTAGATAGTTTTTTCGGGAAGCTATCTTGAACTATCTTTATCTAGATACTTTTTTCGGGAAGCTATCTTGAACTATCTTTATCTAGATACTTTTTTCGGGAAGCTATCTTGAACTATCTTTATCTAGTTACTTTTTTCGGGAAGCTATCTTGAACTATCTTTATCTAGATACTTTTTTCGGGAAGCTATCTTGAACTATCTTTATCTAGATACTTTTTTCGGGAAGCTATCTTGAACTATCTTTATCTAGATCCTTTTTTCGGGAAGCTATCTTGAACTATCTTTATCTAGATACTTTTTCAGGAAAGTATCTTAAACTATATTTATTTAGATACTATGCGGAAAATACTATCTTATCTAGATCCTTTTTCAAAGTATCTTGAACAGGTCTGCCCAAGAGTTTGAAATTGAAGACAATCATTCGTTGAAAGACTATTCTGCAGTGTTACTTTAGTTATTACAAGTTTAGATTGTCAGCTTTTCAACCTTGTATCGGGTACTCTGTACTAGGGGTAGGCAACCAGTGCTCACGACCCACATATGTGCCCAAGGGTGGTTCTTGGTGGGCCCAAGAGCCATGAGGCAAGTCAGAAACATTAGGCCTAAGAGTCATCCACATTACTGGACTCGTGATTCCAGAGCTCTTTGTTCGTTACTTTGTGGGCCCATGAACTGGGCCTGTTTGGTGGGCGCCTTACAACACGAATCAAATTTGGAAAGCCTTAGCCCAAAAGCTTTTGTCGACCCCTGATCTATGCAAACGAGTTCTTAGTACTAGTGGACTTCGAGTTGGCACTGCCGTCATATGTTACTAGAAGATTAGATCTCATGGCTTTTGAAAAGTCTAGTTGAGGTAAGTCTTTTTGACCCTACTAAAATGGCAAAACTATGCCAAATATCGAACTCGAAGCACATCAGCCGTTATTAGAGGCAGGAACCTTTCACCACAGGACCCGAACTTCAGCTGACGCGAAGCCCAATGAGGCCCTTAAAACGGCGCGGCTCTGCACTGAATTTGAACGAAATTGCCAAAAGACGATAGAAAAAGGTGTTTGATAGCAAACATCACTTCAGAACATTGTTGCAGCATTAGATAACGCTCCTTTTCCTGCCATTTATTTTATAATCATGCTTACTTTTCTCAGGAATTAGTCAAAACTGAGCTACTTCAGACCAATGTCTCGCACAAAACTAAGAATGGATCGCAATTAAACGCATGTATAACTTGAATATAACAATACCAACTTCAGACAATGGGTTCAATTATACTCAGATTAAGTTTCATGAAAATTGGGCATCTTTTTGGTAAACTGTGGCCATTAACAATGAAACTCACAGCCACAGTATCCACACTCTTCCCCATAAAAACATCATTTTTAGTAAGTATTTTATCGTCTGAAATGCCTGAAATCCAGTAGATGCCAAACATCAACATTTTGACAGGCCAAACTGAGAGGATGCACGAGATTGAACAAATTTTTCGTCAACTTATATTTGAGTTGTTGATGATTCCCCTGAATGATTATTCATGCAGAATGCAGTAAAGAACAGATCATCTTCATGGAGCACTATATTCTTCACTTTGATGGTGTTGTTAGGTACTTATAATCTGAAACCATTGGTATTTCAGGATAAGTTGAATAGGATTGATGATGACTGGTGAACGTGGTTTACCCACGAATGGGGTGCACTTAATTATCTCTAAGAGACAGATACACAAACTAGAATGATGTCTAGACAATTAATTCACTGATTTATTATGAAATATTGAATATTGAGTCCATAACACTTGCCTATCGTTTCTCACTTATAAACGACACAAAAATTAATTCAAGGTTGCGTGAGCAAAAAAGGGCAAAGTTCCGTTGTGAGGTGGGGAAGACATTGCCAGAATGTAAACATTGCTTCTCCAATGTTAAATTTGCTTCTCATTTAAGGTAGAGAAACCAACTTTCCCCAGAATGCCGTGTCACCTTTGATTCTACAGGGTATATTGCCTAAAATTCATCCATTCAATCAAAGGCGTTGTCACATAACTACAATCCCAGATGCATTGCCTAGGCAAACAAAAGTTCGATTTACATAATGGCCACCTTTGGTCTTCACCACGGCCTTCAATATTCCCACAGGCTTGTACCTTAATCAGTTTGACCCAAAGCCTCTTCAGAATGGACTAGATGGAAATTTTCATCCAATTGAGGCCTGGAGATGAATGAGGACATTTATCCTTGTCTCAGAAATGAGAAAAGACAATAATTTTGAACAAGCTGTGTGGTATGTCAAGCAGCCCCATCTTGTTGAAGGAGCAGAGAAGTTCAGAGGCCATTTTCGCACATTTAAAATTGATTTACAAAAACTTTTGAAAACAAAATAGTTTGCCAAAAGAATACGCAAAACATTATGTTTAAACGAAAAGAGTGAAAGTAATATAAAGCCAACGCATTAAAGGTAGGAATCTTGTCTTCCCCACCTCACAACGGAACTTTGCCCTTTTTTGCTCACGCAACCTTGAATTAATTTTTGTGTCGTTTATAAGTGAGACCTATCGTTCAGTCCATAGGGCCTCATTGGGCTCTCAAAAACAACAACAAACAGCTGTCTTCGCATCCTCTTCTGTAAGTATATCCTTGTTAGAGGACAATAAAGAGGGCATTGTTGTCATTTTGCCTGGCTCGCTCATAGATCAATTATAATCACTAGATAGCGTGCAAGCTTTAGTCTGGCTGATTTGGCAAGCGGGGCGGAATGCGTTGAATTTATGAGGAAAATGTCGCCATCACAACTATTGAGCGGACAGTTAGTGTGACCAAACATGTGAATCAAGACCAACTTTTTTAAACTCGTTCTTGAAGCCACAAGTTGGTTTTTGTCCATATATGCATTGGATTAACCCTACATAACGGAAAAGCTTAAATTTATGATCTTCCTACCAATGACTTGCTCAATGTATTGGCAAAAAAGTTCCAAAGTGATGTATTCAAATCCAAGGTATGGTCACCTAGTGACGTCTTTGGTTCTTCCGAGAATGTTCCACTAGCAATAGCAAAAAATGACCCAAAACCATTACTCAATTCCACCTTTGATTCATCAATTTCATAGTTGTCATTTGCCTGGTCACTCATTTCAAATGTTCCCGCACTTTTGTCCACTCAACAGTTGGCGACCGGAGACACATTTTTAGGCTTACACTCCGTCTAGTATTAATAGTAGTCAGTGGGCTTGCTTGGTGCTCATTCGGACGTTTAGGGGAGCTGTTTGTTTGTTAGTGCCAAATAGTGATGTGACTTGGTGTGTTGGGCAAGCTTTTTTGCACGAGGTCGCAAGGTAGGGTCACCTAATAGAGATTTCGTATTGTGCTCAGCCATATCAGCAAACACAAATTTGAGTGTCATTTGCAACCCTGTTCAGAAGTCACAAAAGTTAGGGACGCCGTTCCGTTCTCCTTGATAAAAAACAGGTTTTTGAAGATTGGCAAGCAAAGCCGAATACGATTTCACAAAGGTCGATTGGCGACACTTCCTTACGACCTCGCGCAAAAAGCTTGCCCAACACACCAAGTCACATCACTAGTGCCAAAGCTTCTGTTGTTGCAAGAAGCACTGGAATCATGGAGTGGGATACTAGCAATGAAAATAATGATTTCCATTAAGAACAATTCAATTACGTTCTTCTGCAAATGAGACCTTGCATATGTTGACAAGAATACGTATTTCAATTTTCAGCTCAATCGAACGTCGGACACAAAAGTTATGCTCACTCAAAGTTCAGTGTAAATCCTACCGAGAATGAATGAACTAGCCCTTTTGTGGTAACCGTTTTACCACAAAAGGGCGAGCTCATTCATTCTATGCTCTCTTCAGTACATAAGTTTGAGAAGGCATAACTTTTCACTCCGGCATTCGATTGGGCTGAAATTTGAAATACGTGTTCTTCTCAATGCAAGCCAGGTCTCATTTGCAGAAGAACGCAAATGGTTCGTTTCTGCTGGAAATCATAATTCTAATTGATAGCCTCCCACTCCATGATTTCCGTGCTTCTTGGTTGTTGGTATCACGACGTAGTGGTACGGGATTTGCGCGCGTCTGATATCAAGCGTTGGTGAACGAATTTTATTTGGGGAAGTTTTTTTCAACCAATCTTTCATGCTAAAATGCCCTTGCTACTGATGTTTATATACACATATGGCCTCTATGGAATATCTCCTCCGTGGAGTTCTATAACACCTGTGGACGAGTTGGGAGATAAAAGAAAAATGCCAATAAATCATATGCGATGTTTTCAAGATGTTGGCAATGGACCCCACGACATGACAGCTTCAACCGTCCGCCACCAGCGCTTCTTGTTGTGGTTGCCTATGCGGATTTGTAAAGTCACTTTTTGGCACTATTTTATAAGTTGATAATATTTTGTCAATGACTATTTCACTATGCCACATCTCACAAGTCATCATGTCACAAGTTGTGGTTAGATGAGGTCACAGAGGAAAGCTATTCAAAGGCTATTTCAAAAAATGTCGTGAAAAAATTTCGACATGGCAACCCTGTCTAAATAAGACCCTAAGAGGTGCTGGCGGCGGAGCATTTGCGCTGACATGTTGCCGGCTAGTAAGGACATAGGTTTCAAAATCAATTAATTTAAAGATGTTTTTAATTCTGATTCAATTGTGATTGTTCATAATCGTTTCAAACATTATGAATAATTGATTACTCCTATTTAGCAAACTTCAATTCCATTATCAGCTGGGGCACATTTTTACATAATTATTTTAAATAATTATACTGCGGCCTTTCAAAAATTGCAATAACAACTAACACCAATCGGTCCAGACTTAGGAGCGATTGTCTTTCATTGAATTGATGTTTTTGGCACAAACAGCAAATGGTAACAAATGGAAAAAGTGTTTTTTTTCAAGTGACTGAGATTCTAAAACTAAGGGGGTTTATTTCTTTATCGGATGTCTTAAACCGTCAAGGTTTGCCTCAGATCTATAAATAAAGTAAGTTGATCGAAAACGCATGAAAATCCCGTCTCTCCACGTGGTTCTGTATAAGATATATTGTTATCAAGAAGATTGCTTCCTCTTCTCTTTCTACAATCATCTTTCACATGTCAACTCGGAGAAACGAATGCGAAGCAAAAAGCAACTCGGTTAAGAGAAATAATGAAAAAAAAACTCATCTAACTTGTAAGCCTGTTCCGTTGTCCACGTTTGAAACCAAACAAGCATCGGAGTCTCCACCCACTTGTTCACATCTCAAAGTTTCTGTTTTGTTCAGCACAAGTTTACGATAGACCAAAAAATTTAAGCAAGTTTTGAACTTCTTTGAAACATTTGGTATCACGAATTTCTTCTCCCCAAACACACTTCTTGATTCTTGTTGATCGAATTGACTCCTGAAGTGATAAAATTTATGACTAGCTCCTTGAGAGCGTAATTCATATTCACCAATGTCTGGAAATTCACTGATATTGGACTTGAAGTATAGCATGTTTGATTTGATATGCCACCCCAATTGGGGTTCAATTGATGGTTTGATTGGATTCACTATTGTAGAAGTTCCATTTGGGAAAATCAGCTTTAGCGTGCAATTAGAATTGTCTAGATTCAAAGCTAATTGGGTGATGGACAAATTTTTATTTGTTATCCCTGCCAAGGTCACTAATTGGGATTCGCTCTTTGGTTTTGCGTCCATTACACATGGATCACATTGAATCACTCTCAAAGTTACGAGAGCAAGCACCGCTGCCAACCACATGTTCACCGAATTACGCACAAACTGTTGAATGCAGGTAGGTTGTTGATTATGTTAATCTTTCTTTCTATTTCCTTTAGCCTTCATGATGCAGTTCGTGATACACGTCAACCTTTTGTGATTGAAACCAGGACGTACTGAGGGCTCAACGGATGAGGAATTGGGAGATGGAGAAAAAAGAACGCCGAGTTGCGTCCAAAGACGCTTTCAGTATAGAGTGGAAAGCTCTGGTTCAAGGGCCATTTCATTTGTCCTTGATCAGAGAACAGCTTCAGATGATAAAGAAACAAAACGGAAACAGAACTAATCAAGACCTAAGAAATGAACAATAGCGGTTTTATGACTTACATGAAATATTGACATTTAAATTCCTATGTAATAAATTATGTATTTTATTGCTTTTTCCCTTTTAAAAATACATCATTTTATGGAAAAAATAGTTCTGACATCGCAAGCGCAAGGCAATGTGCATTTAAAAGTCTAATATGGTTCTAATGTTTTCATTTTTTTAAAGTCACTACTCTTTAGCGCATTACATAGTAAGTGTTGTTTCTTTGCATGTCAGTTATTTGACCAGACTTCCTCAAATTGAGAGTAGAATGTAAGATTGAGAAATCAACAACCTTGAATACTTTGAGTTGATAACAAGCAATTTTGCGTTCAAAGTTTTAGAAAGACTGCATGAGCTTTCATTATGGTAGTTTTTGCAACAATTATAGCAAAGCCTGCTTAGCCCCGGGCAGCAAACTTTTAGGGCGGTATTTCTTAGACTGCGAACTTTCATCGCGATTTTTATCGCCACATCTTTTTGTCGCCACGACTTATTAGCCCGCGACTTCTTAGAGCAGCAAACCTTTTTTACACCTGTTTGCCCAATAAAAGAAAAAATCTGTAATTCATTTGCATTGTAATTTATTATAAAGATTTATGCGGCAAATCCTTTTATTGCACCAATTGCCCAATAAAAGAGAATAAAATCTGTGATTCATTTTGGTTTTGTTTCATTGCAATTGTTAAGCAGTCGTCCTGTAATGATGAATAATTCAATTATCCCAAGCAAAGTGCATTATAGCAAAATAGGTCAATTCAAGATAGGGGTAGTATTCTATCATTTGCTATTGCATTTCTGTATTCGCAACACATTTAGGAAAACAAAACATAACTTTTTAAGCATACATCTGAAAATACATAATTGTGAAAAATGGAAAAATGTTACTTTTTCGCCGGTTTGTCAATCTTGATATTTCTTCCCAAATAATTGAAAATTCAGAAAACTGTTAAGCTCATGTAAACTTGCTAATCCTTCTGTTTTTTATTGCTAACTTTTTGTAGCTAACAGTTTATGTGTGGTCTAAAATTGGCGCTAAAAGTTCGCTCTCTAAGAAAAATTGGCGTTATAAGTTCGCGCTCTAATAAAGATAGGCGCTATGAGTTCGCGCTCTAATACAAATAGGCGTTGTAAGTTCGCGCTCTAAGAAAAATGGGCGCTTAAAGTTTGCTTCCCTAAAAATTCGGTCACGAGAGTTTGTGGTCTTAAACGACGCGCGCTAAAAAGTGGTAGCACCGCTTAGCCCATTTAGCTCGTAAATCGTGCCAGTACTTAAAATGTCTTTATGGCAAACTCATTTTGGTTGCTGATGGTGAATTAAAACATGGCAGTTCAGTCTCTCTGAAGTGTCTAGCAACGGCTTCGATCATACGTACAAGATTGTATCTCACATGGAACGTGATCCTAAACCTTCAAAAAAGACTCTAGGTGAATAGAAAAGAGAAATGAGGAAGCGAGGAAAATGGATGAACGGAGAGGAAAACTTGAGTGATTCTTCTAAACCGCTTTCATTGTAAACACCATCTTTTGAAATGCTGAAGTTTGGTGCTTATTTTTGCCGTTTGGATGACCACGGTTCTTTCCCGGCTCAAATGTAAATTTTTAGAGTTAAATTTAGCATTGAACTGTCTTTCAATGCAAACAACTAAACATAAATATCAAACAATGCAATTCATTGGCAACCAACCAATGCCAAGGAGCGACAATTTGCCGTCATAGAACACCCCAATATTACTGTAGTACTGATTGTTTAAGAAGTGTGTGTAGGTTGACTACGAGATGCTGATTCAATTATCTTCCTCAGGCTTTTTCAAGTAAACTTTCACAGTCCTATTCAGTTTTCGCCCATTGTCAAAGAAAGAATCTCATATTGAACATGACACTGATTTTTGAAGCGGAATGAACCCATACTTGACTTGGTTCACAAGTCAACATTTTTGAACTTTCAATCCACAGATTCTGAAAAGGGAACATCTTGTAAGCCTACACGTACTAATATACTTATATTGTGGGTATCCGTACAAAAATACCATGTTCAGAAATAATTTCCTTTATAAAATTAAGCTTATTCATTGTCACATGAATGAACATGAAGGAAGGAAAACCAGCCACAAATGGGGAAATCTTTCGAATACAGTCGAATCTCATTTTAAGAAACTTTTCTGTCAGCGGCAAAATGTTGCTGATATCGAAATTTTTCTTACATCGAGACTCAAGAAAATTGGCTCAAAAGACGATAAAAAATACAAGGAAACTACCAGAGGAGTTCACCTCACCTTTATATAACCTTATAAGCTTACTTTTATCACAACAAAATCCGACAATGACTCAAAAATTTAGCTTTAAAAATAGTTATTAAAATACACAAACTTACATTACAAGTGCATGCAATTAAATCTATATTACAAAGCTTAAGAACTTGTTTCAATCTCAATTTGACAGAAAAATGAGAGACGAAAGTACAATTTTGTCATCATGATTGGTAAAATATCTAACCAAGGACAAACAACTCTTAAAAATTTTGAGCCTTCCACGCTTTCATACTGACGAAGTTTTTTGCCATTTTTCTGGAATGTCTCAACAAAAAATCTTCTATCCTCAGTTTGACTTTAAATTACTTCAAATTTGAGAGACTCTTTGGGTTCACATGACACTTCCTTGGATTGCTTATTTTCCACTAGGTCTTGCTTTG
>CM021317.1:8711274-8725474 GCA_010645155.1 Tigriopus japonicus
AAGTCAATGTATATTTTAAAACAAGCCGCCCTTTCATTAAACTTCGAAGTAAAATACGGCAAATAAACATTAGACTATAAAAGTGGTCATATATACTCGTATATGCTTCGTAGTCTGCGACTTTTCCACAATTCTTTTTATAAAAGAAGTCTTTTTTAGAGGACAAAAGGTTCTTTTCTCTCCTCCACAACTCAAAACACAAAAGGATCAAAGCTCAAAGTAATGAGTCTGAACTCTGAATAGTAATTACTTTATTGTTCGCTTGAACCATAGACCAATAAAGACCATCTTTCCGGAGTCTGCTTAATGATTAACCTTGTCCAAAAGGTTTTTGAACTCGACTTTAAAGCCTTTCACGCGCTTACAGAATGCGCACACCATATACCCTCGGTCAAGAATGAACGACAACTGCTAATTAATTCGCTCAAATTTCATTGAGATTGCTTGTCGTATTGTGATACAAGAAGCACTGAATTTCTGGAGTGGGAGGCTAACGGTGATAATTATGATTTCCTGTAGGATTAACTCAATTGCGTTCTGTTGCAAATGAGACCTTGCATGTATTCAGTAAACGACGTATTTCTATTTTCAGCTCAATCGAATGCCAGAGTGAAAAGTTATGCCCTCTCAAACTTATGTACTCCAGAGAGCATAGAATGAATGAGTTCGCCCTTTTGTGGTAAAGCAATTACCTGAAAAGGCCTCGTTCATTCATTCTCGGTAGGATTTGCATTGAGCTTTGAGAGAGCATAACTTTTGACTCCGACGTTCGATTAAGCTGAGAATTTAAAGACAAATTTAAGTCAACCAAGAGAAGGTCTCGTTTGCAGAAGAACGTGATTGATTTGTTCCTACAAGAGATCATGACTCTTTTCATTAGCCTCTCAGTCCAGTGAAATTCAGTGGTTCTTGTGTGATACCATCTTACAATTGGAAACGAAATTTTCACACATTACAAGTTCAATTGATGAACATCGAAGTATTCTCCAGCCAGATGATTCTTATCCAAGTAGAGATTCCACTTGCTTTGCATATATTTCTCATAAAAGTGACCAGACAAGATGCTAATCGTTTCTTTGTTGAATAATGATCTGGCTGAAATGATAAGGACAACCCAGTAGTAATTCAAATAAGAGCCCTAATATTCCCCACCATAAGGATGCAACATGGGTTTCTGGCAATAGAAAAACCTATATTCTTAAGTCCTTAAGGGGAAAGACCCGGTATAGTAATGTAATCTTGTTGAATTCAACGTTAAGAAATGTTTTTTTTTCCGTTTTAAGTGCCTTTCAATGCAACATCTTCCGTCGTCAGAATCGGTTTCAAATAGAGGTTAAAAGTACAAAAGTAATTTTCCTATTTCTTATGTAATACCAAACCAACCTTCTCTCGTGTTCTCTTCGGGTGTCGTTCTTTTTCATTTTTCTCTTGGAACAGTGAACTGACATCCAAATATCTAAAAAAAGACCTCGTTGAAAGCTTCTTATCTAGCAACCATCGTGATTAAGGAGGCACTAAAAATGGTTCAATGAATCAAGGCAGAAGCAAATTTGGTACATTAACGACCGAGGTTTCTGAAATATAGCGTTATAAATATGAGTCTTTTTGCACTCTCACTGGTTCTGATCATCAGCACTTTTAATTTAAATCTTGAGTTTTTTTGACTTTAGGACGAAGCATAGATGATGAAGGGATGAGTGAATAACTCCTAGAAACGGCTTGATTCTTTTGTGAATAAAGCTTACACTTACTTGGAGGCTCTTCTTGAGAACCGACCAGAGAGGAAGAGGATTCTTTCGTTGTCAAGCCAAGAATTCATAAGCAATCTACTTACAGACTCGCCCTGTTAAATTTGTCTGTTTTGACGAAGAATACTTAGGGCGGAGAAAAAAATATAAAAAACAGAAAATAGTGAAGTTTCAACCATTTGGTTCTTTAACGTGAAGCATTTTTTAGTCTAATGTTTTCCAGGACGAAAATGTGAATGCTTGGTCAACTTTGAGCAATGCATTGTAAAGTCAGATCGTTTTCTAGCAAAATGAACGTCAATAGCAGTCATAAATCAAGAAAACGCAGGAAAAAAGAGGAAAAAAGTTAAAAAAACAGCCAAGGAATAACAATTTTCATCAACCTTTCATGGAACTCAATTTTGTTTACGATCAACTTAATGTCTCAAAATATTTACTCTTAATGCCATCAATTTAGACTTTGCGAACGTTTGATACCTTTCTTTTTGGCTTGGAGTTTTTGTTGCGTATTAGACAATAGTATAAGTGGATTTTTTTCGCAATAGTTCAAATTGATTTTTAGTGATTTTTTACTTTCTGAGGTAATGTCAACGATATCGGTAGTTAAAAGTTGTACCATAATTTAAAAAAAGTACGTGACATTGTAGAGAGTACGAGGGAACCATGTACTATCAAATACGAGAATTTTCTCGCAAATATATATTTTTTACAATTTTTCACTGTACCTTGGGCAAGTTGTATACCAAGGAAAAAACGGCTGTTCCTGGAAGTAAAAACTTCTTGGCACCAAATTTCTTCAGAGGGTGAACCACGGCAAAGAATCGTTCCAAAGTGACAGACATCGTGATGTAAACTGTTCCCATACGAGCCACATGAATGGCGCCATGGC
This sequence comes from Tigriopus japonicus, assembly GCA_010645155.1. NCBI lineage: Eukaryota > Metazoa > Arthropoda > Copepoda > Harpacticoida > Harpacticidae > Tigriopus > Tigriopus japonicus. Next base: position 8,713,912 of record CM021317.1, read on the forward strand.
TAAATGGAATTATATGTACTGCAATATGATTGCCATACCTGGAAATACGAAAAGGTCAGTCAAACTGGATCCTGTTTTATGATGAAAAGGGTCTCCATTCATATTTGAGCCAAACTGATCAAGAGCTCGGATCACTCGGTTTTTTTATTTCTTTCGATTGCCGGAAAGATGAACGAAGCTGAATCTGACGCTAAGAATTAAATCCCAATTAAATAGTCAATAAAGGATAACATTTCAAACGGTAAGGTAAGATCTTAAATGCACACTTTAGATCAAGGTTGTCTTAGCATTTATATTTATATATGTCCTATGAGGTTTGTAATATTGATGCCAAATAGAGGTACTTTTATTGATTTGGTGCATGCTACGCTTCACCGTGACCTTCTCCTAAAAACATCGCCAAAAGATCATATGTTTGAAAAGTCTTCCTCCAATTAGTTTAATCATTGGACGATGATGTCATCTTTCAAAACTTTCCGGAATGATAATTCAATCCCATTTGACTATGAATGTATTTCTCTCATAACCATTTGACCAGAATATGTAAAAACGGTCAGAAAAGACAAAATCATTTTACGAGCCAAGTGTTGAATGTAAAACCAAGGTCTAAAACAAATGAACCTCTTCAGATAAAAGTAAGTTCATTCATTCAGTGAAATATGGTGTTTGATCATGGCCATAGCATTATATGCAAATTAAAATTGCAATACGATTTACTCTATTTTATCTAACTTCGACAATGCGAGTTTTTCATTCTGCCTCATTCGCGGATTTTTATGAGTCTCATCAGCTTTGACAAAAAATATCAATCCCGTTTCTATGAAGTGGGTTTCGACAACTTGATGGGACTTTGGCAACTTGCCCCTTCTTTTTGACACAATCAGCGATCTCAAAAGTTTTTCTTGCCCCAGGGAAAGACATCGTCATCAATATATGGCTCCTGACAATTCGACTTTGAGTTGTCCAAAGGGGAGAAAAATGGGTTTAAAAAGTATTAACCCGGTTCTATTCTTTGTTGGCTTAGTGGCAACTCTTATTAGAGCCAATTTTAAATAATCACCTCAATGAACGGGGAACAAAATATCAGCTTGTTCCCCTCATTAGCGCCTCTTGCGGCCAAATTGAGACACAGTTGCCAGCTGCTGAGTGGGTTTTAATGCCACCCTTTGGTAAAACTTCAGGTTTTTCCTAGTTGATTATATTTCTTTGTAGTGGCATTATGTTATCAAAATCGAATATTTTGGAGAAATAATACTGTCAACAAGTGTTTAACGTTTACTAAACAGTGGCATTAAGAATCACCACCTGGCAACAATTTTTAGGGATTTTTTTTTAAATCAAAATTTTGATGATTTTGAAATGACTTAAAGACAAGTGATAGTCAAATCGCATTCACATTTTTTTCTAGTAAAGTTTTATGGATCTCAAGATATCTAAGTATTATTTGCCCATGTCTGCCTTGTAATCAGCTCTTTTCCCCAGTCTCTCTCTTTTCTGGATGGTTGTCGTTCTGGGAAAAATTCAGATTTTAAGATTTAAAAAAGGGGAAGTTCCTTTACGTCGACGCCCCTCCTCTTAATGATTTCTCAATTTAGGCCCTTTAGTGATTAAGGCCACGGTGACCTTTCTACTAGTCGAGGGCAAAGTAAATAAAGACTGGCCGAGCTTGGTCAGACTCTCAATGAGATCCAAGTTCGAGTTTTACCACAAAACGCTGCGCCCAAGATGAGCGGTTATGAGATTCAGCGAATCAATAGACCAGTCCAAAAGTCCTTCCAATAAGCTGACAAAAGTTGGTGTGGCCAAAACTTGGATGAGCGGTGACTTTTTTAGCAGAACCGGAACACGGTTCCAGTAATCATTTCTAGTTCCATGAATCTAGCTAGCTTTGGCACTTCGTAGAATGTTCTAATGGTCGGTATACCAGTTATAGAACGTGCGAACGTGGAACATTTTATTGGCAAGACTCAAGCAAACGCGATTGATCAAGACAAAATGGAACATTGAAGAAATATCGATTATTCAAATTTGTTCCGAGGAAGTTGAAAAGAGGTTTTAATGGAAAAAGTAACAGATTGATCGGAAATAACCCGAGGCTCATCTGCATAAATATTGGGCAAGTCTCCAAGATTTGAATTAGAGACCCTTGATGACATATTCAAAACATGAGAGCTCGTTCGATGTTATTTCTAAAAATAAGATCGTGACTAGGGGCTACTATCCAACATCTTTCATTTAGGTTTCTCGCCAATCAACCAAAAGAGTTTTCTTCTGAGTGTTAAATAAGCTGATATTAAATGAAGGTTTTTGGTATTCTGAAATCATTCATGAGATGAAAGGGAATTTACACATGTGCGTAAATTGCTCCATAAGTAAAATCCATGGTTAAAATTTCTCACTTTATTGCTTAGGGGGGTCTTGGAATTGTTTTAAAAATATCCCATGGGACATCTTGGAATTCAATGTGCAAAAAAGCCAATCCAAACAAGGAATCTTGATAAATTATGCAAATGATGTTTTGAACATGGTTTCTTACAGAAATTTTGAAGCGGACCAAAAAAAGACAAGTTCTCGAAAAGGAAGAATTCCAACCAAAACATCCTTAAATAGTATCATAAAATCAGTACAAAAGTTTTGCTAAAACTAAAATGAAAAGCAAAAGTTTGCACGAGCTTTCCCTCATCAATCCAAATCAATTCGTAGTCTCACCAATCATCATCAAAGAATGACCAATTCGAAGCTTCCCTCATCGCTTTTTCTTAATCAAACCCTAGAAAAATATGTGCCACAAAAATAGCTGGATTTCTTTTGGTCGAAAGTTTCTCTTCCGAATCAAGCACTTTGACGTCTTTTTCAATAGAAACCTGTCGAACTTGATGGGTGTGTTGAGTTGTGAGTGGGCGTGAGTGTCGTAAACAAACTTAGTATTTCAAAGGAAAGTTGATGGGAGGGCCATTGAGGTAGTTGGTTGCTTACCAAGTCCACAAACTAGGAAGGCCAAACATCAGGATGGCAAAGGTCAGGAAAATAGAATCACAAATAGCCAGGCCTGTGAGGAATGTGGAGAAGCTATCTCGAAGCCTCGGTTGAACCAGAACGTAGATAGACATGAGGGTTCCCATGAGACCAAAGGATGAGACCAGCGTTAGAACCACACCCTCGACCACAAACAGGAACAGGTTGTCGGGTTGTAAGCCACTCATATTGGCCTTTCAAATCTGGAAAACAAAGATAAAGGTGGATGTTTAAAGGGAAGGTTCGTGGTCGATAAAGAAAAATATTCCGGAAACAGAAGTTGCTTTGATTTTTTCAAAATTTGTGGTGTAGTAGGAATGGGCACCACAGAAAAATTCCTACACTAATAGGGTTGTGACAAAAAAGTGTTTCATAATTAACCCCGAAAAATCTCGACACGTAAAATTATGATCAAAATCCATTCATATAATTTGAAGACAACACACACCATAAAAGATAAAAAAAATTGTCAAAACAGAAAGGGAGAGCTGTAATCAATATAGTTGTGAATCCAAGAGATCCTAAGTAAGTTTCAAGTTTCTTTTGTTCAAAAAAAATATATGAAAATAAAAATATCTGAATTTTGAAAATAAAAACTGAAATTTAATTTTGCTGATATTCGTCCTCCCTCAGTTCTCTTCAACCGAATATTTGCATTTAACACACCACAAAGCTAAATGATTTTTCAATTTTGCCAAGCAAAAACATTTATTTTTGTACTAAAATCAGAATATTTTTAATGTTTTAAATACACAAAAACACACAAACAGGAGAGAAACTTGAAATTGACACATGGGTTAAATCCGGACGTCCGCCTGAGTTAAAATACAGAACTGTATACAACTCTCCCATTTGGTTTTGTTAAATCTTTATTTTCAACAACGTGGACAGTTTTTTAGGGAAACTCCAGTCAAGGGTCTTGAAATTTCTCAACTCGTAAAAATATGATTTATTTTTTTCGCAGAAAGGCGACCAAACCCCAGGATACCCAAGCTGTATTCTCGAAAAACAACCGTACTTTGACAGCACATTAAAAGACCTTTTTGCATTCTTTAGATTGAAAAATAAACTCTTGAATAAACCTGTAGTAAACACCAGTACTTTTTTTGGTTATTCAGATCACAAATCTTTATATCTTTGCTCATGGGACTCCAATTCACAACAACTCTTTCTGGAACCTTAGAGATATTTGAAACATTTTAAATATGTTTCAAAATTAATGTACTGAAATACGTGTGCTTTGATGATGTAATAAAACAGTTGTATTTACGTAAGGAGTGCTAATTCTGAGAGTCCATTCTAGTTTTACTACGCGACATAGGAGGAAAAGTTCCATATCGAATAAAGCAGGAAGACAGACGTAAAGCTCCTCAACTCAAATGAAAGAGCTTAAGCAAGGGATTACATCACTTGAGCTCAAAAGCCACAAGGTGTCAGCGTCAGCGGATCTTTGTTCTAAATCCCACTTGAATTTGGCACGTGGAAGTTCTAAAATTTGCCAATATTGCGATTCAAAAGGCCTCTCTAATCCTACGTAGTTGCTATTGAAGTTGGCAAGCGAGACTATGGGACCTGTTTCCTTTTAGAAGCTCTAAATGCACTAAGAATCACTCATTAGGCACGCAACCTCTTTTCAATCACTCGGCCTCTAAATTAATGAACTAGTTTGTTCAGATGAAGAGTGTTTTGGCTTTTTGGGATGAGGATGATCTTTTTTCTGAGGAAAATTGTCAAATATCATTGAGCACTTGTTGATTTAAGGTGTTCCGAATTGAGTTCGCCTTTATTTGTATTTCATTTAGAAAGAAGCCAAATATATCAAAATGAATCTAGAAAGGCTACATTTTGATTGAGAACTCAAAAATGAACCCCCCCAAAAAAATCGGACGGGTTCGCCCAACTTGGTCCATGTTCCTGTCTTAACCTGAAGAAAAACTTGGCTCACACCTCAAAACTTTTTTAGTCCCCAGGATCAAAAAACTTTCATTCAAGTCCTCTTTCAGAACAATATGACCTCGGATTCGACCCTCGAGCATCAAACTTGGAACATGGATCATTTCCAAACTGACAAAATGGGCAGGGTCACAACGGTAGGAAACCTAATTAGGGGAATCAATGTGACTCCATTAAAGATAGATGGCCATTCTCAACTCTCAGCGATCCTTTAATAGCCTCAAAAGGCCTCACATCTCAAGGTTTCATGCATAAGAAATGGCAAACCCGCTCAACCTTGACATGTATACTTGTCATCTGATCTGGAAATTGACACGTTTGTCCCTTCTTTACATTTTATTTTAGGACCCCGAGCATCTTCTCGCGGATAGATAGATGTTGGGGATCTAGAAAGAGTGAAGGAGTAATGTTATTCAAAATCCATCTTGAAAGGCTGGATTTGGCGAGGGCCCCCTCATTTTTAGCTGGGCTCAAGAATACATGAAAAAGGTCTTGAGATATGATGATGCATTCAGATCAGGACCGGCATCAACCCCAAAAATTTCCATTGATGGCCTCGGGATCAAAAAGTCATGCTCTAAGAACCATGACGAATGGTGTCAAGAAAAGAGAGGCACCCATAAATAATGGGAATACGTTTAAATGGATCCGTACTCTGGACTGATGAGATGGGATATTAAGAGATAAAAGGGTGAAGCATACATATTTGTAGATAATGCGCGTATCTTAGCATGGTTTTCTTGAATAAGTCTCGAGCATTGATGAATTGTATGTATGATGTATCTTGTCATGTAATGGGAGTCCGAGATAGAGTACCCACCAAAATAGGGCTTCCCGAAATAACACAAATAATCGGATTGTCTTTCGCCAAAGATTGTTAGAAAAAGCGGAAACAAAAGCCGAAAAATAATATGACGAAGGAATTTACATTCACAGATCACAAAAATACATATTTAGCAAAGAAATTTGCTTCGCGTCCCATTTTCGGCTAGACATTTAACCTAGTGAGCCATTGTCTAGTTTTACTGCATGAGATTTGTAATACATCAAACCAAATGGGGAAAATGATTGACATTACTGTTTTACTTTTGTGCCGAACTCTCTATTCATTTAAAAAATACTCAAACATTACCGTATACAGGGTTGGGCAGAATTAGTGAAACATGGATATTGTGAAATAACTCTTTACCAACAAGGTCAACAGGAAAGGATTATTCTAAGAAGTTGCTTCGCATACAACATACTATAACATAATGGAATATTATTTGTCATGTACCCCTCTGAACCAAACCACCGCCATGAACGTCTTGATATCAATGTTACAACTTGCACGCACCTACTCCTCCTCTTGGTTATCATCCCATGTTGCTTCAACTATAACCAAAAGTGGTCCTTGTCAACCTTATTGGCCTTTTCAAGATCCAACCAGAGGTAATGGGACAAATTTTAGTCTTTAGCCATCTTGTTCATGGACCAAGCTGGATTTCATGTAATCTTAAAGATAGTAGTGGCCTTGACCAACGTGGGAGTCCTCACCCTTTTTTGCCACCTTGTCCAGGGTTCCATGACAATTTTTCTGTATTCTGTTATGGTTTTTAATCTACCATTTGAAATTGTGGCTCATCAAGGGCCTTAATCATGATCTTGAATCTAATGTTTCACTGATTCTGTCTTACCCTGTATATATGATTTGGAATTCTTGTTTTTGACTTTTATATCTTAGGAACCATAGGGCATAATTACGTCTGATGCAACATTTAGTTACTTCCTTTGCCGACAATTCCAACCATGTAGGACAAAATATTTTTGTGATTGTTCGCGTACCTTAATTATGTGTTTTTCGTCATATTTTGCTTCTAAGAAAAGTCTACAGGCTGAGAGTTATTTACACTTTTCGAAAGTCGTTCAAATGTCTGCAAACAGGTTTTTTTTTGCATGTGGCCGTAGATTTAAGAAAAAAATGTGTTTCCTTAGTTTCTTTTGCGATTAAAAACAATCAAATTACAAGATCCAGTTAACAAATTCTGATTTCATCACAAGGATCTTTTACAGCTTTAGAGTCATGGAGCGTGAAGAACTTTATCAAACCATCCATAGTTAACATTATTGAAGGGCTCTTACATTTACGATTTTTGGGTAACATGTTAGCGTTTTTTTACCATTGTTGACAAATAATCCTTTTTTCTTGTTTCAAAGATAACTGCATCGACCAAAGTTTGCGCACTCAAAGTTTAAAGAATATTTTGGGATCTTCATCATACAAGTATGGCAACGTCAAATATCTTTTGTAACCATCCAGATTAAAGGTTTATACTGCGCTTTGAAAAAATAAAATAAATCCTAAAGAAACATTTCTTGTCACATAAGATCCTTCACGAGAGACAAGGGGTTCAATGATTGCCGTAGTTTGGAATATTAATAATTGCAAAAAATCTTTAAAATTAATAATGTGCCTCAAAGCAAAGTTCAAGGAATCAATGTGCTGAGATACTATAACTATTATTGTCATAATTTTCGCGATTAAGGTGAGGCATCTTTTTAAAACATACCAACTTTATAAAAAATAGTTAAAAAATGGGTCAGTTTTTTTACAATTGCTTCAGTTTAACCCGAATGCATTGACTGATTTTTCTGCCTTAAAATATTATACTAGCTAAGGCTTTTATGCACTGTCAGATACTTTTTTCAAAATTTTTATTTTCATACCATTTTCATTCAAAAACTTGCTACAAGCTTTGCCGAAGTCATTTACTTCTTGTGTGTCCAAAATCAAGTCATCATGTTTTTGACAAAGTTTTCGCGAGGAAATATTTCTTAGCAAATCCTCGACTTGTCACTTGGTCTTGGTCTTGGGCAATATAAATCTTAGATCTAAATCTGTCAATAGAGCTAAACAGAATTGCTAAGAAAGATCCGTTCAAATCTGTAATTTTGGGTATAACTATCACTACAGTTCAAAATCAGCATTATCCTAATATCGATTTAACTCTAGCATCATCTGTAATCTAGCAAATCTGGCTGCTCTGAAATCCACCAAAGCCACAAAGTTGACTACTGAACATGCAAAGAGGCTTTATATCAGGGGTCAGCAACCACTTTTGGGTCAAGGCCCACCAAACATAAGCTGGAAGGCTCGTAGGCCCACAATTCAATGATCAAAGAGCTCTGGCCTAAGAGAACAGTACTACGAATGGCTCTGGGGCCCACTATTTTGGACTTTACCCATGGTTCCTGGGCCCACACAAAACCACCCTTGGGCCCACAGGTTGCCGACCCCTGCTTTGTATGTTCCCTCGAAGTCCCAAATGTTATTTTGCTCTTTAATTGGTAGACAAGCTTGCATCAAGTCAAACCCATGTCAAGAGCAAAACTAGATGTAGGGTTCGGCTATCTGGAGTGGTTTGATGGTGTTGCTTTTGTCCTCGAACTCTGGAATACGAGTCGAAATAATGACAAAAGAGGCCATTTCGGCCCACATTGAGCGAGAACTGTCTCTCATTTAATTAGGTCCGGCTCTGTTATCACGAAAAGCAGAAAAGCGTGCAAGTTTTTCCCAGCTCTGAGAGTGAACACAGATACATACATACATACACACATGAACATTGATTGAATGAATGAATATGGAAGAAAACCACAACGAAGCGGAAATTTTGTTTCGTTGCTGTCCCATCATATTTGATTTTACTCACTAGAGGTCTCGCTGAGTGCTCGGAATAAAATTCTTTTTTTTTTGTTTAGAAAAGCAAGGTTCTTCTAAAAATTGAAACAGTTTTTGTACTCTTTTGGCTCCCAGATCCATCTAGATTTGCCAAGTTGCGTTTGAATTGTTGTTGGGTTCTGAATAAAGGCCGTTTTCTATTGTGACTGAAAATTAGATGAAACACGTGAAAGCATTCCACCATGCTCTATTTCAGGGAATGTTTTTTCGAGCAACCACTTGGATTCAAAAAAGGTTATTTTAAGCCAAACCATCTCCTCCTCCACTTTGTCATCACCATCAATGTCAAAGCATGATTTAGCGAATCCAAGCGAATTTCAAGAACAAGCTCTATTGAAAATACCTTCTTTAAACCAGACTTTTCCTCATGCTGACCTTTCTCGAAATGGAGTGGAATCATAATTTCTGTGAGTTTCATGCCAAAATGCATGTCCACTGTCCAGCTTTGCCTGCCAGCAGCTTTATTTGAGGTGGCCCATAAAAAGTTTAGGACCTGTCCTCGAGAATAACTTAGACTAGTACACTCGTAAGTCAGTTTGCGGGCATTGTGAAATGAGACGAATGTCTGGGTAAAGTTCCAAATCCAGTTGATGGCCGGTTGGTCCTCAAGTCGGTTGGAAACTCAATGACCACTAGACCATTTCACCCAAATCAGGATTTGAAGTGGTATCCCTACAGTTAAACCAGTCTTTCAAACACGTGTCCTTCTCCTCGAACAGGAAGTCCGTTCAAAATAGATTACTGTACATTCGTTTACATACGCATAAGGCTGATTGAGAGGGAGGGTGCTCTTGATCACGAAGGCCTTCAAATGTTACAAATGCCCTGTCAATGATGCCCTTTGGCATTGATTCCAATACAATTGACTGACATTTCAGAAGGATGAACGAACAACGCCCAACGCAGACACAGAGGATTGAACGAGAAATTTGCGCTTGATCGACGCTTTCGTGTGACTTTGAAACGCTCGTTGTACATCTTCGTTGGCAGTAAAAAAAGGAACACGTGGCGATGACAATTGACAAGGCGGTCGCGACAGGAATTCACTAATGAGCTGCTGAGAGACAACTCTTTCAATCATTGACCACCATCTTTTTGCTGTCATGGAAAACTAGAATCATTAAGATGAGTGTCTGGGTCAAATTTTGAGGGCCTGTATGTGTATATTGTAGGTTATGTTAAAACAGATCCCTCAACTATTGTTGTGTTGTAACTGGTACTCTAAGGAAGCCTGGAGTTTTAATGGGCAAATCGTGTCTTTCACAAAATCAAGATAATCGCTTTTGGAAGCTATGTACATTTTAAAGAAGATTAAATTGAAGGTAGTAATCTTTATGTTCAATCGGAAGGAGTTGAAATGGCGAGACATTTGAGAAATCTAATTGACTTATCCGCCTGATAATCCACACACCTCAGGAAAATTTGGTCTAACAGGGATGTAGTAAACTTCATTGAATGTCATATCATGATTTGAAACCCTTGCCTTTTGTCAGAAATGGTCAGCCACCGGATATCCGGAGACAAACACTTTCCTGCTTCCTCTTCAAAAAATGAAATTTTCTAGTTCGGACAAAAGAAAAATCTGCGAGGCTCGGCAAAACGTGATACTATTGTCGAATGATTGGTAAGCAGAAATTTTTGGCTATCTGTCCCTCCCCCCCAAGCTCTAAACCTCTTTATTAATCTCTCCTTATACTCACATGGACAATCGGGAAAATGAAACTGTTCGATGTGAACAACACTGCAAATCCGGCGACACTTTGATGGCAAAATCACAACAAATCAAGTTCCCAATCAGGGTTGAACTGAATGCATTTCAACCTCGCTTTGGCGTTCTTTGGCCCGTCCTCCGCTTTTGTTCTTTCGTCTCCGTCCTCGTTCCTCTCGTTCTCTTTTCGTTCAGCGTTCCTTGGCGATTTGTCGGCGCGATCCACTTGGAACATGGACCACTGAAGAACAGGAGCGGACTACTGAACTGACTCGTCGGTTTGACGACTTATTCATATGGGCGAGAATGAGATGCTTCAAGATTTGTCGAGTGGCCTATTTTGAGCAACATCCCAAGGGTTTTTTTTCTGGCTCCTAAAGGGAGCTAGTAGACTTGAAATACACACTAGTTTACCTTGACACGGCTTTAATCCCGTTGGCATGGGCTACATATACAGGGAACAATAATGACCTTGACTGGATTCGAGATGACTTGATGAAGCTGGCATATGAACAATAGGCTTGCTTTGCTCAGTATGTCGCTATTTGTGATATACTCAATTGGTCTGGAGAGAAGTCTGCAGCCCCTCAATAAGATTAAAAGAACAGACACAATCATAATGAATGCCATTGAGCAAAGACGATTCCGTCGAGTCATTGAAGGCTGGATGGCTCAGCACAAAACCAAGTTGTCTTGTCACAAACTCAGCAGCTTGAATTGACTAATTTACATTGCCTTGGTGGTTGGTGATGCCATGGAACAGTTCGAAAGGTGCAGGTCATACCATTCACGATCCGTTCAGTGATATTGGTTTTTTGGCGATGCATCTCGGACAAACTTTTTTTATTGTCGTAGGTTGGGAGATGTATGTGGCACAAGGAGACAAATTATTGAGCATCCCAAATGAGACGACACTGATTTGAGGATAAATTTAATCCTTGATAGGTTGTGAAAAGAGAGAAACTACAGGGTGGCCATGAAGTATCTTTACGAATAACTTTTTAGAGCCAAAGTATCTTTCGGGAAACCGAATCTCTGAAAAGAGTTGACCTCTCTCACGCTCAACTAAAAAATGCAATACGCGATGAAGATGCATTTTTGATGGATTGATAAACTAGTTGAGAAGACCCCTCCTCGAGTGTCTGAAAATATGCTTCAGTAGTGATGTG
>CM021317.1:8737198-8749125 GCA_010645155.1 Tigriopus japonicus
CATGTAAGCTCTAGAACGATTTTCATGTTGTGTCGTCTTTCTTTCCACTCCTCTTTTGAATACAGGCTTGAAACCTAACCATTTGTGCTCAAGCCATTATCAAGATCAGAAAACGCCACCAAAAACTTCCAAAACATCCACAATGAGTAGTTTACTAATTCCAGAAACAGGAGGATCCCAAGCATAAAAAATCCAGCAAATTTTCGCGGGCATGCTGCGTTTTAAAGGCAGCTGACCATCTTAGAGCACACGTGAGACCTGTTTGTACGTCACCTGTTAACCGTAATAATTCAAATAGCTTGAGTATACTACACCAAAATCAAGTCAGTCTAATGTTTCGCGATTTCACACTCAGACAATTGATGATCAGATAGTACGATACTGAAGGACCAACTATCAAACTTAGTTTTAGAACACTCGAGTAATTCGAGTTACTTGATTTTGGCAGGTTCAAGATATTTGAGTTAATGGAATGAACATCTTACCTAATATCTTTAAATCTAACAAATCCAGTTGATTCTTTCCTTTTCAATTTTACCTTTAGGGCAGTTTTAGGGACTTTTGATCCATGCAAGGTCTCATAGTTCAAATGAAGACTTTGCTAATGAAATGGAGACAATGAGTTTCAAAGGAGCCTTCCAAATGTATGTTCCACGTTTGGTTCCATCAGAACGAAATGTGACACCAGGACAAACCCTATTCAATGCAATGACAAAGTAACCCAAAACACGTTGTTTCACTCGTTCCAAGTGCTTCCTCAAGCAAGGATGAAACGTTGGCGTAGGGCAAACTCTGTTCATAGCCTCAAAACTGATGTCGTCAACTTTAAATCACCCATCAAACCGTCTCTGACAAATGTCACAAACTATCAATACTTTGCAAACGTGTTAGCTAGTTTTGAGTTTTCCTCAAAAGTGTTTTTGAGGTTCCAAACTTTGCTGGACGTCCCAAATATCACAATCTTACGTCATCTAAGGATGAATTCATAACTGGATGGCGATACCTGAGGCAATATTTATCATTTTGAGTACTGTTCAACAGAAGTTACTCTCCTTTAAAAAGAGATGTGCTGAATTTGACCAAAAATAAGTTGACTAAACCTGAGCTCGATCAAACTTCTGCGTCTGCATAAGTATTGTGGGTCTTTTATATTCATTGAACGAGTTGCAAGATGTTGCACCTTTATCTTTCACCTTGGATTGATTGGGTATGACTTTTTCTTTAATTGTTCAATTTAATTCAAAATTAAGCACACAGTCATTTCCGCGCACAAGATACTTCAGGAAGTAGAACGTAGTCATTCGATTCAAATTAGAATCCCTAACTTTGAACGACTGTCTACGTCCTTCTCGTAAAATGGCCTTTGCTCCATCCATCACTTTTCCTCCTTAAACAAACACGGTGCATTTTTTGCGTTGACAAGTTGAATCTTGAACTAAATAAAATACATGGTCTGAAGCTGCATATACTGTACACCGTTATTGCTCCTCAAAATGTCTAAATTCCACCCCATCTATGTTTGGAAAGAAGTTTATGGTGATACCATGCCATGTTACAGGTTTAAATTGCAAAAAAATCGGCTTTAGATTTGAAGAGAAAAACAAAAATGCATGTTTGATTTACTATTTGAAACAATGGACGTTTAGAATTAAATGACCAATTCAAATTAAAAGAAGCAACCACTGGAAGTTAAAATGATATAGATTATCATACCAACCCTAAATTTGTACTTTTATCTAATTTTCCAATTTTGATTAATATTAAGAAATTGTCATTTTAGTAAAGAAACATTGCCTTTGAAACGGCAACGAAGTAAAAAAAAAGGGAAAAAGTCCTTTAGAAGTTGAAATAAAAGCAGCTGTCAACTGTCTCATTTTGGGACTGAACTCAAAACTAATGGTGTAAGCTACATTCAAAAAAGTTTGAAATCAACAACTCTAGCTCAAATTAGCTAATAAACCGTGTATCCCCAAAACAATCCGACTGGGTAAGCACAGTTTTTCTTCGTGGTTTCCTGCTCAAAGTTGCGTGATCTGAGGGACCCAGAGGCAAGACATACAAAGAGTAGATGTGGCTAAAGTAAGTCTGAGATGGTTTATCTGAAGATGGCCTGTATTCAATCATTTTGGTCTCGAATGGATCCGTCGAAGGGCGACGACCACCATTCATTCCATGGGCAAACCTTGTCAGTTTCTATTAGTGCTAAAAGATACTCTGAACCTTTTCCCACACTACGACAAACGCGAATTTGTCTGGACCGTCTTTGAGATAGATGTAACTCCCAAAAAACAAGTTTTGAGCTACTCTCTTTGATGAGTGGATATTTGACAATTGGCTCCCCTTAATAGTATGTACGTTACAAACTCTGGCCCCGATTTGTGTTCCGCAAGCCATATTTGGTAAACAAGGGTCTTGTTTCCCCAAAGCGGTGAATGAATCCCACCATTAGCGAGTGTCCTCTTTCACCCTAAGCTTTTTACCCACCCATGTTAACCCACGTACCTGTCTGATTCAATTTCCATGTGAGGGTATGTGGCGGACACGTGTAATTGATGGTCGTGTTCAGTTCGGAGCTTCGATGAGGCCAATCCATTTCCATGCCACTGAAGGGCACGGCTGGATCAGAGGTGGAACAATGACGAGCTATAAGAAAGAAAAGGTTGAATTTCTTTTGAGATACATGGCACAGTTATTTTTTTTCTGCTAAAAGGGGACTAGAAAGGTGCACGAAGAATTCTGATGTTGAACTATTTGGGGCCGTCTCTGTGACGTTCGTCAAGTTGGAAAGTCCCTAAAGTGACAGCCATCGAGTTTTCTTGCTAACGTCTGACCTTCAGGAGCTTGTAATAAATGCAGTGGGAGAGAGTGGGGAAAACAACCTCATCACTAGAGCACGGAAAATATGTGAATCAAGTATTTGAAAAAAAACACATTTCATTTCTTTTGGAAAGTCTGCTGAGAGAGTGGGGAAAACAACCTCATCACTAGAGCACGGAAAATATGTGAATCAAGTATTTGAAAAAAAAACCACTTTATGTTTCTTTTGGAAAGTCACAAATGACGAAATACGACATTTTTACCTGCTTTTTGCTTTTTTTGCAACCAAGTTACTCTTTTTTAAAACCGGTTTAGACATGCAATACCTTCACTATTTCAAGAAAACATCAACAGCTTTGAACCAGTCTTCTCATTGATGTCATCCATCTACCGTTCAAAAAAGGCGTGTAAAAATAATGGTTAACTTCACATATTAAGTATTACATATTTGACGAAAATAATGTATTTTCGTCATTTATTGTTTTGATAACAAATTTGAGTCTTTAACATGTGAGTGCAAACAAAGAGGTTGTACTTCGGAGAAAAAAATGTCGACTACTTCTTCATTTTTATTATGAAAAATACTACTTTTGCCACATTTTAACACATTTTTGAGAAGTGGTTGAAAAAACGATTAAAATCATTTAAGAAAGCCAGAGTGGCTGCGCGTACAAACGCGTTATTGAAAGGGTTAACAGTGAGTGTGTTCCCAGATAATTCAATTCGAATCCTGTAGGATCAAATTGAGGTGCCGTGAGAAATCTAATCTTAAAACTTATTTTGGCTAAAGTTTCAGCTTTTTCCGGTTTCTATCCATCACACTGAAACTCCCAGCAGACATCTTGGGACAATCGATTGTCACAGATTCGTTCAAAGCCATAAGACCAGACTTTGATCGATCAAATCTGTTGTCCTTGGGTTGTGGGTTTCCAAGAAAACCAAACGTACTCTATGATCTTTCATCACTCTTTGAAGGGCAGAGTGATCTTCTTGAGAAATAGAGAGAGAGAGAGAAGAGAGCAAAAGACAGCTATTTCCTAAATCCAATCAGGGACCCCCCTTAAATTACCATGTCTTTATCTCTCATTGATCCTCATCTCGGCAAGGTCTCTAGCTAGCTCTCTTGGATCACTCCAAAGCAAGGGAGACATGAGAATGATGCGATGATGCTCATCAGAACTGAGAACCGAGATGGGATCATCCCTCAATAGGAATTGGGATCTGA
This sequence comes from Tigriopus japonicus, assembly GCA_010645155.1. NCBI lineage: Eukaryota > Metazoa > Arthropoda > Copepoda > Harpacticoida > Harpacticidae > Tigriopus > Tigriopus japonicus. The sequence goes on from CM021317.1 coordinate 8,741,241, forward strand.
GTCTCTTTCAAGACGAAGGAAAAGAGGGATTAGGGAATGAAGGGTCTGTCTCTACAAGTACGCATCATTTGAACGGACCACTTCGGCGTCATTTATCAAAATTTCAAGAGAGTTAAGCCATCCAGAAATAGTTTGAAGGTACCTCCGCGTTTTTAGTAAGTTGAACTTGAAGTCGAGAAAACTAGCACACATTGGTGAAGTCTTCATTTACAACCTAATGTTTACTTGACATTTACTCTGAAGATTCAGTTGGGAAACAGATTGAACATAAGTAATTCAGCCTTTAACGATAGGTCGCATGGTAACGGCACTAATGAACCCCACAAAAAATGTCAGCTTATACGCCCTGTTCACAATGCAGTTCTCCAAAATAAGCGATTTTGATGACACAATGCCATTACAAAGAAATAAAATCTGATAAAACAGAACTTTTGTGAAAGGGTGGCATTAATGATCACGCCACTGGCTGGCAACTATGTTTCTATTTGACCCACAAGAGGCGCTGACCAGGGCGTCTAAGCTGACAATTTTTGCAGGGTTAATTCAAATTGCTCTAGTACACCAAAATCAAGTTGGTTTAGCAATTCTCAGTTACCAGGTTACTGGTACATACTCTCAACTCAAATTACACTCTTACATTACTACTTCTACTCAACATGTCATGTGACACTCTTACATCACTACTGTCATATAACACTTACATTACTACTTTTCATACTACACTATCAAATTGCTACCAGGGCCACCAAATTTTGGTAAAAAATGCTTTTTTCCAAAATCTGGTATTCTTTTTATTCTTTTGTAATTATTTTGAGAAATGATGTAATAAAAACGGATTTTTGATAATTTCACAAGCACTTGACTTATTAATTTAAGTAATAACTGACCTTTTACTATACTCCTATCATCTGTAATTCTTACATCATAGCTTGGAATTGCTGAAAAATTAAATACATATCTTAATAATTGTAAAACATCCCCATTGCTTCTTTTCTCATTTTGATTATCTTCATTCTTTTTCCAGATCAGCCTGAAGGGAAAACGCAATTTTCTAGATTCTTTTAAAATCTTCCCACTTTTTTGACAAAAATCGCAGGTTGTTGCAATTTTTAAGTATCTGACAGCCCCGAAGATAAACTACATATTTTTTATTACAACTATGACATTATGTCGGCTTATTTCATAACTTTGATTTTGACAGATAAACGAACCCTTTTCCAGAAAATTTTCATCGGAATAAGCAATTTTCCCACATTTTTACATTTTTTGTGAAATTTTTCCCATTTTGGTAATTTTGAAATACTTGAAGATATTGGTAATTATATTGAAAACAACTATCATCTAAAAACTGAACTTACAACAATGTGGTGACACTGCATATTACTCTTTTACATTACTACTGCTCATTGTAGACTATCAATTAGTACTGGTCATATTACACTATTAAATCACCACTGCTCATATTACACTTATTACACTATTACTGCAACATTACAAATGTAAAACTTCTTGTTCGCTGTACTGCAAGTATACTTCAGAGCCACTAAACTTTATTGTCGTATACTTAAGCCATTTCAATTTTAGCAGCTAACCTTGCGCTTGTTCCACGATGCAATTTTGAATTCATGGCAAGTGCGTACCATCTTTCAAGCAAAATGTCGTTGTGTGCTTGTTATTTGTTGAGCTAACTCTTTGAAATCGGTTGTTGGGTACACATCGTTATGTACTTTAGATACATTTCTCATAGTGATGGACCGAAAGGGCTCATAACCGAAACCGAATGTTTCGGTCGAAAGAGGGCTTAACCGAAACCGAAACCGAAAGCAGCTGACCACAAAATTGTATAAATGCAAAATCCACCTTAAAAATTAAATTGCTCATGTGTTCGATGTTGAGTAGACGCAAATTTTGAAAGATCGGGAAACTTGAATTTCAGAGGTTCTTGGACGAATTTTTTTTCGATTTTATTGTCAAAGTCCATCCTTTATAGTGCATGTCTGCTTTCGGTTTCGGTAGGCATAACCGAAACCGAAACCGAAATTTCGGCCGAAAGCGCTTTCGGTCCATCACTAAATTTTCTCATCATCCAATTATGAATGAAAACTAGAATTCTTGGAGAGTGGCCAGATTACTGTAACCCTGTAGCTGCATATCATGGAAAGTACTTTCGAAGACAGGAAATTAATGTCATCGCATTATTTACCAACGAAACCACCTTAGATCCATCCCGCAAAGCACTAAATCTCAAGTCAGGAAAATCACTTTGATTATTTTCAGTCTTGATGCCATTCGGATTATGTTTGTGATTTTGCGAGTTAGTGGGAATTTCATTCAGCAATCCTTGAGTAGGTAAAATTTCTTTTTTACACTGCTAAGCGGATTTTCATTTTTCCTCTTACGTAGATTGGAAAGGTCACACTTTTTCGTTTGATCCTCTCTAAGTTCTGTCAAAATGGCCCAAATGTGTGCACAACATTGATCAACTTTACTGTTCTCGGCCTAATTCTACAAAGTTATGGTTTGTTTCCCTTGGGTAATTACAACAAGCAGAACGAGTTCAGCATTGACAAGATGATTTTGCAACATACTTTCGAATAGGATGAATGGAACATACATTATGAGATGACGATTTATGAAACCACAATACGGCAACAATACTCTCAAGACATTCAATGAGACTTCTTAATAACGGGTAGAGTTCAAGAATAATGTTAGTTTGAAAGAAAAACGATGTTGTTTTTCCAAAAGGAATGATTTTTAATTGAAGACGCACTAGAGCAGGGGTCGGCAATCATTTTTGGGTCAAAGCCCACGAAATTTGATTCGTGTTGTCTGGGGCCCAAAAAACAGGCTTTGGTGGGTTCAGGGGCCCACAAATTAGCGATCAAAGAGCTTTGGGCCCACAAGTACAGTACTATGGATGGCTCTCGGGCCCACTATTTTGGACTTTCTCCATAGCTCCTGGGCCCACCAACGACCACCCTTGGGCCCACATTTGGGCCGCGGCCCACTGGTTGCCGACCCCTGCCTGCACTAGAGGACAAGGGAGGGAATGATAAGAATACCCAGTACTAAGCCTGAGAATTTAATGCAAAATGTCCTTCAAAATGGAAATAAAATAATGTTTCAGGAGGGCATTTCATGTTTCGCTATTGATTTTTAAGCGCCTTGGCTGTCGATTCAACTTATGGGTGTTAAAATTGGAACCTTTGGTCTCTTGAGCACCAATTTAACTTATTGTAAAATGATTTTCTTCCGTTTGGGATGTGAAAAGTTTTCCAAAAGTAACTTGAAACAAAACTAATTTTGACCCTTTTTTTAGGACATCTCAAGAACAATCCCTCCAATACAAGTTGAGCAATAATATCCAAGATAATATTTTCTCCATTATTCATTTCCCAAAATATAAATTTTGTTAATTCAACTTATGATTTAGAAACTAAAATTATGGATAAAGCAAGTACACTTCGTAAAAAAAAAAAATCCTTTGTTGGCATTTGTCAGTTAAGAAATTTCTATCTCTGCACTGTAACTGACTTTAAAAGTCAGAGTAGCACACTTTTTGATATTTGCCTAGTTAGAAAATCAAATCAAAAAAAAGCAAGATAGCGCAAACACTTCGCCACTTCAAAAATATCCATTTTTGAATCAAATTGAAAAAATATCTTTAAAAGTCATTTTTATCTCTAAAATATCCTTGAAAATCACGTTTGTCTTCTCAATTTTCCCATAGGGCCTTCAACAGGCGTATAAAACTAAATAAACGCTCAAAATGCAAAACCATGCAAATAATGGCTCAAAATGCAAAAAAAATGTGTTTTGCATCAAATTTCCAGGCCTACCTATTATATTACGAGTAAACGGTTGAAAAAATAACAGAAATGCTTTTTTTCACTCTCATTTCCCTTCTAAGAACATTTTATTTTGTTGTGTAAACGTAACTACGGTGAGCAACATTTACAAACAAAAAATATCTCAATTTAAAACTTTCGCTTCCAATTTTCTCAATTAATCAAACCAACTATTCAAGTCTTATATAAACATTTTACAAGAGTTTGATTCTTCCGCAACGCCTTGTTACAAATCAAGTAAAAGTTGCTCTATTTGCGGGGTTGGTTTTTTGCTTTTTCATTAATGCACCCAAAGTTTTCTCTCTAAGAAAACGACGCCCAAAGAAGATCTTGTGGTCTTGTAGATTTTCTTAAATGTTAGGATTGTCTTTGCTGTAAAAGCAAAGACAGCAATAGCAAGTCTGTGGACTTAGCACACTGGACCGTGAAAGCCTAGAAATGGCCTTTTTCAGAGAAAAAGGCCAATGAAGACGGACGCACGAAGGCTCATCTTGGGATGCCGTTCTTGCCACGCTCGATTTGAAATTTGGAAACGATACGAAAAAGTTTTCATAAATATTCGTCCACAAATGCGGATTAAGTCCCAAACCCTTGCCAACATTCTCCACAATGGTCATTGAGAATACATAATTTTGAGCATCGACTCCAAACTTGGGCACTTTGCTAAGATTCTTCCGACGAAGAGTAATGACAACTCGTCTTGACTTACGGACGCAATTTTGAACCTTTTTAGGATACCATTTGCGAATAGCGGTGCAATTTGAATACGAGAACTCTTGGCCCGATGAGAAAATATATCCATTTGGGCATTTGTATTTACTCGTTTCTGAGGTTTCCCATTTCCATCCACCTTGAGGAGCAGCAGGAGCCTTTTCTGGGCATGGTAACACTGAAAAAAAGTAAATGCTGTAAGTAATAAATAATTGTAATATACAAATACCATGGATATACTATACTAGGACGAAAGTTTTCGCAAGGTCTTCCATCACGGAACATGAACACCTCAAAAACTTAATTGCAAGAATGATCATTTGGAATTGCATAACAAGATAAAGAATAAAATTGAACTCCTGAAGTTCAAAATCAGGTTTCGATACTTTAATTACATTTTTAACAATCAAAACCCGACAAAGGTATTATTAAGTGCACTCCGAGATAATTCCAGAATCACAGGGAATAATTATGCACAAGGTACAGTTCAGTTAACGTGTAGATAAGAAGGTGTCTTTTGAGACAAAAGTAAATTGCCATCAAAAATGATCGAGAAGTGTATTGAATCTGAGTTATGCTCTGATCAAGAATTCACCTCAAGATAGAACAACGAATCACTCGATCATTCTCTGAAATTTAGCAAATTCGTTGAGGCTATTGATTCAACAATAATCAAGCCATGTTCCTTTTTTATACGTACATACATACCACCTACTGTCTCAATGGAAAAGATAATTTAACATGAATCATTTTGGCTTTTCCCATCAGTAGCCTCATAGAGATACGTATATCTCCAGGGTAACGAATGCTCCATGACTTTAATCTAATTAGGTTCTTGCACGAACTACGTACTAAGGCTTAAGGAACCTCGAGTGAGCTAATATTCACACTTTGCCATCATAAATGATCCTCAAAAACTCCTGTTGGATGTCATTTGAGCTCGGTGACATCTAGTTTCAAACCCTACCTAGACCATATGCAAATATATTGGTCACTTTGTTTGCGCATGTTTACATGTACGTTTACCATTTCTCAATGAATCTCTGTGGAACGCAAAACAATGACATGACATGACGACGTGGAACGTCGTTGTCACGCATTCAATTACTTTAAATGTAAGAAAATATCTGCATTGAGTGGATTGCTTAGATTGTATAGAATATTCCATAAAACATGCTACGAGTTAATGTGAAGTGGAAACGTTCCTTTCAAGTTAAAGCAGAGATAATCTAAATGAACTACGCAGAATACACCCGTCAGAAAACTAAACTTTTTGACCCTCACCAAGAACCACTGAATTTCACTTCACTGGACTTGGAGCCTGACGAAAAGAACCAAGATTTCCAGTAGGAAATATATCAACAATGTTCTGCTGCAAATGAGACATTGTCTATGTTGACTTGAATGCGTATTTCAATTTTCAGCTCAATCGAACGTCTGAGTCAAAAGTTATGCTCTGTCAAAGTTCAGAGCAAATCCTACCGAGAATGAATGAACGAGCCCTTTTCAGCTAATTGCTTTACCACAAAAGGGCGAACTCATTCATTCTATGCTCTCTGGAGTACATAAGTTTGAGAAGTCATAACTTTTCGCTCCGGCATTCGATTGAGCTGAAATTTGAAATACGTCGTCTACTGAATACAAGCCAGGTCTCATTTGCAGACGAACGCAATTGAATTAACCCTTCTAAAAATCATAATTCTTACCGTTAGCCTCCCACTCCAGAAATTCAGTGCTTCTTGCCCCCACCCTTAAATTCGAATTAAAACCATTGCTCAATTCGCTGCCAAGAAAGTGACGCTTTCTGGCCAAAAACTTACCTTGACATGGCTCAACAAACGTGATGGACCATTCTTTATTCGCTCGGCAAGTGTTTGTAATGGAAGTGTTTTTGGAACTGGGATAGCCCCAGCCATTCAATGGGCACCTGGAAATAAATCATGTTTCTCTTCTGATTTCATCAACCATTAAAGTCAACCGCAAATGGTCTGAAACACGAGTTTCATTTTGGAGCAAACAATGCTAATGTTCTGCAACAACGTTACCAATATTTGATGGTGTGAGTGAAGCTCTTGTTTCTGATTTCCAAGTTCCAAGAGAATTTGCCTTGATCGTTATTTTTGACGACGAACGGGTCTTGGGTACAATTTACAGCTAAAAAGCAATCCAAAAGAGGTGTTAACAGGACTTCAAAAAAACTTTTGCCAGACAATTTTCCAAAGAACCACTGAATCTCTCTGGACGACGAGGTTAGTAGTAAGTAGGGCCTGGAAAATTATTTGTTAAAAAAAGACAAAATCCTAAATTAAGTTTTCCTTCAAAAGCTCAAGATATTTTTGAAAAATAAGTCGAATACTCAGCTTTTTTCAAATCTGCCTGCATCAATGTACCCAATATAGTTTTGGCAAATTTAGTGTAATAAGTCGTTTTGGAAGGCATATTGGAGACCTAACTGATTTAAAAATAAAATTTCTAATATGCCCCACTAGATGGAGCAACTTTTTGTAAATGGTCAATATTCGTCAAAATGTCTTTTTGTAAACATTTTGGCTTACTCGTTTCATCTTGGATAGGCCCTATTTGACATTGACCATTCATTTATTTTGGTCAAATTTTCCTGAACTATTTTCTTGCCCAAATAATCGGGAAATCCTACAAATCATGCTGAACGCACCGGCCGAAAATTTACTTTGATTTGTATCGATAGTCGCACCGTCCAGAAATTCAGTGGTCCCTGATTTGCCTTACGAATGCATTTTGGCTGGATGGGCGGATCCCAGGCTCCATTTTTACCACATGTCAGAACCAATGTGTCATTTTCATAGCCCGTCTCGTTGGAATGTCCCATCACAGACGGAAGCCACGGTGTTTCGAATACGAATCCCTCGGGACATTTGTAAGTGATTTGGGTCAGGTAGTCGAGGGGCCTGGATTCAAAAGCCAGATCTGAGGGACATATGGGTGGCTGCTGGAATCCCCAATCAAAAGTGCCTGCCCACGTGTTTGGGGGGAACCACGGAGGACAAGGGCATTGAATAGCTGTGAGAGGGAAGATAAGAGCATTACGTATGAACTGACTGATGTGGTTATCAGTTACAAATGCACGTGCTCTTATGGAGATTCTGAGTTGGAAAAAGAGACCACTCAAAGGTGGTGGTGATGCAATGGGAAAGAGACCTCAGAGAAGTTATTGGAACGACTCTTCACCTTCCAGGATCACAAGCGGAACATTTCGGAGAACCTCTGTTCCATATTGGAGTTGCTGTTTAATCTCACTCTGATTAAAACATCGTGAAGTAAATATTGTCCTGTTTTGTCAAAAC
>CM021317.1:8785894-8825292 GCA_010645155.1 Tigriopus japonicus
GATCTTCCGTGAAGATTCATTCCGGAATGAGAAAGAGAGAAAACGAATTTGGCCTTGAACAATCCCACTACCTTCCCCAACATCAGCAACAACAATGGTAAGAGCGACTGCGCTCCGCTCAATGACAAAACCAACCTTGGATACCCATCACTTTCGAATGAGGACCAAGATTCCTATTTGGATGTCATCTGATAGAAATAATGATGCAATGGACGGTATCATCTTCTTCTCATTGGCATTGTGTTCTTGTACTCTCACTCTCTCTATTTCGTGTCGTTTATTGTCTGGGGAATGATTTCCTAATTGGCCCTTGAGATCAATAGATTTTGCTCCAGGTCATCGGGAATACCCAAAGGTGACATTTTTTACCTTGGTAATGGGCATGATATCAATTGTGATACATCTAGGATGTTATCCTATCCTTGTGGAGATTAACACGTGGTCATTGCCAAGGCCAAGTGGGACTTAAGATTCTGGCTATCTCCTCAACATGAAGTTGTCCGGAAGGTCGTTTGTCGTCAGACGGAAGATCGATAAATTACAAGCCAGCTACGAAGGTAAGAAAGAAAGCGAGCTGACAGATTGCCAGATTGGTTAATAAATATTATTTACCCACCTTCTTGCGGTCAATCTGAAGACCGTTTCTCACCTAGCTCATGCTTGGATTGGCTTCCAGCAAGCGTTGAGGTTACTACATTGCGGAATTTCTTCCCCGAGCGTTGTTATGAATGACGTTCGGGATTGAACTGTACGTCTATTTGTCTTTTTCACTACCGAGAATGACGACATGCCTTCTTGGAATGACCTGGGAATTGTCCTGAACTATTTCAAGGTTCGACGAAAGCTTGAATGCCTGAAAGGGATGAATCCTAATCCTAATACGTGTGTGCCTTGACCAAAAGTGTCTATGAGAAAGATCACTTCAATTTTCAAAGTAAACAACGCCGAGGACGTCAGAAATGCACGTCATGATGCCCTATTTATTCCATTGACTGAGAGGCCAAAGCTCAAGTCATCCTTCCACACAATGAACAATCATGGCCAAGTACCTCCTCCTCCTCCTCCTCCTTCTTCTTCATCTACTATCTATCCATCCAGGATCCACTTTTAGTAAGAAGTTTAATGGACCTTGTTTGTTCGGATGATAGTCCCCGTCACACTTGGCTAAAACATGTTCTCTTGGTTTTATCGATGTTTTTATGAATCAAAACGGATCCAAAAATCAGCCGCGATTAAAAGGAGCCAGATCAATTTTGGCAAACCCATTTTCGCAGATGGCTTTGAGCTGCCTTTTGGTCACGACCTGGGTGGAGTCTGTCATGGTGTGTGTGTGTTTGTGCATGAGTAGGTCATTGGAAAGAAACTGCTTGTCTGGATATCCCACTGTTTTTCACTAGTATGAGTTCCTTGCATGTGGATTGCTTGGCTCTTTGAGGCACTACTGGTTGATACGCCAAATCTTCATGTCCGTGTTCCAAAGTGGATTAATGTTTGGTTGCGAGTCAAGAAATGTCACCAAGGGAGATGGTTTCAACCTCATGTAGTTATTGATGATGTTCATGGCAAGCTCTTATCCAGCATGACTGGACAAGATTTAATGGCTGGGTTGGTGGAGTATTTTGTATTGTAAGAACCTCGAGCTCATAGCCTGAACCTCTAAGAGCAATATTAATTGACTTCCTGTTCCACATATCGCGTTCATATTTCAATCACAGACAACATCGATTGACGAGGCCCCCCTGAAATGCCAACAATCCTGAGGTCACATTGGCAATGAACAACCAATCCCTAAAAGGTCCACGTAATTGCTTGTTTTGCTAAGAGTGATCTTATCCGACCAGCACGCCCTCTATCTTCAAAACCAAACCCTCTTTGTTCGGTTGGTGTGCTTCATGATTTCGCAAGAAGATTGTTTGCGCTCGCCACAAGACAAATCAAGTTGACCTTCCTTCAATCTCGACTTGTCCTTTTAAATGAATAACAGATGCTACCGCAACGATTACTACAAGCATCCGAAATGATTGAACTGCTGAAATGAGAGCTCGTAACTGGGGAACTTGATCTAAAGGAGCCATTTGATTATTGCCTTGGCCTTGAGGAGAGTGAAGAGAAAATGAAAAAGGTGCTACCTCGCACCTTTCCTAACTGTTAATTCGGGCACAATTTCCTAATCATACGGAATTGGGCAAGTATAAGTGCTAAAGAGGCATCCTTCATCATTTGGCACTTGAAAGCGACGAGATGCCAACAATGGCCATTCATTCACGTGGCGAGCGAGAGGGGCACCCTGTAATTATCTCATTGAGCATAAACCTTGTTCTCGGTCGGCCTTGTGCCGAGATATATGGACTCAATGCATCTTCTAGCTTTCATACCCTATCGTTTATTGCCCCCCTAATGTAGCAAGGCTCTAAACAGAATGCCTTCCGAAACCTGTCTTGATTGGAGATCTTCGGTTTCTGGATTGGTTGAGAAAACTCCAGAGGTTGGTTGGTTGGTTGTTGAGCAAGATCCCGCGGAATGGTCTTGGTCACGTATTTGGCTCTTGGGGTTTTGTGGGCATGACGCGGAGTTCTATTTTGCCACAGAAATGTCATTGACATCGATATGAAAACCTCGGGCTCTTGACGAGATGGGATTAGAGGTCTGTGATGAAAGTTCCATTGTACATTTGCGGAACGGGCAATGTGCGCGTAAGATTGCCAACTTGGATTGGGCAATCAGTGGTGGTCAATTTCATGCCAGTATTTACCTCGGATTGTTTAAATTGAGCTGTCGGACGTCCAAGCATGCGGGATATGCAATTAGAAGGGACTTCCTATGCACTGATCCACATGCATCGAAATTGTTTCTTGCATATTCATGATGGCTTTGGTCGGAATGGAGCTTCTGATAATGATAAGGGAAAAGTTTGTCCCGTGGCCCAATAGTGACAGAGTCGTTTCGGCTCTGGCATTATCAAAGTATCCAAGGAAAACCTGATCGTTAACCTCTGGTCTGAGTTCATCTGCATATTTTTCAAGAGAGCCTCCCATTTGAGGCCGACCAACAAAACTTGTTCAGGCCTAAAAAGATTGGATTAAAAAAGAAGCCAAGCCAGTTTTGAGAATGAGGCCAATGAATGGTTGTATATTCGTCGTCATCGTTCATGGTGGATACACCTTGTTGAAATTTCTAATTCCCATTTTTGGTCGTAGAAAACCAACCTTGACGGGGTAGGTAAGATTATTATGTTAGTTGAATCACGAGTGACGCAGTTGTGGGAAAACAAACCGAGCACTTGAGATCTCATTTCGGTCTTGATGTCTGCATTCATCCAGTGAATGGTTTCACTTTTTTTCACTTCATCTCTCTCTCAATCACATCAACTCGAGGATAAACAAGACAGAAAGGAGACTGGTACACTCGCATTCACTCACAATGAGAACTAACTTTCAAGCCAACTTTCGCCTTACTTTTCTTACGGCACCGTGTGAAAAGGTCAGCCGATTGACTTCCAATGGTTTGTGTTTCCCATTGTTTTTTTTCGACATGAAAGAGCGATTGAACGAACTTCCAAGTGTCAATTGAAAACAACTCGTCAGAGTCACACTACTCCGTTTTGTATTTCACCGACAATCCACCATTCACAGGATGGATTTATGGTCTTTTTGTGACATTTGTCGATGGTGGAAAGACAAATGTTGCCAACTCAATTTGCCTGAACCAGTTTTAGCGGAATACCAAGCGATCACTCGAGCATGAATCTCTTGACTTGATCCAACTTCGGCAACAACACATTCCGAGGAGTTGTACAGTATATTGTATCGATAGTTGAGGCCTTGGAGGCTTGTAAATCATTGGCCGCGACACAGTTCATCATTTTTAAAAGGTTGTCCGGACAAGAACGGTGCTTGACACACTTACGAGCATGACCAGGCATTTACCATCGTGTGTAATGTGTATGCTTTACCACTCTTTTACCACTACGTACCCTTTTTCTGTCACGGTCGCTATTATTGCCCGTCATAAAGCCTTTTTGCACCAGGCCCATATGTTCGATGGGTACATACACACCCAAGAATTAATTCAACGCCAATAAAGAGATTCGTTGCCTTGAAGAGAGTGAGAGGAGGGAATAAAAAATTCGAAAGTGAATGGCGTGCCTCTCCATTCAAAACGAAATTCGAGCCTCTCCTAGTTTGAATCTTGAATACTCTTGGCATTGGTTCGTAGGACGTGGTTTCAGCCAGCACTTTGAACCATTGGTATTGGTAGGAGAAAGAGAAAACCCGCTTCAAGATTTCTCTGACTTGACCTAAACAGCGATGTTGCCGATGGTGAGCTCTGCAATGTGCCGGTTTAGAGCGGTATAGAAAGTGGAAACTTGACAGATAATGCACCGAAGATGGACGAGGAAAGATTACAAATTCACCGAGAAGACGCGGCGTATCAATTTGTTACCAAAAACGACGACAAGGCAAATTTTGGATTTCAGAATCACTTGGGATATTTACACAGATGTGCAGAAAATCGCTTCCTGCTTGAGCTTCTTGGGCCATAATTATGACATCTCGAGGTGATACTGGTGCTTGCCTCAAAGGTCAAGTGCGTAATTTTCCATAGCACGCTATATTTGCATCGGAGTATGTACATAGGTAACCTTCAAACCGAGGCAATATTTTCCCCCCATTTCCATTCTCCTGTGATTGGAGGGCCATCGTGGCACATGGGCCATGAAATGGTGTAACAACACACATTAGCGATGCACTCTCAGTCTCTCGCTTAGATGGTTTCAAGTCCACTAAGATGAAGTGGGGGAAAGAGGTGCCAAAGAAAAAACGAGTCATTGTTTGTGGCGATGTTACGTAACAAGATACTCTGGGCCAATCATGTTCGTGAACAGGAAAAGGGGTTGATGTTTTCAGTGCGTTTTTGCACGTTTCATGCTGCCCGAGGTTCGCAATTCAACTACACGAACAAAAGTATTCACTGAGTACTCCTTGGATTTCAACTTTGGTTTTGTGTTTGCACTTAACTGTTCTTGTAAACTTATCCGTCAGCTTGAAACAATGTCGAACAATGGTCCTTGAGGCAAGTCTCAAAGTTTCAGTCCGGTTCGTTAGTGTTTTCAAACCAAAGTGGGTATAGACAAAACGCACGCCATGCTTGAAGAAAGATGATTATCTTGTTAAACACTAATGGCGACCAAAATTCGATAAACCCTTGATTTAAATCTAGAGCCTGGGAGGCACAAATATTTGGGCCAAGATACAAATCTGTCCAATTGACCATATGACGGTCGGCCCCAAAGTTTCAAGATCAGGTGACCTTGATGATGTAGAGATGCTTAAAAAGAAAATACTCTGGTTCAGATTGAACCAAGAAGGTGCATTCGCAAAACACAAATGATAGATAAATTGTTCCATATTGCCTGACTAATCGTTGGTAGTCATTTCATTTGCCCCAGAGCCATGTCTGTCCGCGTTTTTACTCTCTGGTGAAACTGTATCTCTCTCTTAGTGCTTGGAGTCCCATGAAACGAGAGTCATTCCAGATGAACATTGCCTCTATGGCCAACCCCAATCAATTCTTTCCATCTTCATGCATATTTGGTCGATTTCCAAGCAGGAATGTTCAATTTGCTACCACTTCTCATCTTGTGCATTCCTTTAAAGGACAAGAAGAGAGTTCCGGACATTCTCTCCTTACCGCAATGCACGATTCGGAAACGTTTCTTCATTTCTTTGCTTCTCTCGAAAATTCCGTCAAAAACTCGATTATTCGTTTAACGGAAGAAGAACAAAAGACTGGGTTCCCTTGACCGCATTATCAATAACCTCCGTATTTGGCTCCCCAACAACTTTGACCTCTAAATTTGGGAAAAACTAGGCCAACGCCCACCATCACGTGGCTCGGCACTCCAAAATCCTTCAACAAACCCTAACTTCTTCATTGGCTCAACAACTATCAAAGTTTGCCGCACGAAGATTTTACCATATCCAAATTGAAGTGGCTAACCAACAACACCCTTTCAAAGTCCATGGTTGTACAAGAAGAAATTTGAAACAAAGATCATGAACTTTCAGAGCAAATACCGAACCATTTGCTTGGGATGAATCTGATTTGGAATTCCGGAGAAGTAGAAGGGCAATTGTATGCTGATATGGAGCGTGGCTCAAGGATAAGAAATGGAAAGTCGTGGGAGGAGGTGCTCATTAGCAGTCCAATAGGTAGGTTTGGTTGGTTTCAAATCTTCGGCAATTTGAGTTTTCACCAAGTACGGTAACTTGAACCACTCGAAGAAGTCCATTGATCATATCATTAGCCCTTCAATCACAGTAATCTTGGTCGTCCAACGAACCCAGGGATTGCCGCTCATCTGCCGAGAAAGTGTAAACATTTACACTACAGGTGAAAAAGAGCTCTCGTGGAGGAAATTTCACTTTTGCTGGAAATTCAAATCGTGAACAAGACTCTCCCACTTGAAACGTTGTTGCTGACAAAGACGATGATGATGTCTTTTGTCCGCAAATTCCTGGGAACAAATCGCTTTTAGAAGATGGTACCTACATTCAAGCACAGAAAGGCTTGCCGATTTCTCTTTCGCCAAGGGATAATATCACACAAAACCTGGAACGATGTAATTATGTGAGCTTATGTTACAAAATTAAGAAGTAGGGGGAACACTTACTTCCTGCTTAAATGATCAATGCGGGAGGAATGGTGGCGAATCTTCCGCATTCCCCGATGTACTTAAAGTTGTCGATTTTTTTCACCCTCTGACCAAATTGATCACTTGCAAACTTAGTCAGGATGATCGGTCGCACAATTCATCCTCAATCACCCACGGTCAGTTGAAGACGTGATGATACCCCAAATCCAATTCGAACCGGCACATTCCACTCCAAATGTGGCTCTTTTGAAGGTTAATTCGAGAGAAAATGCCTCAGCGTTCAAGGACCGCTCACTTGATTTCTGACCACGCATGAAGTTTGAAGACATCTGACACCAGACAGCAGGGTGACTAGGCGTTAAGTCTTCAAAAGGCTCAAAAGCGCCTCACGACTTGAATGACTTTCTAATCTAGTCTTGAATGCAATGCTACGAGTTCGAGTTGTTGCAATGTAATCAAGAGTTGCAGGTTTATTTTACATTTCTTGGTGCGAGTTTGTGAGAAGCTTGGTCATTAAATGAATTTATGGAAGTGATTTGGCAACACATGACTTTTCTTGCAAACTGATCTCTATTTTTTCGGTCCCTCCAGGGCCAATGTTGTTCTAGTTCGTCGACGACAACGACATCAATCAGACCTTTCATGCCATGGTGGAGTCATGCATGGGAATGGTGTTGGAGCTCTCAAATTTGTTGCTTTGTTTGCTTTAGGCACTCTAATTTTAAACTTTTTTAGTTCTTGGATTGCACGCAGAGCTTTTGACGGGCTTAATGAAATTTAAGGGATCGGAAATTAGCCCACAAAGCCAATTTCTCACGGTTGAAATGCAGTCAAGGGGCTAACTAACCAAGGAGAAAAACCATTTAGCTCTCATTTCCAGGATCCTGGAGGTCCAATTGAATTGCTTAATTGACCAACAGGATGATGTTCTGGCTTCAACACACGATTCCCTGGGATCATTGAGGTCTACGAGAGGATCATTCCGCGGTCAAAAGCATAAAATACCAACTTGAATGTCTCTCACATTTGAATACATATGGAAGGAGCCACTTTACAAATCGACTTCCTTGTTTGAAGTGCTTCCATATCATGACCACCTTTAATCTTCGTGTTTTCAACATATATCCCACAAGCCTTGGCAATAGCCAACCAGAAATAGCATAAATAAAATCAACTGCAGCTGACGCCAATTTTTCATTTTGGTCATCTACCTAAGAAAGACTCACATCCTCACGCGTTATAAAGGCAACTCTTTCCATTTTGCCGGTTTCAATACACTCAAGTGCCTTTTGAATTCAAAATTGAGAGGCGTGTTAGGATCTTCATAAGTTGCCGTCACTGCTCATTGAATTCTCACCACATTTGTCTGGCAACACAGCCACCACATGGCAATTGACTTCATCAAACGCCAAATGCACTTTGGTAGTTGTCGCTGCCTTTGTTGTCCTGTTCGCCGCTGGTATGAATTTTAAATTCCAAA
This sequence comes from Tigriopus japonicus, assembly GCA_010645155.1. Classification (NCBI taxonomy): domain Eukaryota; kingdom Metazoa; phylum Arthropoda; class Copepoda; order Harpacticoida; family Harpacticidae; genus Tigriopus; species Tigriopus japonicus. The sequence continues at coordinate 8,794,030 of CM021317.1, forward strand.
ATTATCACAACTGTCGTCGGTTTTGGAATCATTATCTATCTTCATTGCCTGCGGGATGGTGCCTACTTTGTCTTAAAGTTATATCCTGAAGGTGTGTAAGTGTGTAGGCAAGACATGCATACATAATGAATTATTCCTCGTTATCGCCAATGTAGATGGCGAATGTTGCGATTGGCCCGATTGGCCCCAAAAACGTAGCGCAACGAAAGGCGGGAGATTTGAACGCTCCAAAAGGGGATGGAAGAAGCATGTTAACTGCGCCATCCTTTGTGAAGCGGGCTGGGCGAATGAATCGTGAAAAGAATAAAGGCAAATTAATGTTGGGCGTTGCTTCCTCGGGCCGAAATGGAAACAACGTCTTGACAGGCTAATCAAATCTCTCTCTCTCTCTTTCTTTCATAAGTTGAATAATTTGTTTCGGAACCTTCGTTCCGCTCACTCCCAGGAAGCACTAAAAATCTAGAACACTAGCTGCTGAGTTGATGGGCATCGACACACGTGCAAGTGTAAACTCAATGATTACGTGGTGTCATTATTAAGAACCTAGGAGCTGCCGAACTTTGTGATCTTCCTGCTTGAACGTCAAGGCTATCACAATAGTGTTTTTGCGCAGATGATTTTTCATGTTTAATGCACCATGATCCCATCACTCTCGGAAATCACTTTTTGTGTCCTCTCATCATGCATGCACAAATCACAAAATCAGGGCTGCCAAATGGGAGGAATTATATGTTTGTAATATGAAACCCGTCGCCGTTTTCTTGCCAAAAAAGCGGAGTCACTGGCTCGGTGAACATCTTTACAAATCCTTGCCAAGTTGCTTTGTAGTAAAGGCAATCCGAGTTTATGTAAGGAAGTGAGATTCCAATGTCACCTTTGTCAACCCTGGGTCGGAGTGAGCTTGGATTTTTTTCCCGACTGGGTCACTTGACATGTGAAGGTTACCTTAAGAAGATTAATTGATCTCGAGGAAAACTGAAACATCGGGAAAAAGGCCCTCATCACGCTCAGATCACTCAATCCCACGCTCTTGGGGCTAATTAACGCAAGAGAATACGATTTCGAACATTCCGATCTTCATGGCAAGCTCTTTTGAAGTGTCCTCATTACCAACTTGATTGTGGGGGACGATATTTATCTTGGCACTTGCTTTTAAGTAAAGTCTTGTTGATGTCTATCAATAGAACAATTAGGACCTGGCTTTGGGCCATGCGCTACTCCATTCAAACTGTACGGACATGGGTCAAAAGTCAAAAGTAAGGACTCAAATATCGAAGATACCGTCTGAAGGTTAACAGGTTGTGGTTGAGACCCGAAAAGAATATTGCATTGAACAGGTCTTGCACCTTTACAAAATAAAGAATAGTTTAGAACTGGCACCACTATGAAGTGGTCACTTGTCGTCTTTAGGCAATGTAGGAAGTGCCCCAAACTTGTTCCTTTTAGCATAGCAATTTGACTTTTCATGGTTGTTGGCAATCAGCAAAGACGAGGTAATAATTCATTCTAGGGTTTTAATAATCCAATTTGAGTTGGACCGCACCCAAGATGAAACCGGAATGATGGAAGGGCAACAACAAAAAAAAACTTCAGTTCCACATTTCCTGTTTCACTTCTGAGAGACAGGGCGAAACTGGAGTGGTCAAATACCTGGTCAGCTAGTCCTGCGGCTAAAAGGCTAACGTTTTCTGCAATGCAATTTATCTGACCGAATCCTGAATGCCCTGAGCAATCATTGTTGAGCATTGTGGGTAGCCCAATGTCCTTAATATCATCTTGAGTTGGTACAAGTTCAAGTGCTCAAGCCTGAGGGATCCTTGACAGGAAGCAAATCAGATGGTGGCATCTAAATTGCTTTTTCCTGGAACGTACCGAATCAATGAGCCAGAATCAACTGATTGGCAAAGGTTGCAATTGATGTTGAACGAAGATAGTATTAATAGCTATATGGTTAAGTATGTAATTATCCAATCAACAGACCACTTCACTTGGCATGAGGGTTTGCATATTGTGATCTCTTATAACATCAACCACACTCAGCGATTATTCTTGTCCATTGGAAATACGATTGATTTCGACCAGAAATACCTTGAAAGCTCGTTTTGTTGTTGTCAAGGTAGATTCCTCTCTTGATCACTGAATACAGGTTTTTACATCTTGAATCAGGCACGAGGTTTGAAAGACACTTATGTTTTTTGGCTGACCACGAACAACCAATACCTGAAGGTCGGAATAGCTTGACAAAAAATACGTCGAGCCAATCTCGCTGATATCCATAATGGTGACTTGTGCTTTTTGGCTTTGACACGTTTCATTTAGTCACTTACACCAGAGGACATCCATGGCATTCAAAAATCAGATCTAAGAGCCTGAAGCGCACTGATCAATAGCTGGATATATGGATGGATGTCGCTTGTGACCATCCAACTGATGGTCATGAAAGGCAAATATCCTATGAGTCTGTGGTCTCATAGCAATCCATTTGAGAACTCCTTGGTTGAATGTATTTTTTGTGGTTAGTGGAACTCACTTCTTTGGACTTGCGATCTTGGTCAACGTGACTTTAGAACGAGCTGGAGGACATGTTTTCCTTGAACACATTGTGAGAACTATGCAAATATACATACATACTTGAGTCAAGGTCTCTCATCAGAGAGCGCATTGAATACAAAGAGATGGTTGCTTTGGTCATTGGCGAATCCAAGACAAGGAGGAAACGTCAAATTTCTCGGCATCATAAAACCTGATCTTTTGGCTTCCTTGCCAAGTACCAATGCATAGATTGAGCAGGATACATGTCGTTTCCCATTTTACTAGTTCCTCGAGATTCTGATTTATCTTTTTTCTTATTTCAGGTATGAATGACCGCGGGGAACTTGCCCACACTTTGGGTCAGAATTCATTACGACCACCGAGTAGTAAGACCAGATTAGTGAGATAGGAGTAGTTATGTGGGTAATTCATGGTAATTGCCTCAATTAATTCACAGCGCCACTTCCCAAGGTGACGGTAGAGTAGATTTTAAGTGAATGTAAGACGGGAAAAACAATTAATCCCGGCGTACTTGAACCATTACTAGACGTGCATTTGTTTAATATCCACCATGGCCAGTGTAATGGTGGGAAGACATGCCAATGTCGATAGTGTTTTTGTTTCTTCTTAACTGTCTTGACGTTTCAATCCATCATGGATGCGGGCCCTTCAAGGTCAAACACGAGCGAATCTAACCGACCCTGGTCAATAAATCTCCCCCGGGGCATCAATCAGAACCCCCCACATTCAATGCCAAATTTGGAGATTATTGAGAAATTTGCGGATTGTTTTCTTTGACGGAATGTACAGTCCGTACAGTGTTGCCAAATGAAAATCCGCTGCAACGCCAAAGCTTCCCTTCAAGACGTGTCTTTAAGAACAGATGAACAATGACGTGTCTTTGTTCGTCTGTCCACAATGGACAAGGAAGAAAGACACACCATCTGATTGAGATGTGTTGGCGAAAAACGGCCTACATTGAGATTGATTGGGGCCCTTCAGTGTGCATCACGAAAACTGACTGCTGCTGGTGTTGCCAGTTGTTGGCTGGGTTGCTCGCTCGACATTGTAGACAGACGAAGGTGGTTGATGGAAAAGTCGTGAAATGTTCATCACTTTCAATGATTGATCCATTCCAGGAATTGATCAATTGCCACTAGAACTCGTCTCGTCTCTTGTCTCCTCTTTTAAAGAGTGCCCATTGCAATGCATGGAGGGCGATAAGATCGTCGTGTTCAATTCTGGATTTCGATTTGATCAAATTGGATAAGTCAAGGGGGCTCGTTCGCGTTCGTTCGAATGAAATTCGTTACATGAAGGAAGTCAAAAGAGCTTGTAAAAACCAAAACCACACACGAGGAAATAGCCCTGGATAGTTGGGGGTGAATCGTGTAAGGATACTTATCGTATTAAGGGGGCTTTATGATGGCGTCCGAGGCAGTTTGTAGTTACCGACTGACCAAAAGCCCACGTGATGCTTATCCGTTCTGCTTCCTGAACATGTGTGAACGAATTATTGGCGTTATTATCTGCTCCACATGCGCTGAAATCATATATGTATTTAAAGTCAACGGTTGATTTAGAGGTTTTTCGAAATTTTGATGGCAATTGAGCCAAACATACTTTTGATGCTGGAAAAAAGCCAAGTTGACATTCTTCTTACTTTCATTGGGAACAAAGAGGTCATCCAGAACGGCATCAGTGATCTTCCTCATCCATGCCATTTCAAGTTATCGGACGATTCCACGGATGTAGGAAAAGATAATTTTCTCCATGTTCGTTAAGAGAGTGAGTGACTGGAGCCAATTAAGGATAAAGCATATTGCACATCGCAGCGTTGAAGAATATTCATGGAGGCTTCTCCTCAGAGGCAAAACAACCAATTATGACGAGGGTCCGACCTACTATCTCTTGATCTCATGTAGTGGCCCATTGCATCATATCACCCACAGACACTCTAGGTAGGCCTCAATGCTTTGCTTTGACGACCACCTGACAGTGGATTTCCTCATGATGGGAGATTTATGAATCCCGGGATTAGACATTAGTCGACCTCCCCCGAGATTTATGACTCAAATACAATGCCCAGTCACTTCAAGAAACACGAAGAGGATGTTTTTGCATTCACGTAAGATTTTCCTGAAGGGAGCCTTAAGCAACTAAAGGTTAAGAGAAATCGGCAAAATCTTACTTAACCTCATCTCGACTTAAGAGTGATAGAAGAGTGGAAGGCGCTCAATTTCTTTCCAACCCCGCGTAAACCAATCAAGAAGACCACCCAAATGGATTTTTAAAGTGAATCTGACCTCACGGAAATGGTTCCTTGTTCTGCTAGAAGTTGATATTGATGATCATCTCCTACCTTGAGTCCATTTATTGGGCCACGATCGCAAGTTTTACAACCCCCAAAACTGACTGGGCTATATATAGTTTTCTGATCCAAATCTCAATCAATTGCTCGCTTCTCTTTAACTTGCCAACCACACCCAAAATCTCACCAGGTTATTTGGGATCGACCAAGAGTCACGCAGCCAAACCAGTTCGGATTTATTGGAAGCCTATCTCAGGACAAGTCATTGGGCGCCCCCTGTCGATTCTAATTGAAAACTTGCCTTTAGTCAGACATCTTTTCTATGCCTTGAAAGCAACTATCAAGCCAAAAGGATGACCTGCATAGTTGATAATTAAATATGAAGGAATTGACCTTTTACTTGAAAAGCCCTGTCATTGACCCAAATTATCAGGAGAAAACGGAAGAACGGTCATGAAATACTTCCAACTTATTCCTTGTCATTCAATTTAATCACACATAAGGCACAGAAGGTTCATCAAAAGTAAAGCTTTGCATCAAGGAAGTTTCTTCAAAATTGACCTAGGGGGCGTCCGAGAGAGATTCGCCTTTGCTAGCAAAGCAGGCCAAAACCGAATTCCGGGCATTACTCTTAAGTGGTGCGAGGAAGGTGGTTGGAGAAATGGGAGCTAGAAGCACTTGTAGAGTTGTAGTGCATCGTAGGGGTGATGGTCCGAGTGGATGACGAAGGGCCCTACTTTGTTCATCCAACATGAATTGACCTGCGGCAACCAAGATGCCAAGATAAGAAAAAGTTTCTTTGACCTACTTCCAAGAATAAGTTATGAGACTCTTCATTTGTTTTATGAAGCACGCAGGGTTCAACAGCAGTTTTTGATCGAGTAGTAAGGAAACGGGCTGGATTTTATTCTGGAAACCATCGGTCATTGGTTCGATGGTTCGAGCTCGAAAATTGGGGGTCTCAAGTACTCATCGATATCGAATAAGTTAACCTTGACCAAAATGCACCGACGGCAGAGCACAACTTTCATGGAAACAAAGGGGCACTTTCAATTCCCATAAAGCTTTATGACCCCAAAAAAGAGGCTTGATTGAATCGGGAGAACCCTTTGGTTCGACAGAAGAATGCGTGTTTTTTAATGTTTATCCTCTCGTCAAGGTCGATGTCGACCAAGAATAGGAAAAAAACACTTGAAAAGCCCTTTTCCTGCACCAACAACAAAACTTTCGTCGACAACCAGAACCAAACCTGAAAGGGGAACAACAAACAACACCGACAACCCATGCTGTACTTGTATTTTCCGGTGTTCTACCGCCAATTAATCCCCCTCTGACAGAGTCCGGAGCTCACAGTTTCCTGATGTCCTCCTATTTATCATCATAAAATGAAGGTACCCCATTGTCAAGGTTAATCACAAGCAGGGATTGGCGGAGCCAGGGATGACCTAACCCTTCAATCATGGGCCGTAATGACCTCATGTTTGTATTTATGATGCGCTTGGAACCAGCAATGTGTGTGTGTGTCTGTACCATTCTCTTTCTCCGGAAGTCATCGCTCAATCTTGCTCCCTTCCCTCAAAAAACATGTCTCTCATCGGGATAAGGAGCTTCCATAAAAAGCATGTCCTTGCCTGATACTCAAACTTGAACTTGGAATGCATTTCTAGGCTTTTCTTGGATTGACCCTGGTACTTATCCAGTGACAAGAGCAACAGAGATATTGTGCGCTTTCAAGTTCTGAGATGTTTAGATAGGCCTCAAAGACAAGAACAAACTATTTTACACAAATCTTCTTGCCAACCATTTAAGGTATTAATCATCTTGACATTTTGACACACGTTCAGAATTACAAATTGTTCAAAATGCCGCCGTTCGGAGATTCAGATGGATTCACAGAGTGACCAACAAGCAGCATATATTTGAACTGAAATTTAACGTAAAATCAGCTAGATTGCTTGGGAATGTCAAAAAAAAGAAGTTGTGGTGGTTTTAAACTTTCCCACCATTCTTGCTTAATTGATGAGAAATTTATGGACATTTGGTCAATTAATTTGGACACTCCGTTTAGCATTTCGTGCCTTGGCAAGTCATTGTTTTTGGTCACTCTGTTTATCTATCTTAAAATCTTCAGCAACCGCCGATTTCTAGAAAGTAATTATGAAGGAGCCAACTATTAAGGGTTTTTTTCGAAATTTTTGAATTAAGTTATTTCTAATTACTCACAAAACAAGACTAAAAAGCTTGAATGTGGTTATTGTGGAGACGGTAGTAACCAATTAGACATTTCATTGCCTTCTCGGAATTCGTGTTGAGAATGTGAACATTTGATTGAGAATGGGATGCAATGAAGTAAATTGAAATGCATGTTTTAAATTTTCTCACGACGCCTTTCACAATTGTATTGGTGCAGACAAATCCCAGGTTAATGAAACACTCAGGATCTCTTCAAAAACGACAAAAATACTATTTACGCGTCTCCAAATGTACACTTGAATCTTTCACGATACTTAATTTCAAAGGTTGGCTCGATTTAGATTGCTAAATCTAGTTTTAGATTTAGATTGCTAAATCTAAAAAAATATTTTTCATTTTGTTGTTGGAAAATTCCTCAATATTTGCGCTTGAAGTAAATGCTAAAATTGATCAAAGCTGTTCAATTTTTTTTCAAAAATTGAAAGTAATGCTAAGTACAATGAATTATTCAAGGGACCTAATGACTTCAATTTGGAAAAAAATGTGCTTAATTTTGACATGAAAATTTTAAGCTTAACACGTTTGACCGTTTTTGTACTTAATTTTGCAACTTTTGAAAACCAAAGGGGCACATACGTATATTTGCGAATGATATATCTTAATTCTCAACAGATTGGAGGTAAAAGTTTCGCCAGATTATAAATATTTGACCAACCAAATGAACATAGATAAAATTAATCTAGCTTAAACTATCTTAAACCAAAGATACCTTTAACCGTTATAGATCTCCCTGCTTAAACAAACGAAATGGCCTTTGAACTTAGATCGATGACTAGTAGAGACACTCGAGCACTTTGAATGCCAAAAGATATCTGCCATCGAATCAATGGAATTTCAAGTACTTCAAATTATTTCACCTCTCGCATCCCGTTAAAACGAAAAGATCTAATAAGGTAACACAAGGTCCATAAATTACATATTTGCTAGTGTTTTTCATTCGTCGCTCCGTTTCAAGTGCGCCCAGTCTAAAATGAATTTTGATAACGAGCACTCTCTTCGTTCCCATTAACTTAACTCTGTTGCCAACGGAGCCACGTATTGTGTAAATTCCTCCAATTCCCAGTCAAGCGGCGCAAATTGGACCCTTTCAAGAGTTCAGGCAACATTTCTGTTGAGAAGTTGTCTTCCCCAAATGAATGCCTGCCAGACCTTCACCTCTTGATTGGCCATGAGTACCAAGTACCCCAATCCCAAGCAAGGCATGTCTGACAAGATATGGTTGCGAAATCCCATGATTTGGGACGGGAATCATAAACATATATTCATATCAAACAGAATCGCCACCGCAAATATCACGAGCCAAGAATCGTGCAGACCCTCTAAACTTATCGCCGAGAGACTTCTTGCAAGTACCCCTCGATTCTTGTGGAACTTATCGACGTTTTCAAACCATTTACGACCGCAAGTTCTTGCTTGAAGTGTCTCTGGATGACAAAGCTTCACGGGAGAAGAGGACAATGTCGTGTAAGTGTGTGTGTGAGAGTGTGTGTTTGTTTTAATGGTAGATTAGACCAATTGTTTCATGGGATTTCAAGGCCAATTCGTTCGTCGGTGCTCGTTCGTGATGATTTGAATTATGCAGATCTCTGGTGTGTGAGTTTGACTGATGTATAATTTGGTTGAAGATTGAATCTGTTGGAAAATGGTTGTTTTGTATTGTACCGGAGAGGAATGTGGCCATCCTTGAGAAGTCAAGGATTGAATGCGACAAAGTTACAAACTCTTGTCACCCATGAGAACTCGAAAGATGGCCAACCAGTCGGCCGAATCATTGTCAATAAGACAGGTTTAATTCGGATGGTTTAGGGAGATTCTACCACCAAATTGGCCTGGACGGCGGATTCCTACCGTTTTGGCTATCAAGCGGAACTAGAAGAAGTCGGAAATGTCCATGGTTGACAATCCATCAACGTTTCAAACGAGACAGGAGGTTTCTTGCTTCAAAAGACCCTTTCTTTTGATAAGATGCCAGATGACGAAAAGGAAGAATCAGCAAGACTTTTCTCCTAAGAAACACACGAGGTTGCGTGATAGTTACAATCATTTCTAGCGGAAAGCATCTTTTCGTGATTCAAAATCTTTTCGACTTAAGAGATCAAGAGTTAGCTCATAAAAGAGGGCTTTTAAGTTAGCAAATTTGTGGTAAGGAAACTTTGCCTTAACGGTCTGATAATTTTCTCTCTCTAAAGCAAGAAAGCATTTCCTAAAAAGAAGAAAAATTGTTCATGCTTGTTTTCCGCCTTTCAGGATTGTATGCTTTAATCAACAATGCCGGGGTTTGTGTTTGTGGAGAATTCGATTGGCAAACCTGGCACCAAATCCAAAAGCAAATTGACGTGAATCTTTTGGGGACCCTTCGTGTTACCAAATATTGCTTGCCTCTTTTGAAAGCTGGCGAAGGTAAATACCACGCAATAAGATTCAAAAAGAATTGTTCTTGTTACCCATCGTTTTCTTTCTTTTGCCAAACAGGTCGGATCATCAATGTGAGCAGCGTTGCCGGATTGTATGGATACCCAGGATTGTCCATTTACTGCGCTACAAAACATGCCATGGAAGGAGCCAGCGCTGTTTTGAGGGAGGAATTGGGGAAATTTAACATTCCCGTTGTCACTGTACAACCAGGGGATTTCAGCAAAGCCACACATCTCTTGGATAACCATCACAAGTATATCTTCGTTGATTTTATTGGTTATTTAATACCTATTATTTTCACATATCTTTATTTGAATATTAAATCCCTTTTTTCCTTAATCAAATAACCATGCTCAAAGGACAAACCGCATACAGCTTTGAACTAAACTGTTGATCAACTTACATTGGATTTGGTATTTAGCGAAATCAATGAAAGAACAAAACTAATTGAGTTGAGACTTAAATGTCAACATATTTGAAGAAGTTCTTGAAACCGGATATTGGAGATGCTTTTTGAGATGCCAGAACTCTCCCATTCCGAAATCACCATGCTTGTGAGACGTTTTGGAGACATACTTCAAAGATTTTAAAAGTATTGATTAATTGAATGAAATCAAAAGCAACGCAACTACCACATAACTTTTTGTCTTGACTTTTTATGAAGCAAGTACTCAGCAAGTTTTTAAGGCCCTCCCATATGGTTACACAATATGAAATTATCATAAGGTCGCTTTTTAAAAAGTGTTTTCTGTACCTCAAAAACCTCGAGTTAACAGAAATCCACTCACATTAAAAACGCTAGAGCTTACTCTCAATTTTCAATCTTTAATCTTTTTCACGTGAGCTTGCTTTCTTTAGGTTTGCCTTTAAGTTACTTAAATAAGTCATTCAGCGCTCATTGATTTTACTAACTTATACACTCCGACTAAGATTTTTCTTATGATTATCAATGAATTATTTTGATTCCTTAAAATTTTACTACTACTACTAAAATCTTTAAGTTTACATTGATGTACTCAAACCCCACGTAATATGACAGACAACTTTGAATAGGAAATGGCTATAGCGTTTGGTGGGAAAAGGTAGAAAGTGCGATTGTAATCTGCAGTAATTGAATGAAATTTATTTCAATTACATTTGCAATTAATTACAATTCTTCGCATCTTGAAAATAATTGACAAAAATCTTCCATCAATGAACAACAGTGAAGTCACTGTCAGACATCATGTTTCGAAATAATGTTTTGATTGTATGTAGTGTATATTACGATGCGAAGTAGTCATCAATGTGGTCACAAAAGCAGAAGGTGTGGAAATGCCTTTCACACAACAAAATGTCCAACTATCTGATAGAGTGAGGCGGAATTCTCTTATTGCGTACTTTGTGGGTTGGATTGCATTCAAAGTCTTTTTGACACCTTTTGTCATTTATTCGTCTGCAAAAAGCATAAAGTAGCACAACATTTCCCCAAATTTATGAAGAAAGCCTGAATTTGCAACAATCATTAGGAAAGAATAAAGGGCGCAGAAGCTATAATCCTTAAGTATTACGTACTATGTAGGAACTGGGGAACGAAAAAGGAAATTTAAGTTTAGTCGTACAGTTTTCTCCCACATTTGACAGAAATGTTGCCATTAGATTTACAATGCCAATTTGTTAAGCATAAAACCAGTAAACAAAAATTCCATTGCGAGAAACGTTTCATTTTACGATTTATTGGTCCAGATACTTGTTTTCGTTGTGCTTGGGACCCATTCTGGGTCTGAGTTGTTATGAGAAGCAGTGTATCTATTAATTATCCACATTAGAAGGTCTAGTCAATAACCGCGTATCCTTGTTCCAATGCAAAAAACATCCTTGAAAACCTTTTAAACAATGCACTTCGTTTTTATTCTCTCCTACTGGACAAATTAATATACGTTTACTTACGCAATAAGTGCATTCTGCTTCCCTTTTCCTTAAGACTTGCGTGTATGGGACAAGCAAATAATGGTTCATCATTATTACTTCCAGAAACATGAATCAAATGTGGTCGGAAATGTCCGAATTCCAACGCGAGGAATACAAGGACTACTTCATTTCGTATCACAATGGCGTCGCCAAGACGGGATTAACTGGCAAGCGCATGAAACCCCTCACCGTGCTCTCGGCCAACGTAATCCGGGGCTTCGAAAAGGCCATCATGACCAAGGTCCCGGACGAGAAGTACTTGCTGCTTCCCAATTGGCGATCCCAGTTGAAGATGTGGATCATCGGTTGTCTACCGGAGAAGTGGTCCCAATACCTGATTGCGCGCCGCTACCGCAAATCCTTACCTAAAGTGGTGCCGTCCCCATTGTTGGGATCGGTTCGATCGGGCAGCTCCACGGCCAGTACCATTAGCTCAGTGGGATCACGGTTCTGAGCTGGACCACCATGGGTGGGAACGCATCAGCCCTGGTCAAGCCCATGGACCACACTGCCAAGAAAGTGCCTGCCTTAGTATCAACAGCGACAACCCCAACCACAACATTCATGTGTCGTCGATGTGTATCGTAGTGAAGTATCAGAAATCAAAGCCAATCGGAAACCCACCACTGCAAGGACATCAAAATTCCCTTACGTACAACAAAGCCATATGATGCTGTTCTAATGATGAAGATTAATGCTCGTGTTTTCCCTATTCGCCTCTACGTAGTATGCTCCCTCCCTCTATGTTTCGAGAAAATCCCGACCTCCGAAAAGATAACGGTTTCAAGTACTCTTGTGATAATGATTGTAATCAGGCTTTTTTAGTTGCGAGAATGACTTTGCCCCGCGCCTTGAATTGCTCAACATTTGCTAATTTTTGTGTGTTGTACGGATCAATTGCTTTGAACTGAGACTGTTCAAAAAAGTTAGCAAACAAACCCCTTCCCTTTTTGCCCTCTCCCCATTTCAACGAATTCTTTGTTTGACGTGAACGAAATACATGGGGTGATATCGGTGTTATCGATGGCCTTTGTGCCATGTTTTTATTTCCAGGTATTGAATGATTGGTTGAGCTTAATTTATGAAATAAAACTACAATAATATCCAACGAACATTGTTTTTCATATCATGTGCTTCGCAATTCGATCTCACCTTTGACCCTGACTACAAGAACAAAATCAGGTCCACTTACCGACACGTGACCTCACCTCAGAACCCGTGTCATCTTGGACCTTTGAAATTCGATCCAACTCCTTCTTTCTACTTTTCCATGGGTACCAGAGTCACCAAATATTAGAGAAAATGGCGACAAGTTGATCAAAATGAAATTTTCAGATTCAAACCAAATAGGTTCTTTACATTGTCATATCATTACTATTTATAATTAGATAAGTTGGAATTTTCTTTCGCTTTGAAAATATGGAAATCTCAAGACTAATAACAAACAAACAAAAAGAGAAGTATATTGAATATTCTTGTTTACAGTTTTTTTCCTCAACCTATAATGCATATTTGCGTAATCCATATAAAATTCAACATTTTTTTGTTTACAAAAGAACACGCGCTCTTTCTTAACATTATCCATCACCAAGAAAATAGTTTCGCAAATAGCTTTCGTAGTAACCAGCAGGATTGTAATGGAATGGCAATCCCACTTCCAAGTACCTGAAATTGTGACCCCTATGTAAACACATTTTGGAAGCATTTGAAACATGTCGGAAAATTTATGGGCCCAAAATTCTTGGAGAGATAAGATTTTAACCACAAAACTTTTGAGTCAATATTTGAGCCAATAAATCACAAGACACTTGGCCTTCAAGTTGGTTTCGGTTCCGGTCTCCAAAATTAAGCAATTGTTCTTTTTCTCTTTATTCTCAAGAACACGTCATTGATCTGAAGTACCTATGTCAAGTGCAGTCTCTTCTAGCATGCATATATTTCACGCCTGAAAATAATCAGAAGATAGACTCAAACCGTTGTTTGTCGTCATGGTGGGTGCCAAGGCCTTGTTGCCGTTGACTATGTATCAGTCATCCTCACAATTCAAAGATAAGGCCTGAGTGAACCGTAGGTAAAGGCTTTGAGGTCGTATTATCGACAACAAAAGGTGATCCATGTGTCAAACAATATAAGACCCAATGTCAGTCAACAGACTGCCATAAACCTGGTTTGATTCATTCTTGACTTGTCGGAACATTGGCAACACAACTATGAGGCTCCACACCCATCTAATTATAATTGCAATTGTGGCCTTCAATTCTTGTGGTGCATTTAGCTTAAGATCGGGTGGAGTGCATCATTGGACCGATCATTGGATCCGTGGAGGCCTCCGTGCAGCCTCGCCCCCGCCTAAAGAACCATTGTCCCCTAAAAACACCGCTGAAAGTTTTGAGATCAAGTCAGTTAGTTTGGAATTGCAAGAAGGCTCAGTTGACGATACGACTTTGTCCCCGCCAACAACATCTACGATACCACCAACACCAACAACAGAAACAACAGCACCAACAACAACGACAATAACTACAACGACGAAAACAACGACGACGACGACAACAACAACGACAACAACAACAACGACGACGACAACAACAACGACAACGACGATGACGACGACGACAAATCCCTCTACTTCCACGATTGTAACGACCGACTCTACCACCACAGACGAGTTAGAAACGAGTACGGGGCAAATGGAGACCACGACCTCCGAAGAAACTACTGAGGGTTCATCGACATGGTCTACTGAACCATCGACAACAACCACCCATTTCAGTTCCCCTGAGACCACAATAACTTTCCAATCTACTGGAAGTTCGGCATCAACCCCAACCTCACATCCCACGGACACTTCATCGCTAGAGACCACCGAAACTACAACCGTAATTGATGAAACGTCAACCATAGAAAACTCTTCAACCTTGACGTGCCAAACACAAAATGTGTTTTTGATCGGAATCATAGTTCTTAGATTGGGAAGCTATTTCTGCTAACACCGAGAATTGTCTTGCTATCATTATGTACCTTACACTAAGATTTGAATATAACTTTGTGTCGATCACAAATCGAGATCCTGTTATCTGATCTCATGTTGCCTCGCAACTTCCGTATTAAAATTTGATGTCTGTACTTAACAATGAACTTCCAGACAGGAAAACAGTTAATGAATTTCAAGCCGTTTTATTTGGGTGTCATATCAGTATTGTACCAGAGGTGACAGTGTTAAGATGTTGATACATTTATTATCTATTTTTGTGATGGTGAATCATCAGCTGTCGTGGGTTTGTTCCGACAGTCAATTGTTTAGGGATGATCTTACATTAGAGATTGTTCCTCTTAACACGTGCTTTCTCGTTTTGGAGAAGTTCCTCGAACCCCAGCATGAAAATTGCATTCCTGAAAAGGTAGTTTATGCTTTATCACTAATAAACAACTAATTCGGTTGAGCTCTCAACCGAAACCAAAAGTTTCAACCGAAACAAGGCTTAAAGGAAACGAAACTTTTATTGTTTGTAGGGGAGACAGATTTTTATTTCAATAAGTCTTGACTGTTAAGGGCCTTCTAAAAGGTGAATTGGCGTACAGTAGACTGGCGTGCTAGGGACTTTCAAAAAAAGCAAATGTTTTGTTTTTCCTCACAGAAGTTGAAATCTACAACAAATGTTTTTGTATTGATAAAACCACTCCTGAATACCTTGTTGTGTATTGATTAGAATATTGGTGAGGTTCAAAAATAAAAATGAATAAGAAAGGCTCACAAAAAAGGCAGTCATGATATAAGTAAGTTGGTTAAACAAATAAGAAAGAATTAGAAAAGGAAGATGAGGGAGTGGGAGATGTTTTGAGTAAACCAAAACCAAGCCAGCTAAATGGGATAGGTGGCAACGGCAATTTCGGCATCGATGCCGACACTGAGACCACCTAAATTGACAAAATCAACACTGACACCGACCTCGACATCGACTGTGAAAGGTTTTTTTATGTAATAAATTTGCCGTATTTTTGAAAAAATCACGCAACCTTTCAGGTGTCAACACAAAAGACCGGTGGCGACACTGACATCGAAATTTCGAAAAGATGCTTTCGAACAGAAATTTTGACCACTTTCTGGCTTCCGAGGACTTTGTCCAACAAGAAGTGAACGTTGGATTTGTGGAACGGTTGCCAAGTGGCATCCAACATTCGTTGTCAAACGGGTTTTTGGGCGAGCAGCAAACCAGTCACATCCTCTTTTTTTATCTATTTTTCTCAAAATTTGTTACACACAAACCTCTCTTTTGTTTACATTGTCTTAGAGCACACAGTCGAAAGATTACGCACAAGTATTTAAACAGTAAAAATAATGTTATTGCTGCCTAAAAATATGTAGCTAAAACTTTCCTATTTTTTACGGGACAACATTTTACGGTAACAATGCTCGAATATCAGTTTTATCTTTATTGGCTCACATATAGCCATTGAGGCTATACCTACGTAGGTAGTCTGAGCTATCTGAGCAACTCCCCATTTCCATTTGTCTTTGATTGTCCAAAGTAAAGGACAGTTTTCGAACTGATTTTAAAAAATCCTAAATTTTTAAAGACTCATATATGGCTTATCTGACAGACTAGTCAAAGTTTAAAAACCAATTAGAAGCCTAATTCCAATAGCCTGATGGTCCAAAACCTAGTTTTGTTTAGATCTATTCACGACCGTCACAAGTTTCAAACCGGTTAAATTATACAGGATTGTCCAGATTCTTGCCACGACTTGATGGGATCCACAAAAGCCATCAATCAAACTGAGTGTGTAGTGGAACCTTTCGAGGAGAGATGCGAATTTGTTCCCGATATAAAATGTCTTGAAACCTGCATGAGTGAAGAGTGTCACGCGGCCTCTGTTGAAGAATGTCAAGAAGTTCCTTGTTCCCAAGAGAAATCAGAAAAATGCGAAGAGAAAATCATTGAAGAGTGCATCACTGTTCCCCGTGAAAATTGTCGCGGAGATCTTGTGGAAGAGATGGGCATCATTGAATGCAGTGTATCGGAACAGGAAGTATGCGATTGCCCCAAACTAACAAAGAAATGTGAGATCGTAATCAAAAATCGATGTGATCCAGATCCGTAAGTGTTGCCTGAAATCATTTGCCTCTGGAACTGTTGTAAACATTGCCTTATCTCTTTTTGTTTTAGGGCTTCCGAGGAATCACAACTTTTGGAGTGCATCGGTCCATCCTGTGCTCTTTGCCAAAGTTCCCAGAATTGCGTTCGAATCAACGAAACAAAATTCGAGGTGGCGTTGACTCGAAAATGTAAAAATGTTCCGTTTGAGAATTGTGAATGTCCAGAGATTTGCCAGGTTCTTCCCAAAAACATTTGTAAGAAATTTCCGGTAAAAAAGAAGGACCATGTATGTGAAGAAAAACCTGTTCGACAATGCCGGAAAGTGAAAGAAACGATTTGTGATGGTTTTGTACCTATTCAAGGTCCAGGCAACCCCATTCCCGTTGAGCAAGAATTGTTTAAGGTAAGGATAAAAATCATTAAACTTCTCTATGGCTTTTCCATTGAGTATAAGATTGTAAAATGCCTAGATTGACATTTAGGACCATTCACCCCGATGTCAGGACGTTTACAAAGAGGTTTGTCATCCAGTCCTCACCACGATCTGCAAAGACGTGGTTCATGAAGGTGAGCAAAAAAGGTTTGCAGATGACGAGATGTGATAACCACAGACATGCAAAGAGAAGCGGAACTCTATTGAATTACAGGCCATGGTACTGGGTATAAATGTGTTTTGAATCTGATTAGAAATCCTTGGCATTTGATAATAATTTAAAGATTGCTTTTATTTCGATTGAAAAAAATTAACCATTGCATGGAAGAGTAGGGGCAAGGGAATGATTTTGTGTTATAATTGATTTTTTCTAGTGTTATACTGGCAGACCTCACAATTGCTTATATCACAAGCAGAATGATACCCCTCTACAATTGTTGCTTTAGTTAGCCCGTTGTAGTTATTATAAGAATCACATGCCTCTTGTATGATACTCCGTCAATCAGCACTCACAGCCTTTGATCATTAACATTTGGATTGAATTAATTATGCATCATACTAAGGTCCTTTTGACAACAAGCTCTGTTGTGGTCAGAAAGAATTAGCAAAAGCATTTCAAACATCATAGACATTGATCATTAGTTGAAAAAATCAATCAAGCTTTATCACATAAAATGGTTGTAAATTAAATTGTTGTTAGTGTAGAAAAACTTTGCATTTTGGGTCTGAAACGCCTGCACTTGGAACGAATTTCTTTTCTCATGTTCATTCTTTAATTGAAAAATGATTTTCAATACTTGAAATACAAATGTCAAAATGCATTTTATTTCACTTTTTCCACTTTTTGCATTTTTTTCATTTTTTGGTTGGTTTACATTTTTTGCTGCGTTTATCGATTTTTCTGCATTTATCGATTTTGCAGCATTTTCTCTCTTCTTTGTGTTTTTGGTCTTCCTGATGAAATTTGTTTTTTCCTAAATTCTTCAAAAACATTGACATTTTCTCGCCTTTGACTTTCTTCTCAATTTTCCTATCTTTTCCCTTTGAAAGGCTTGGCTAACCTCGTTTTCCAGTTGAGGTTTTTATGATAGATCAAATCTATTCACTCCCCATGGGCCATTTTTCTGATTGGATGAACGATATATTGCAAGTAGGGATGACAAGGATTTTTGAGCACCGTGTTAGAAAACTGCTTGCTTTAAGGGCTTAAAATTTCTGTTTCATGAAAAGTGCAGCCCCTTTTATAAAGTAATACTATTATTAAAAGTTATAATACATCTCAAATGCAGATCTGAAAGGTCTTAATTCCTAGATAAACAAAGATCTTTTAAGTACTCATTTTTCGAAATTTGAAATGCAAAAGCCCCTAACTTGTCGTTTTTCTTTCTCTTTATAATTTCACTATTTTTTTGTGGGAATGACAAAAAGAACGAAATATTGCAAAAATATCAGAAGAGGCGAAAAGTTCAATTGCACTGTTTGACAGCCTTAAAGTCACTTTCAAACCATTTCATTCTAAACGTATTGGGGCCTTTTTCCCCATTCTAGGAATCTCTTTGACTCAAGTTCAAAAGTTTGTCTAAATAAAGATTGAAAACGATAATCTAAAAACGTAACTTGCTCAATTTGCTCCTATGTCTTTCCACTAGAAGCTTAATGACCTCTTTTTCTTTATTTTGACAATCACAGGAGAAAAAACCTCGTGACTTGGCAAATAATTTGCATGTGTAGGTTTGGAATAGAATTTGACTTAAGTTGGCGTTGGTACTTCCATGAGTCTTTGATGAGTAGGCAACATCATAAGAGTTTTTCTTGACGAATGGCCAAAGGTGAATTGCTAAATTAAAAGGGATTAAAGATGCAAGTACACTTGAAATAATGAATATCCCTATCGTTATTTCTCTACTTATCCATGAGAGCCAAAAACCAGGCAACGCATTTTGCTTCAAAATTTGTGCCATATTTCGAGATTTGCTTTGGGCCAATTTAAACGCTTCCAGTTCTAGAGAAAGTGTGTACGTCCGAGAACAAGACGTTATGCCGAACCGAACCATGTCAATGTCATCAAGCCCCTCGTAAAGTGTGTCAAGATGTGCCAGTTCAGGTATCCAATGTGTACGAAGTCCAGAAATGTGATCCTAACCCTTGCACTCGGCAACCAGTTTCCCCCAAGCCATCTTGTCTGCAAGTAAGTGTGACCAATTGACTTGAAAGAATTCCCACTCGTTACATAACGACTCTGTAATAGGAACCCGTGACTGAATGTACGACCATCCACGATCCAACGCTGGAATGTCCAACGAAAACGGATTGCCGACTAATTCTGGTGGAAACTTGTCGAATGAAACAACCCGGTTGCTTGGAGACCAAGTGTCGTCGGTATCCCCAATTACATTGTCAGTTTCTCCCACATCAAGTGTGTCCAAAACAGGTGGGTTGCCTTCTCCAACATTTCAATTTGTATTTGTGGTTATGGTGAGCAATCCGTTTAATTGGCTTCCATTGCATTCCAGCCCCAGAAATGCATATCCAAGCCGGTCCGACAATGCCAAAAAGTTCCGTGTAAATGCTCCCAGGTGTTCAAAAGAGAGTGCCATAAAGTGCTTAAAGATCACTGTCGTCACCCTGGACGGGTCAAACCCTGTTCGAAACCGTGTTCTACCAGATTTGTTTGCCCTATGTGCAAATCTCTTGAGAAACCGCATTTCAAAGATGGATTGTAAAGTTTTATTTGGGTCATTCTTGAATGTGAGCGATGTTTCAAATAGAAACGTTTGGGTTTCCCAGGCACTTGTAGACCCAGAGGATATTTCAGTACGTGTTTTTTAGTCTGGTTCGTTGTCAAGTCGTAATTCATAATTGCTACCACTTCTAACGTGCATTGACCTGATCCGAGGAGATACACCATCAGAATAGGACGTTTTCGTGTGCTTTTACAGGTAGAAATTATCCACCTTGAACCTGATATGAAGTGATGTGTGTAGGGGAGCAACTCTTCTTGTCGTTGTTCTTCAGGTCAATTTCGTTGGCGATGTGTGCTTGAAGGACAGGACTTCTTGTGCCCTGGATTAGACCACTATTCTAATTATTAGTTGGGAATAAACGTACAATTTCATAAAATTATCCCTTAGAATTATGATAATGCCGATGGTAAAAAGAAAATATCCTTACAAAAGAGTAGGTAATGATTCAACATCGCTGATGAATTCCAGAACTTTTTTTCGGTTTTGGATGCTTTTATTTTGCTAATAAATATGCAGAATGGTTACAAGTAACCTAAAATGGAATACAAAAAACCGAGTAGTGAAATGGTATCGGGAGAAGGCATCCAAGGATCAGTAAGACACCAAGGTGTGTTTGAATGCTGTCCGTTGTAGTAAGTATATAATATGTTGAAAGTAAATAGATTTTTTCTTATTTTTTAGGATTTTTAAACTTTTATTATTTGATTATTTTTTCAGAAACTTTCCCTAAATAGACATGTTAGTGCCATTGGTGCAAATATTTGAAACGAGAGATTACATATAAATACATTTTTCATCTATTGCCAGACTAAGAGGTGAAAATATCATTTACGTGTTTTTATCGACTTTCATGTTCACAAAAAATGTATTCAAAAGTTATTTTGCGTTTCCTTGCGGCACTTTTTAGATGTATCGTCAAGTATTCAAGACAATAAAAAGGTTTCAATGAAGGATCTAGTCCAGCTCTTCTGAGTCCTTTTGTGAACCATGAACTGTATGATTAGCTCACATTTAGTTAATGACCGAATTCAAATTGCTTTGAAACAAAGGCAGAAACTCGCAGTTCTAACAAGTACAAAAGTCCTAACAACCTTTCCAATGACGATCGATTGTTTAAAATTAGAACTCTCTTGGTTTTCTACTCATTTAGTGTCATGTCTTGTACAAGCCAGATCAAAACCATTTTAACATACATGCCTTGTTGGTCAAGGCCATTTCATGAAAATACATCTTTCGAAACTACTTTCGAACATCGCACTAATGTAAGGTAAACTCGTGACGTAATAAGCTAGTACCTTTCATTCCGGTTGTGGTTAAATTGAAATATTACACAATGGAGAGCTTCTGATAATTGTTCCTGATCATGCGTTTAATTTTTGAATGAGCAAAAAGCACCCCCATTTTAAACTTACGAGTAGAACAAAGAACCGGGTGCTGTCATCCAGGGAGTTTGAGATTCTTTCCTCAAGAAAACTAGGTCAAAAGCTTTGGTCAATCTTTTCTAGCCAATCGTAAAGCATAAGTGGTTTCACGTGGAAAACGATTTCGGCTCTTTCTTAACCCTTTCAAATCAAGATCAACTCGGAGAAGTGCTTTTGTCAAACACTTTATGCCATCAAAACAAAAAATCCTTGGGGTGAACCGTTCTAGTAACGATCTTTGGTGATTTTGGAAGATTGGAGATCTTTTGCTCAGTCCGTATCATCATCCGTTGGTGATTGGGCCCCTCCAAATCGGTTTTTGTATTGTCATCGAAAGATATCGATTCAATACCCTACACTGAAGAACGAACCACTGTAGAAAATGTATATCATTTTTCAAGAAAATTCCCATTCGAATTCACTCACAAGGGCTTCCATTTCAATCAATTGTGGTTTACCTTGTTTAAGTTGAAAATATTTAGATTTCAAATTTCTACAGTGGAAATTCGAGATCAACTGAAATAAAATATGAATTTGCCATGAGTAATTTGAATTGAACAAAGGACAAGAAAACATTGTACAAACCAAAGCATGTAAATCAGAGTTTGTTTAGAAAAAGTGTTTCACCAGATTTGGCAAACCTGAAGCGACAAATTGCTCAAATGACCGGATAAGGCCAATTTCTACTCAGTTTTTTTCTCTAACGGGTCTTTTTTAAGCGAAGAAACAACATCATCCATTCGCAAACACATACGTTCTTGTCAAAAACGCGTGTAAAATTATCAATGAATTTCATTGAATGTTTTTCTTGGCTTCCCAATTCTGACGAAGAGGTGATTATTTCGAAGGGTTCGATGACTCTAAAAGATACGATATCACTCATCTCAGTTATTTTTGTGCGGTTTGGCTCGTTGTCAAACTTCACACTTCAGGTGCTTTTTTTATTGCCAAGCAGATGTGAATTTGAGGATTGGCAAACAATTTGTGAGGGAAATTCTTTGAAGACAATCCATCAAACGATATTGGGCGTTGCTCGTGCGACCAATTCCCAAAAGAGGCAGATCGTTCAGGCTTGCCAATGAGTTCCTTGTGAAGATGTCACTAGATTAAATTTCGAGCTTGGTGTGGGCAAGCACTCACAAAGGCCTCGCCTCTTTTGATATTTGGACAGTCATTACGGGAAAATAACCAATTTGTTGGTTGGAACTGATTTTGGTTGGATGCCAAAAGAAGAAGGGCTGTCCATGGTTTTGCTACTGTGTTACGTCACCATTCATAGAGTAAAAAAACAAGGTCCTAGACTATTGTTGCTTACCCTTGACATTTTTGTGGAACAAACAATACGTCGATGAATAGTAGTTCATTCAATGCACCTAATGAATATACCTGTTTTTGCAATGCCGTGATTGTGAACATGTGCATCTATGTGAGGAGGTGAACATTTAAAGGAATGTAAAAACAAAGAAAAGGTGAAGCTAGACAAGTGAGTACAAAGGTAAACCTGCCAAATTACACGATAGTTCTTACGAAGGAGATTCTCAATAGAAATGATGATTACTTAAGTGTAAAAATGTACTGAACAGGTACTGTTCAATACAGTACAACAAACAAATGTATGTTGAAACAAAAAATGATGTTCCACACCAAACAAGAAATTATTAAAAAAATCATGAGCGACTTCCTTTAATGTACGAAAATTATAGAAAAAAAATATTTTTCTTGAAGCAATTTATTATTCTTTAACGATTGAGCTCCCATTCAATATCTGTATGCCGTATTTTTGAGATAAATCATCCTTACCTCCAATTACGGATTACAAGACTTGGAGTTCTTTATTAACAAAAAAGAAAGATTTTGAACAATTCTTTCACTGTCATTACAAAAGAGTTTTGTTTTAAAATGTTTTTTTTTACATTTGGAGTCTCCTTAAGTTAATTTTTTGGTAAAATAATTTCCAATCAGGATTCAATAATAATAAATGAATTGAAACTTTTTTGGCAGAGACAAAGATGGGATAAATTCAAGCACTGTCCTTTTAAATGTATCTTATCACATATTAAAAATAATTAAGTAAAAAGTGTAAAAGTAGACTCAAAATCTAAAAAAATGCCAAGATTGATCACTTGAAGTGGAAAATGATCTGAAATTTGCGGAAAGGCCATGAAAGAGGATGGCCTAACCAATATAAAAAAACTCAAAGAGGCTGCTTAGCCATAAATATTTGAAAAAGAGAAACGAAAAAAGGATCCAACTTTCATCTAAACTATATTTAGTTGTTCTAAAATACCCTTCTTTATGGTTCTAGTGGCAGATTAGTTTCCTTCACGAGCGTACGGAGACTAATGAGCTTTTAAGGGACCATGCAACGTGGTCTTGGGGGCACGTCATATGGGCTCTGGATTCAATTCCAAACCAATTCACAATATTTTCAGCCTAGATTAATCCCACCTTAGATGTCCACGTCCAATCCAAACACGTCGATAGCTCTTTTTGAAGAGTATATTGACCTCTCAACACCTTCAATGAAACTCCAGACTTGACCTCTGAAACCTCTTAAGCGAGCATGGAGCAGCACTATCATGATGAGTTGCTTTCAACATCGCATAAGAAATGCTCCTCTACCTGACACTGCCCTCTATGTAGTACAGTATTTACTGTATATATTGATCCCGGGGTGAAAGAATCTACCAAAAAAGTCAGCATAGCGAGACGAATTCGCGTTCATGAATCAACTTAGAACAGCAATCACGGGAGGACGAACGGTGCGCAACGATTTTTATTATCATTACTTCACAAAACCAACGCAACGTGAACAGCCCATACATACTGTATGTACATACAAACATAGAGTAAAACGGAATATCGCGCAATCCAAATGTTCTGCTTTATGAATTGAATGCACAGTGCTAGATGCGTGGTCAATTTTCAAGGTTCCAAACTCGCTACTTATGATTTTGATTCTGTGGGTACTCCATTTTCGATTTTGTGAGCTTTTTTAAGAAAACCATTTGTCGATTGAAGTATAGCACAATTAAAAAGTTACTCAACAGGAAACGACACTAATTTGCTCGGCCATTCAAAAGAAGCTTCATCTACCTCATTTGGCATTCAATGCATTACCTAACTCAAGTAATCGACCCCAAAACCACGAGAATTGGAAGTGTATTCAAGCAAATTCGGGGTTTCTAGGTCCATATATGTTTTAATTAGCGAGGATTCACATTGATTGACTCGGGGTTAATTTCGATGGGAAGTGAATAGAGATCATTTCCTGTCTCAAGGCTGAGAAGTCAACTTTGGAGGAGCATCTTTAAGGCTTGGTCCGATTCGCAATTACACTTGACAAGCCCAATTACCTCAAGGGCAAGATGATGATCTCGACGTTGTTATCATCTTGACATTGATTTTCGCGGACAAGATTTCTCCAATGCAGATCCAAGATCAAACCGCAAACTTTCTGATTATTGCCGTCATAATCCGATTTGTGCCTCGAAAGCGAAAAAGAAGACCTTGCTCGACCAACAATCAAAGCCACCGACAAACCAAACAAACAAAATGGCATGAAAATTTCTCAAGTACACAAGCGAACCATTTTAGCGACATTGACTTTAAGGAAATGTCTGAATTGCTAAGACATTGTCGGTAAGACGTGTCGATATCGTATTATATGTTGGCGGATAATTAAAGACATGGTTGATTAGCATCCAACGCTTGTTGTTCCTAGATACATGTCCAATTTACTTCCGTCTTTCTTGGCAATTTCCAGACCGTTTTTCTTCACCACACAAAAACGAAGGAATTAGGCCCATAAATTATTGACATGAACCCAATCCCTCGATGAATAAGTAAGCACGAAATTGATCGTAATCATAAATAACTGCATCATGATGGGGTATCAGTGTACACCGCTAACTTTGGCAATTAATAGCTGACACCTTTGTGCAATTAACACCTTTTTATATTTCATTGGGATACAGTACATTTACACTCGAGTTTGTGTTATTTATACCGAAAGTTCGTTCATCATTATAAATTTCTATGACTCATGCGGAAATGGTCGGTTTTGGATTTTTTAATGAGAAAAATGAACGAATTTCCATCTGCAAATTAGATAAGAGCTGTTGGTTGCTTGGAATGCCAAAACAAAACCTTGTGGTCGCCAAAATAACGACTCTATCAAGGATGGAATAATGGTTTTGAAGTTTCGTCAAGCAAAACCAAAACAACTTTCAACAGAAATGTTCGCAAGGCAAACCTTACATCACCATCTTCTCAGCTGCATTTTCACTTAAAATGCGACTTTAGTCGCAATTTTCTGTTAGCTCAAAAACTATTTGCAATCCGACCCCAATGTTTATGACTATGCAAAATTGGTGCCAAATGAACCATTGAAAGTCGCCCCAATTTTCACAATAACCATAAATTCCTCGGGCTCGGGGTTTCTTGGAACTTACTCAAGTGTGAAGAGGAAATTTCTCGTCATCTCAGAAATGACCGCTTGATAAAGCAAGTAATTGGACCATGGCGAAGGAACCTGAAATGTAATGGACCTCACAACGTTCAACTGGAATTCTTTATTGTCACCCAAGACTAGACTGGCGTGACCATATTGCCTAGTTTTCCCATCTTTCAAGACGAGACTCCGTGAACAAGTTGTTGGTTGGTTGTCTTCTCCAACATCTACGTCGCCTTCCTCGTCTTCTTCTTTTAAAGAATGGATGGTTGATTCCCGCTCAAAGACAACTATACTTCAAGAGAACCAACACTTCCTTAGCCTTCTCCAACCATCATGCCAAGCAAAGCGACGCGTGTCTTTATACATAATCCAACCATCGGATTGGTCGTCGCTCTACTTGCCATCCAACGCCTCAGTTCCTCTTTCGACGGTGTTCGTACAGTGTAAGCATTTGATATTTGGGATCCGAGGAGGGTCCGTGAAACACCGGTGTCAAAAACTCACGATCATGAGATTTTCAGTTCACTGTTGACAGAGAGTGTGGACACATCCTTCAATCTCACGGGTTGAACTTTGTACCTTGGCAAATTCCCACTCGAGTCCTGGAAACAATGGGTGCTTTATTGGGTCAGGAAATGCGCACGAGCTAGAGTGACACCCATGTGAGAAAATCAGGGCATTGTTGTGAGAAACGGAAGCGAAGCCGTTTTGAGAGGTGATAAGTCGGAAACTTCCGAGAAGTCTTGATTTCTTAGACAGATAATCGAACTGG
The DNA here is from genome assembly GCA_010645155.1 of Tigriopus japonicus. Classification (NCBI taxonomy): domain Eukaryota; kingdom Metazoa; phylum Arthropoda; class Copepoda; order Harpacticoida; family Harpacticidae; genus Tigriopus; species Tigriopus japonicus. Next base: position 8,820,416 of record CM021317.1, read on the forward strand.
GGCTGTCTAACGAACGATCGGTAACCTACCCAAAAAGTGGGAGCTCGCGAATTTGCTGACGAGCCTGGACAAAGAATCAGTCAACGAGTATCTATAAAAGAATATCGTCAATCATTGGAAACTTCAGTTCAAGTTGGTGAGGCAAATGAGCACAGGAGAACTTCATGCCTGAGTGACTGAACCAAGAGCACTTCCAAATAGATTCATCTCGCTGATCAATGTGAGAAATCCGTGAATATAGTCTATATCGAAGTAGTCTGGTGATCTCTCTGCAGGCAAAAGAAACTAGTCCAAGTCTCATCTCATATCAATAACGGCGTGACAATGACTTCATCCACAAGAGGATCATCTTTCTTTCTATCTTCGTCATCCTTCACGGCTTTGAGTGCCCTGATATATATCTTCAACCTGATTGTATTATCTTTAGCCATTCCAAAGTCGTCGGATTGTAAAGGAGAGGGATTTTATCGGAACCCCGATGACTGCAGCCGGTTTTACCGATGTGTTCCGAGCTTCACCGGAAAATTCAGCGTGTTCCATTTTTCATGCCCGGCTGGAACCGTGTTTGACGAAAAATTTGGTGTTTGTAACTATGAGTGGAACACCAAATCATGCAGCGATAATACGGGCAGTGGTTCTAGCACCGTTCATTTGATTGTTGAGGGACCCTCAGGTCCTCTTGGAATTCCAATTGTACCAGAATTGGATCATCCCATATTTGGATCCAAGCCTGTTCCTACTGGACCTCAGGAAGTGCTAGTTCCATTGCATCCTTCTCATCCCAATCCTTTCAACCCCTTGGAGCATCCACATCAGCCTATCTATCCAGTTGGTCATCCCAATCATCCGTTTGATAAACCAACTCATCCTTTGGACCACTTAGACGAACCTCCAAGTCCAGCAAATCATCCTGTTCAGTCACCACAAGAGCATCAGGATAGCAATGGTAATCCTGGAACAGAAGAGAACCAAACCTCACTTGGTCACTTTACAGATAACCAAGGTCAAATTTTCCTACCAATACCATCTCACCCAGCCTTTGAGCCTACCCATCCCGTAGACCAATTTGAAACTTCAGATGAACATTTCCCAAGTCTCCCGCCAAGACCCCATCCAGACCAGGATCATCACTTTCCCAATCGTCCAACATATCCTCAAGTTGGTCATGATCAACATTTTTCAGGGTTCCCGCCTTATCCAGTTGATCAACACCATCCCAACCATCAGCAAGCGGGACACCACCATCATTTTCAAGGGCGTCCTAATCCCCCACAAGGTGACATAGTTCATCATCAAAGTTTACCTCAAAGTGAACATGGTTAAGGTTTCATTCTTCCCTTTCCAGGTGTGATTCATCGTCCATTCCGACCGTTTCCTGGACATCCTAGACCCATTCCTGGACATCCTAGACCTATTCCTGGACAACCTAGACCAATTCCTGGACAGCATAGACCTGGGCAACCCAGGCCAGTTCGACCTCGACCTTTTCCAGGAGGTCAGCGTCCTCCTTTCCCAAGCCAACACCACCCAGGTCACGGAAATCCATTCAGACCCCTCGAGCCCCAACCAGGACGTCCAACAAGACCCAATCGACCTTTTGCCCCACCTGCTGACAACAGACCACACAGACCTATTCCAGGCCGTCCTATTTTGGGAGGTAGTTACCCAAAACCAGTTGGTCCAATCCCAGAAAATCAAAGACCATCTGAAAACAGGCCTGTTGAATCACCTGCAATCGATACTGCTGAGGACAATCAAATCCCTGATGTTATTGATAAACCCGATTTAGATTCTGATGGTCTTCCTGCTGGAAATTCGCCCGATCAAGTGACAGGCCAATTTCCATCGCCAAAACCTACAAACCCGGGCCAATATCCTCCAGAAAATCCACCTGAATCATCCAATGACGTTGACAATATTTTGTTCCCTGGACAACAACTTCCTGAATATCAGCCAGAAGGATACCCTGATGGCTTTCCATTGAACCCAGAACCAGGTGTTATTGTTGGCAAGCCTCCACAAAGTGGGGACAACTATCCCATTGAGATTGATGCCAACCCCGAAATCTTCCCTGGGGGTCCCGGCGACGTTCTCCCAGATGGTGAGTACATTCCTGAAATTGGAGACCCTGGCCAGGCTCCTGCAGGTATTGAAATTGAGGACGGTTTCACCGTAAATTTCCCAAAACCCTCGTTTGAGGACGACGAATTCGCCCAGGTTGAAACTGATCTTATACCTGCCAATGAGAATAATAATGGCGAGGAAAATCTGGACATCGAAGTTTCTGATAACCCTTTCACAACTCCGGGTTCCATATTGTCATCCACAGACAGCCAAGAAAATCAGCAGAACAACGAGTTGGTGGGAAATGACAATAAAAGTGAGCAAGAGAGTACGTCCAACGACTTTAGACCAAATGACAAAGGCTTCATTAATTTGCCGCACAGTGTTTACCAATGTGAAGAGCCCGGTTTTTTCGGTTCTCAAACCGGGTGTCATGAGTTTTATGTCTGCCAAGAAGTCCTCCCAGGAAAATTGCTTGCCGACCAGGTTTACAGGTGTCCCAATAGATACCTCTTTGACGAAGTCACCCAACGGTGCCAACGGGAGGAGAAGGTTACCTGCAACAAGTTCTCATTAGGTTATGAGGCCGATGGGAAGGAAAATGTCCTAGTTGTCTTGGAACAATATCTAAACGAGTTCTTTGGCACCCCTCTTAAATACGAGGAAACGAGAGAACGCTTTGGAATCAGCCCAATCAGTGCGTGAGATCAACCTGAATAATCAAAGTAACCTCTGTTAATTAACATGTCGTGTGGACCTCGCCGGTGACTAACATCAACTTTGGGTATTTTCTGTCAAGCGTTATAGTCCCTTTGTAGTTCTGCTTCATTGCCATATGACCCCGAGTGAAACAAAATATTTGTTACCTTTATTAACTACAACACGCACAAGATTCTTGCCATTTATCCGTCATGTGAAGACATTCAACCTTGTGTATCAGTTCAAAACAAGAAATAAAGTCAGATTACTGAGTAAGAGGTTGGGCGCATTTTTGCCTTGTTTTGTACCGCTCTGTTTAGTTTTCTTTTGCTCTCGAAGTTACATTGGATTCAAATCTTTACTTTGGGCATCACTTTCCGCCATTTGGGTCTTGACTTCTTTGACTTGGCACATCACTGCACCTGGATCCGTGTTCAGATGGAACTCGTTTCCAAAGAGGCAACCATTTTGGCGAATTTCGGGCAAGTCTTGCAGAGTGATTAAACACTTTCTGTCTCTGGCACTTCCTGAGCAAAAATTCCACTTGGATTGGCGAATGCAATATCCTGCATGCCAGTTATTGCCAATGTAATGCGGTTGCATGTTCTTCATCAATGGGCTTTTTTGAAGGTCGATATTGCATCCGCTTTTACGAAGCATGCAATGACTAGATGGCCGCCAAAGATGCTCTCTGAAGCAAATTTGGGAAGCAATAGTTTCTGGAATTGATCATAACATTGAAGGAGACTTCAACCTTAAGGTTTGACGTTTAAAAACTTACTCTGCATGTCAAATTTTTGTGTGATTAGCTTTGTTCCTTCTTCTGGCCCATCGGCCTCTTGAATTGTTCCCATCGTTGCATAGAAATGTTCAGCTGGATGGCTTGTAGATGAGATCCATTCAAGGAAGACCTTAACCATATGACTCTCAAGAAGGAACTTAACAAAGTCTCTGGTAAGGGCTACATTTCTGTAACCCTTCATAATGAACAGCTTACAAGGAGGCTCTGCTTTATCCGTATCCGGATATTGCTTTAGAAATGAATGCCCTTCTAATCTGGAAAAGACCAGTTTTTTAGAAGCCATGCTATTTAGAGAGACTCCAAATTCCTTACTCCACTATTTCCATCCGCATCTTTTGTTGTGATTGGGTAGGAGTGAAGCCGAAATCGAAATTATTTTTGTCTCGATTGTTCCACAATGTTTCTCTTATCTTTGTTATGGAAGTTAGAGGCAGCTCATTCCCAGCCAAGTTCAGGAACATTTTCCATTCTTGATTTATCCTCATTAACTCCTTTAAGCAGAACAGTTCAGCTTTGAGTATGGAGATGTGCCCGGAGAAAATGGACATATTGTGGTCAACGATAAAAATTGGGTTACCAGGAAAGCGCTTCCTGTAGCATTCCACAATAGCTGAAAATGAGATTAAGAGCCATTTTTGATATAGTTTCACACATTACATGTTTGACATTAACCTTTTGTTGCTTCTTGGACTTTAACACTACTCTTTTTATCCACAATAATACAGTGAGTGTCTGTGGGACGGAAATGTGTACTCAGGAACATTTCTAGGATCCCAACGTTCCCATGGATCACATGCGAGAATGCCAACGGGAAATTACGTTCCTCCTCTGTCACTTGATGTAAGACTTGACTTGACATCATTTGAAAGTAGCTTTCACATTCAGTTCGCTCAATAATTTTTCTCTCACTTAGAAAATCACGAAGCCACCTTTTGTTAGTTGTCATTGAGTTTTCATCTGAACAATTTAAAGAATCCAGTATAATATCTAAGGACGGATATCTGGATGCTGCCAAAAGCCACGAAATTCTCCACGTGTTTAAGGCGATGACAATCCACAATATGAGCCATATTCTTCTTGAGCGAAAAGAGTTTTTATTAGGCCTCCACAAAGCCCACGTGAGTCGGGGACACTTTAGTTTTACCTTCATCTAGACCTAATTCACGATCTGCTGGGAAATAAGAGCTTATTTCGATTTAGATTAGATCTATGTACAAGTGGAGTGGTTACAATTTATTCGCAAGTGCGCAAAATAACCACAAGTGCATGTAAGTGAACCACTTCAGATTATAAACAAACCATATTTACTATC
>CM021317.1:8829496-8841549 GCA_010645155.1 Tigriopus japonicus
TCAACCAAGAAAGATGCCAGTAAAAAGATTGGTTTTGAACTTTGAAATTAGGAATGCCCGACTTTTAATAACAAGATGGCCAGTGGAGATCGGTTCCTGGGGCAACTAAACCTAAAAACAAATAATTTGTTTAATTGAAGGCTTCCAATTTCTCCATTTGTTTTCAAATTACTTTGCAATACTTCTCAACATACATTAATCATGCCATTGCCCATAAATGCAACATTTTTCGAAAATCTGACCCTTGAAAACTGAGATTTTTTTGGCAAGCCTGCGCTGATAACAACAGTTAGAGACGGCAGCAAGTCCGTAAAATGATACGGCAATCACTCCCATTGTTGCAATCAACATCATTTGTAACACGTGCTTTTTGATTCGACGGCTCAGTTCCCTCAAATTATCAATTTTTCATGTCCGATTTTAAGTGGTGCACCCTGTAGTATTAAAAGCTTTGTCCAATCCTGCCTTAAATGCTGTTAGACGATCAGCTCCTACATATTCCCGTCGAAGACTAATGGGCAAAAGATTCCCATAGTCCCATAAAGAAGAGAGGAGGACTTCATTGTTTGAACTAGCCTCGATACCCTTGGATTTGGAGGTGCTCTCAAAAGGCAAGTAAAACCTCTACGATCACTACAACTGATCTCAAAGCCTGGGTTAGGACAGAGCCCATGAATGCTCTTGAAGACATACAGTATCAGATACCTTTCATACCTTCTCTGAATACTGTGCAGCCTTAACTTCTGGAGCCTCTCCCAATAGAAGAGCTCTCTCATTCCTGTGATGTTCCAAGTAAAACATCTTTGGACCTACTCGACCTTTTGCAAACCTGCCGAGCTCATTGGAGCCCAAATGGGGGAAGCATATTCAAGCTGTGGTTGAACAATCGACTTGTACAGAGTTAGCATCGTAATACTATCTCTGGACTTGAAAGTGCGATAGATCCAGCCACATGTTTGAAATGCCTTTCCCATTCTCAAATGGATATGCTCATCAAACTTTCCATCATCTTGGATGACAACTCCTAAATCTCTCATGGACGACACTTGCTCAATATCACAGCCTCCATTGTCTTTGAGTGGAACATCTAATTTTGACGTCCCACACGTCATTGTGCGGAATTTCATCCCGTTCAATGCCATATTGAAACTTGTAATAGTAAAACTTTGTTAAAAAAAAAGAGTTTTAAACTCTGTCAGTGGCTTTATTGGTGACCGTTCTTTATCATTTTGTTTTTTTGTCATTAACAATTCCCCCGTAAGGCTTGAGCATTCCAATCTGTGGGTTAGGCCTTCTTTGGAAATTTGAATAATAAACATTATTTATCTATCTTCTGGAGGTCCCTTTTTATTTTTTACCCGAATCAGGTGAAAGCGATATACTTTTTTGTTCGTTGTAAGAAGCACAGCTCAGTCACGAAATTTGCCATTATTGAACATTCTCCTCATTCACAGCGATGATTATCGACTGGATTTGGCTTTGGGGAACTTTCCCTTGCCTTTACCCTTAGGAGTTCGATTGGCCGCTTTGGCTGCTTTATTGGCACGACCGATTGAGGCTTGAATATCTTCTTGTGGCAACATGCAAACTCCGTGATGACACCGGAAGTTGAAAGGTAAACTAAAAAATAAATTTGTTTTTTTTGTTTATCAAAAAACAAATATACTGCTAGGGTATTTCATGTTGTGAATTGTACTTATCAAGTAAATTTACTGGTCTAGGAAATGATCCAAGTGTTTCGCCGAAAATTTAAGCTTCCAATTTTGAACAAAAACTCCGACATTTTCTGAAACTTTCATTTCATTTTGCATCGTCAAAAAAAATCCGCTTTTCTTTAGACACTTCATCTAAAGACACAATCACCGTTCAATTGCAAATATTACAGGAATTAAACCTCCCATTAGGACGAGATTTATAGTTATGAAGAGCAAAATAAGTAAACTAATTGATGAGGTGCATCTAATTAATATCAAATGAATGGTTGAGGTGCTTGATCCAACCACGGCGTAAAGTAATCATTTAATTTTCAATGATAGTAAGGTTTATAGATTTCATTCATAGAGAACAGATGAGAGCGAGTCCATTTGCTGTTGCTTGGTTCAATTTCGTTTATTTTGCAGTTCAGGAGGACCAATTTCGACGCATTTTTAGCTCTCCTGACCTGAGAAATAAACGAAATTGAACCAAATCAACAGCAAATGGACCTTCCCCCATCCGTTCTGGACTCCCTGTTAAAAACAAAATCGTGCATAATGCAAGCATTATGCATACATGCAATATATATACATGCATGCAAGCATAAACATTATCCAAGGACCATTAAGAGTGTCTAAGAAGTTGTTTTCAAAATCAAAGATAGAGAGCTTACTCATATGCTGGACATTCGCCTCCGATTTCAGTACAAGTGGCTGCCCGACATTTTCCAATTCTTCGATCGCAATATTCTCCACAAGGGCAATGTATCAAGCTAGCGCATGGCGAATTGCTATCCCCACGAATAATGATACTTTGACATATATATTTGACCAAAGAGCTCTGACGCTTGAATCTCCGTACTCTAAAACATATCGCAGAACCAATATAAACGCCCGTAATACCCAATAAGTTTGTGAAGAATGAATTGACTCATTACTACTGATGAGAAACAAACAAATGTAACAAATAACAAAGACAAACAAACGATAGCATACCAAACAAATACAAATCACAAATATAAAAAAACAAATGGGAAAAGGAAGTCAACAGATGTTTTGTTCTCCCAGCAAATCAGGGCTACCATAAGTGACGCCCCCTTAGGCGAGGAAAAGCGGTCAAAAGTAAGTTAAGGTCTTGAAAACCATCTACAGTCAAAACCAAGAACTCCTGTTGTATAAAATATCTCTTTTGAACCAATCACTTCTTTCATGAGCACAAAGCATTGTGGCAAAAATAATCCTTAGATGCTTCCGTTTACAAATCACCACAAATCATGACGGCAACACTGTTTTTATTTGGGTATGGTACAAATTTATCCCAAACAAGCAAATATTCTGAAAACCCAAACAAATATACAAACAAACAAAGAAATGGCCAATTTGTTCGCATCAGTCCTGATTTCTAGAGCGTAGAGAAAAAGGTTGCTTTGCCGTCGAGCAGAATTCAAGAGGGTTGAAAACAGCATGTTCTCTCTGTTTGCGCGCGTCAACAACAGCTGACCCTACGCTTTGAAACGTCTAGAAACTTCGCTCGACTCCCAAAAAAACTTTTTTCCTTGTTCTTAATCTTCTGATTACCTTCTTGCATTCTGCCTAAACCTTGGCCTTTGGTGTCTCCTCAATCGAGGAAGTTGTTGACCCTTGATGGATTGAAAGACCTCTCGTCGCTGATCCAGGCTAGATTGCTTCATTGGAACACAATCGAGGTTTTGGCGGCAGTGAAGAGATTTGGGATTACATTCTTTTCCTTCAGCCACGCCAATAATGGCACAATACCTCTGCTTGCTAAAAACTTTGGTAGTTTTTTATCTTTGTCCAAAGAGTCAAACTTTATCACTTACGATACTTCCTGACCTTGAGACCGTAAACAAAGGCTGTTCAAACATTCAGAATTGGATCGGCAAGGTTGACCTCTCTTCACTCTTCGAACACACACTTTCCTCTTTGAGTGACAGAAATATGCTCCTCTACAAAAATAACAAAGTTAACAATCGAAATATTCTTACGCTGAAAAAAAATCACCACTCACCGACAACTATTACTAGACTGGCAAGGATCTCCTTCGCGGCCAAAATGGTTGCAAAAGCCTCTCAAGCAAGAAAAACCTTCGGAACAATCTGATTGGTGTGCGCATTTGTCGCCTTGCTTCTGAGTGCCCAAACCTTGAGTAGTACAATGATTTGAAATCGAGCACACCAAACCTCGTCGACAGGATTCATCATGGGTACAGGCTTGATCAAGGTCTTGATGGCGAAACTGACATGAAGAAGAGCATCTGGAGTTTGAAAGTTCTTCCCGAAAGGGCCCATATTCAACACTTTTTTGATTTTGTTCTTGAGAATCGAACAAGCGGTCCCTTGATATTTCGAACTCTTGATCAGCTCTAAATGCGTTAGTGAGAGTTGTTATTTTTTGCGGAAAATAGTTCTAGTGCAGTCTTTCAACTATCTTACAATTGTTGTCCTTGGGTGATGACAATCTCCAATATTAAGAACCAAAGTACAGATGCCATTGACTCTTTATAGACGAACTTTAAAGTTAGAAGATGCATTTTATTTCATATCCTTACAACACTTGATGAATGAGCCAATCCATCACAAAAGAAATTTATTACATTGAGAAAGTTTGAGATCTGCAACACAATACTTAAAGAGTGGCTGAATTGTTGGAAAAGGAACTGTTAAAAAGGAACAAATGAATTGTAAAATCTCAAAAGCACTAAACAACGAGATCAATCTTCGGTTGGATTCCCATTACTCTTTTGACCAAGTTGATAACTATTTCTGCAATATCCATGACACTAAGACCCAAAAGAAGCCCAAGGAAACCTCCAACATCAGCAATGAAACTGGAACTGTCATAAAAGTATTTTTCAGATTGGAATGTGACCATGGGTTGTGGCATTTGGATATATAGGTTATGGGTTTTGTTGGAGATGGCGTCGCCCAATGGAGGAATCTTCGTGCTGGTTACTTTTGCCTCATATTTTCTCAATCTGCAAGAGGGCACGCAACCTGTTGCTTTGACAATGTTATTGTGGGTTACATCTTTATATAGAATATTCCACAACTTTGTCCACGCCATCCAATCTTCTGTTTCATTGCAAGACCTCTTTTGGGGACCTGAAATTGAGAAAAAAAAATAGAATTTGCCTTCATAGCCTTGGCTATATTTGTCATCCTCCACCAGTTTAACTAGCGATCAAAACTGAGCTCCTTCGACTTGACCATATGCATGATATTACAGATGATGTTAAAACTTTGCCTGGGGTAATTTCGAAGTTGCAGCATTTTTTGTATAAAAAATACGAATGTAATATACACCTTATATATACCTTATACACTTTTCATGTGGTTCTGAAAGATTGTAAGACTTTTCAATTTCTCCATTTTACACGGAATTTATGCTAAATAATTCGAAAAGGGGGAATTATTTAGTCCGTAAAATATTTCAATTTTGTCTCATTAAATCAAAATTATGAAAATGATTCTGTAAACATTAGTCCATCTTAGTTGGTGCTCATATCTACAAACCAGCCATTGCTCGACAAAAGGAAGTCTTCTTTTGGACAGAGAAGAGCAAAAAAACATGTAGGCCAAAAAAAGACCGCGTTTATTGATGTTTCGTTGAGGTTTAGAAAAATAGTTACCTTCGATATGGGTCACCCAAGGAAGGTGACATGGCATGGCTTCCACATGAAAGTCCAAGATGCATTGAAACATGCTTGTGTGGAGGTGTTCTTCATTGCAAATACGATTTGGTCGTGATTTTGAAACGATAATTTTTTCTTCAAGTTCTATAAGGCTGGCACTTTGTGGCGAAAAACTTGATCCCATAATCTTTGTGCCTCCCAACAATTCGCTTCCAGGAGATGTAAATTGACCCTGATCCTCAAAATGAATTAAAGTGTGCCAATTCAACGAAGATGGGACGAACTCCAATCTAACCTGAAGTTGTTCGGGGTCAGAAAGTAAAAGGCAAACAAAGTTGTTCATGCTCACCATTTCGGATAAAGAAATGTTCTTGGATACTGTCACCAATTGACATGTAAATAATTCGCCCTCAAGGGGAGCATATGTTCGGTGAACTTGGAGAAGAGAATCATTTTTTAGGAGCTCTTTGGGCTCCAAATAATTTCTGTAAATATAGCCTGGGTCACACAACTTAATTTTGAAAACATCAAAGAATGGTTCACTAAAGATACGTGGGACAATCTCAAGTTACAGAACCTCCCATTAAGATTTACTCTCTGATGAAAACTTAGAAATACGTCATCAGATTTACAACATAACAAGGGTAAAGTCTTTTGATTTTAGAGTAATACCGGATGGTCAATAAGTCTTGCGCAAGTACAAAAAACCGTGCTGTTTGTTACAAAGGGTTTAGAGAGTTTAGAGAGTGAAAACCATCTACTGCAGCTGACAAAAAAGATTGTCTTTTAATTATGAATATATATGTAAATATGCATAATATACGAATACCTGGCCAATTCGTCCAAATCTTTAATACTTGCAGTATTGCCCATGCCTATTCCACTTATTGTATCATGATCTCCAATTTCACTGTAAGCTTCTTCCATGGTCCACTCATGTGGTCTTCGTAATGTACGGTGAGTTGGCACAATGCAAACTGTTATGGTTGGTATTTTATGTGAGTTGACAGGTTCTTCAAAGATAAAGGTGGCCAATTCGCCATGATACAATTTATTCAAAGATTTTATAACTTGATAAACGAAAATAGTCAGTAAAACGGCTCGACACCCAGCGTTCACGACAAACATGACTTCAGAGAAATTTAATGACAACTAACAAGCAAAGGTAAACCTTTAAACCCCTTTGTTAGATAAAGCCAAACCTATTTAAACAAACAATTACAACACCTTTCGGGTAGATCAGACGAGTCGTTAAACCCAGCCTTTGGTATGAGTTTTAAATTTGGAAGCTATCTTGTAAATTAGTAGCAAGATCGAATCCACCAAGTCTATGACACTCAGACCCAAGAGAAGCCCCAAAAATCCGCCCACGTCGCCCACGAAACTATTCGTGTCATAGAAATATTTCTCCTCGTGAACTTCCACCATGGCTTGCTTCATTTGGAACAGGAACGTATGCGTGAAGTTGGAGGGTGACCAAATGATACGTTGCGCGTTTCTCTCCACAACTTCGACGTTATATTTCTTATACCGACAATTGGGAATACAACCGGTTAGGACGGCCACCTCGTTCAGGGTGACGTTTTCAGAAAGACTGTCCATGAGAAACATGAAATCGTCCCAATCCGTTGATTTGTTGCAAGATCGTTTGAAACCTGGGCATTGGAAAGTTTTGTAAGATAAATGTTTAGGTAGTTGTAAAGAGACATGGCACAAATGTTTTGGACTCTCCGAACATGGGTATGGTTAGAGTCAATTCGAGTCTTTGAGTCATGGTTCAAGGTTTTTTGAACCAATCGAATCATTTATGATCCGAGTTCAACGATCAAATGTGTTTTATCTACATAGATAAGCTTACAATAGCATAATGGCTGGTTCAATCATTGGGTGATTCATTCTTTAAGAGTTCAAAAAGCTCTGCATCTGTTAAAATACACCAACTCTGACCAAAAAGCATCGGTCCAGTTTTTCTCCTAAGCATATCATTTTTTATTTCAAATTACTTAATTCACATCTAATGTTGCAAAGACGGTCTCAAATGACTCGTGGGAGTCTAAAATGCCCTTAAAAGCGACTCGGTTATGAGGCCTTACTAGTTTGGTCTTGCATTTACCTTTGCTATTCATAATCCATGGGAGATGACAAGGCATACTGAGAGAAATATAATCAGCGATGCATTTGCTCATTTTCATGCCATTCTGTTCATCACAAGAAGCCCCAGAGTGAGTTTTAGCATTGAATACTTGTTCATTGATCTCGATGGTTGATTCAAAGTTGGCTTCAAAGTTTGTTCCGTAGAAAGCGTCACCTCCGAGAAATCCATCACCAACTGTGATGATTTGATCCCTCTCATGAATATGGAAGACACTTCCGAAGCCGTCGTCCACTGGTGTGTAACCCAGAATGATCTAATATTGATTGAAGTCATGACTCATGAGATTGTAAAATGGTGTTAGGTAACAGTAGAAAGTTCGTCAAAAATGGGAGCAACGATATGTGGCCAACGGCCGGTGCTCTTTACAAAATTGAAAATACCCCGGGTTCAAATTCAGGGTTGATTCCATCTCGCCTGATTTAATGGTCTTTTTTATAACCTCTCTTGTTGTCCATTTAGATGTATCAATAACCCATTAGAACGTAACCAATTATCAAACGTGTTACATTATTCAGGTATCAAATATGTACAAGGTGGCTGATAAATCTGAGACCACAGTTTTGGCATTGTGGAACATTCATTTCTAATAATTTAGCACTTATAATTAGCCACAGAAAACACAAAACTGTTGGAAAAGAGCTATGTTAAACATATTCACAATAATAGTCCTTAGCAGATAAAAATGGGCACATTTGTGGAGCCACCGACGCACGTGTAACGCGCAAAATACAACCCATCTTTTTTTAATGAAAACATCTTGAGTTTTTCAAATTTTTCTCCAAGGTTGTCCAGACAATGGCTTCTGAAAATGGTGAATAAATTTGAGACAATAGGTTTTTACTTACATCAACATGGAGTTTGTAAAATCCTTTGAACGACAGTAGTTGAGCTCCACAAAGAGGGAAAATCAGATCAGGAGATTTTGAAAACCATGCAAATGTGCATTTTGATTAGAATGTTTGTCAGAATTACAATAAACCATTATAAAGATATAGGATACATCTCTAAAAGGGCAAGGAAAGATTGCATGTTTTTCCATAAGTGTCAGAAGCCCAGATGCCAGGAACAGCAAAAATCTATGACGTAAAGAGAAGCTGCCTTCAAGCCCTGATCTCAAGCCAATGGATTTTAACTTGTGATCCATGCCTGAGTCCAAAGCCCATGAAAAGTTCTGCAAGAATATTGGGGCTCTAAAGAATACCCTTGAGATAGTATGGGCAATACTATCTGAATAGTTTGTGTGTGTTACACGTGCATCAGTGGTTCCACTAATGTGTCCAATTTTTATGTGATAAGTAAGACTATTTTGAAAATGTTTAACATGGCTTTTTTCCAACAGTTTTGCGTTTGTCGTTACAAATTATAAGTGCGAAATTGTTTAAAATGAACAATCTAGATAACAAAAACTGCGGTCCCAGACTTATCAGCCACCCTAAATATCGGGAAAGGCATCAGATATTAGAACTCAAAATGAAAAAAAAGAAAAGAAGAAAATCGTGTGTTATCTTAGAGCGGAAAACCGGCTCAGAAAAAATTATCTTAAGACAACCCTGAATAGGACTCCTCAAATTTGTATTTTTCTTAAACTTCCCTTTGTTTGATATGACAAGATGTTTGATAGGGCCACTTAAAAAGATAACAGCAGTTGAGCATGTTAGCTCTAAAGAAAATCCCCAATTGGCATGACTAAAAAAATTAAAAGCATTTTTTTCTGAGACTCTGAATTTCCCTAATTCTCGGCCATTTTTCGAATCATTTTTTCTCAAAAAAATAAAGATTTCTGCCTTGTGGAATTTCTGGTATTAGATTTTTATCTTGGTATATCTTCATTCTTGGAAGTTCTCAAAGTCATTCCAGTTTCGGGGATGTACCCAAGTTACCAAAAAGTACGTATGGAAATGGCCATCTTGTTAACATTTTCTAAATATTGCAAGGAAAAGTAAAGCTTTAAATAGCTAAAAACGCAAAAACATTTGTTTTTGCTGATCATAAAACACTAAAAAATATTTTAAACATTTTAAAAATACATCTTACTATTCCAGAAACCATATGGTTTATGGTAAATCCAGAAAAGATGTAAAGATTTGGGCCATATTGGAAGTTTTGCTTTAGTGTAGAAATTTTGAAAAATCACACCATTAAGTAACTTTTTACTGCAAAAATCAACCAAATTACCTCTAACAATTGATTTTTCGTCAAAAATACCATTAGTTCTTTTTCACTAAAAACTTACAAAAAGTGATTTTTTTCAAAACATTAATTTCCTATCCGGGCTCCAGTCATGACATTTTTCTTATTTAAGGAGACATCTTCGCAAAAATGGTTCCTGAACGAATTACTTAAGACTCTCATTTCCTCTCTTAAAAGTTACGGGACGTTTTTTTACTTACCACGTTGGAGATAGTTATATTTTGACTAATTGAAAGCGTCTCGCAAGGTAATAGGTATCCTTTTTGATATACAATGAAATTACGATCCACTTTGAAGTGGAATGGATCGTCTACCTCTGACTTGTCTTTGAAATAATTTCTATGGAGTGAAAAGACAAAGGAATAAGATTATTCTATCTGTCAACAATTTGAAGCATTAAATTTGAAAAGAAATTGGGAATGAAAAACTAATTTCCTTTTTCGAGGGGGTGACTCGCCAAAAAATCTGAATCTGAAAGAACAAGCCAAACTAATTTCGACCTTATTGAGGCCAACCTAATTTGGGCTAAAGCTACGTGACCAAATAATTTTGACATAAAAAAAGGCCATAATCAAAGTTTGAAAAACTTTTGCGACTTTTTCTTTTTTCTTTTTTTTATTCAAAAGCACTGATTTGACACATTTCTTCTCTCTTTCTCAGAGAAAAAGTCTTGGCTAGAGCGCTATAATAAAAGAGTACGCGCATGTGCCATTTTGGTCCCAAGACGTCGGTTCTATTGTACTGTGGTTCTTGGGTTCGACCTGTTTGAGGCGACTTTACCAATGCACTATTTACTACCAAATTGACGCTCATGATCTCAGCTTACCTTTGAAAGCATAATGTTTGACCTTAATAGCTTTTGAAGGCCAAGGCTGGCCAAAACCGTGGGTGCCGGAAGATTACCTTCTCGTTCTCCTTAAACCTCGATGCGCGTTCAAGCCCAGTGCTGCTGTGAATTGACTCGGTAATGTCAGCTCTTGATGAATTTCCACGTTGATTTGCATTGAGTTTCTTACTTTTTAGGAAAACTTAATCTAACTAGGTATGAAACTGATTGGTGAATATTTAAAACGTCACTTGAAGCCATTAGAGCGTTTTCCTTGCGCACAATATTGCATTGTCATGTGAAATGACTTTTTTGTTGAACAAATATCTGGCAGCCCTGATAAAGTTGCGCATTCATAGCAGTCGTCAGGCTGACAGTGCTACAGACTGTTATGCCTAACTTTGTAAAAAGTTTTGATATTTTGTACTCATAACATATATGACAGAAGCTATTTAAGTAAGTTTTTGCAATTCATCAATCAATTTTTGACTTTGTCACTAATTATTACATGAAACTAAAGAAGCTCATGGGATAGAAGTATCATTTCAATTATTGGACTTGATATAAAGCAAATTGTAATGGTTCTTTCTTCACATGAAATGGTTCAAACTTATGAATCAAAGATGCAAAGAAGTTGTGTTTGGTCTTGCTGAATCTCAAACTCATCAAAAATATTGCAACAAAGAATCTCATACTCCTAATCATAAAGTCAAAAATTGATTGATGAATTGCAAAAACTTACTTAAATAGCTTCTGTCATATATGTTATGAGTACAAAATATCAAAACTTTTTACAAAGTTAGGCGTAACAGTCTGTAGCACTGTCAGCCTGACGACTGCTATGAATGCGCAACTTCATCAGGGCTGCCAGATATTTGTTCAACAAAAAAGTCATTTCACATGACAATGCAATATTGTGCGCAAGGAAAACGCTCTAATGGCTTCAAGTGACGTTTTAAATATTCACCAATCAGTTTCATACCTAGTTAGATTAAGTTTTCCTAAAAAGTAAGAAACTCAATGCAAATCAACGTGGAAATTCATCAAGAGCTGACATTACCGAGTCAATTCACAGCAGCACTGGGCTTGAACGCGCATCGAGGTTTAAGGAGAACGAGAAGGTAATCTTCCGGCACCCACGGTTTTGGCCAGCCTTGGCCTTCAAAAGCTATTAAGGTCAAACATTATGCTTTCAAAGGTAAGCTGAGATCATGAGCGTCAATTTGGTAGTAAATAGTGCATTGGTAAAGTCGCCTCAAACAGGTCGAACCCAAGAACCACAGTACAATAGAACCGACGTCTTGGGACCAAAATGGCACATGCGCGTACTCTTTTATTATAGCGCTCTAGTCTTGACCATAGTTTGCACTTTTTGGGCACCAGAGTTGCGATCTGATTTTGAAATTAATGTTGCGATAGTTATTTTCTGGCTAGAAAATGTCTTTTTTGGAACGGCTTGGAACTAATGTTTTGAAAGTGTTTAATAAGCAGAGTATATAAACCTGATTGTAAAAAAAGGGCCAAGAATGAAAAATG
>CM021317.1:8849507-8866174 GCA_010645155.1 Tigriopus japonicus
ATCCATGGGTAGATGGGTTAAGTGTTAATTCAAAAAGGTTTTCAAAACTTTTAAAAGTATCAAATCAGTGTTGAACGGCATTGTTTTAAATACTTCTTTATATCTTTCACATTTTTTGAACTTAAATATTTTTTTAGAAAACTGAATTAAAATTTTGAACGTAAAAAACTAAACATCACAAACCTACATGAAGCAGACAGGATGATATTGCCTTTCAAACTTAAAACTAAATTATTGTGATTGAGATGTCTAAAATCACACCTTCAATCATCCTGAAAATGTACGCCTATTCAAAAAAGTAATGTTTACTTTGTAATGCCATTCCTTTTCTCCAAAAGGAATTTAAGAGTAACGCGTTCCTCATTTTAGAGGAAGGAACTGGAACAGTTATCCGTTCCTTTTTTTGAGGAACGGCCAAAGCCCTGTGGCTTTGGTGTTAAACTTCTGCAGAGGAGTAATAAAGAAAAAAAAGAAGAAGCGGACCCAAAATGGAACCTTGAGGAATACCTGACTTTATTTACTTCCTGATATTTTTTTTTTGATGGAGTCATAACACAGCTTCGCAGCTGCGATCTGATAGAGACCGTCCACACTCTGGGGATATTTCCACTCCACTTAACAAGCATAACTCTACCTTCGGTGAATGACCCCAGGTTCGCCCATTTAAACCTTCAAAGGCCGTGACTACTACTTGGAACTTAATACCACAGGCCACAAGAACTCGGCAGGCCCGGAATTCGAACCAGGGATGTTACGGGTAGTTGGCGAATGATCAACCCCTACGCTACGACTGCTTGCCTTCTCTTGACATCATTATTGCTACTAAATGATCTTTCAATCTGAACTATATAAAAAGGAATTTCATTAAAAAGCAAAAGGAGAAAGCTTCTTCTTTTGAGTGACTTCTTCGATATCTTTTAGGTTAATTTCTTGTCTCTTGAGTTAATGTCTCAAAAATTCAAAGAGAAAAAAACCCCAAAAATATCTTTTAGATTGAAGGAAGTACGAGTGCCCAGAGGTTATAAAATATAGCAATGAGGTTGGACTCTGAAGCCTTATGAACAACATCAAGACAAGATGCCAACTACCGAGATATTTGCAAAAAAAGATGCCCTCTAAAACTTCCTCTCGCGAGCAAACTTGCAAACTTCTTTATGTATAGGTTGCGTGAATTTACATTAAACTTGCGAGGTTGAAAATAATTTCTCCAGAATTAAACGCCTTCCATTTTCTCTTAAAGACATCTACAGTGCTTTGAATGCTCAACAACAATTTCCTTGGACTCACTTCTATAAGTACAATCATATTACTGTATCAATAATCCACCTCAAACGGGCCCTTCTTGAGCCTTTTCTTCCCCCAAACGTTCGCCGCTCTCGTCCATCGATCCTCCTTTTATCGCGAGCGACAAAAAAGGGGCTTTCGAGAGGCTCACGCCGTTTGACTCCTTTTCTCGTCTTGGCGCTCCTTCTTTATCTCAAGTTTTCCGTGTTTTCCGTTTTCCCTGATGCCCCAAAAAGTGGAAGTCGAATGTGCAGAGAGGCAAGTGAGAATGTTAGTTTGATTTGAGGGCTCGTTCGTGAGGGACAAGTCTTTGGCCGGGTTAGCTTTGTTGTTTGCAAAAGTGACAATTGCGAGTGAATTCTCTTAGTCATGCATTTTGGCAGTCATTGTGTTTGTGGTGCCTGCGACTAACGTGAAGTTGTGTTGGTAGAAAAAAAATCCAATTGGCAAATGTGTTGGCTAGGGCTCACAAAAATGGAATGATTTATTGAACATGGTCAAGTTGGTGTTGACGTGGAACGGAACTCAAAAATGGAACTGAAATTGCCATCCAACCCCATAGTGGCCCTTTTCGTCGTCCAAGGTACGAAACTAGATTTTCATACAATTGTCTATTCGCTTCACTGATGAATGTTGAAAATGCAGAATATGCCTTCATCTGAAAATGCTTTCCCGCTGACTGAAATAAATATTCACGATATAACATCTCTTGAAAAAGGAATAAACTCGGTGCTGACGGACAACATTGCTATTTCCAACTTTGACGGAATGCGTATTTCGGAACGAGGGAACTTACGAAGCAATTGTTATGTTTGAGAATTGGAGAGTTGCTTTGTTCATGCAGTGTCACAATTATTGGCACAAAAATGTATTCATTACTGGTACAAATCTTAAAAGCATCGCAGTTTTAGTGCGATTGGATTCCTTAGAAAGGAATAGGAATGGGTAAGTCTAGTAATTCAAATATAAAAATCCATTGCACTTTGAGCTTGTACAAACAAAGTTTTGAAGCTTCAGGTTTTCAGGAAAAGTGGGGAAATCCAACAATTCCCTAGAGTTTTAAGCTACTCAGCGATATTTAATGCGTTTGAACCCATTGATCCTGAAATGGATCAAACAACTTAGCCATTTATATTCAAGCATCAAAATACCGCATCAAAGAACCGAGAGCGAGAACATCTCCTTCTTACATTCTCCTTTGCCCGCAAGCAAATTGATTTCGGAGTTCGTAACTCTAATCCAGCCAACCATAAATCGTGCACAATGATAGTTCACATCCATACCTAACATGGAGACCACAAAGACCCCTACCCCCTTTGGACTAGGTTCTCATTTTTTAATATAATTGATTGATTGCACATACTTAGAAAGAGCGAGTATTGCCTGGGAGATTGGCCTCCCCCTTTCGAGGTTTTCCGTTCCTGACCGCTATAACGACATCACAAAAGCAAATCCACTTCCCCAGATTTCTGGGTTGAACCACAAAGACTCTCATGGATGGAAATGAGCCTTTCTCGTAGACCCATGTTCCATTTCAGGATCGCTTTCCCACATCACCAAGCACATAAATTGGGACATGAAAAATGATGCATTCTTTAATTGATCCTCGTAGATCTGTCTGGTGTAAGATGTGGATCTATCCCTGTCCCTCTTTTCTTCCCTCCTTGCTGTGAATACATACTGCATACTCATCCCCCCCTATTCTGATAGATAGCTTGAGGCCTGAATGGACACACTGACTAGAATTATATCCATTCCACAACATATGCAATGTATTATTGTACTTGCTTTATCACGTTGGAGCACGCTAACTTGATTGTTTACGTGGCGGTTAAAAATGGTCAGCTAGCGATAGCGTTGCCATTTTTTCAGTGGGTCGACCATATTTCCACCCTCAGAGGAGGGATCAACATCGCCTTGAACGGCAACTTGATGCATGGATCCTTGCTTGATGGAATGACTGGAAGACAGCCTGAAAGTGGATGGAAGAGGGTGGGTCCAGGATAGTGGATGGTAGATGGAATTGGGGTTATTGGCTTGACATCTCCTAGTTTATAGACCGGATACGTCCTCAAGGCTCCTTCTCCTCTTTGGAGACGATGGTGAGTGGACATAAATTGGAGGCACTTTCGATCCCGAAAGGAAATCCAATGAATATAAATTGACAAGTTCTGGTCTATATTTGGTGGTGGCGTCGGGCAATCCAAAAACCATAATTTTCTCTTGAGAGGAAACGACACGAAATCTCACATTGCTGAGTGTGAAGTATTGATTTTCCGGAGTGTATTACCAACTTGGTTCAATTTACCGTCCATTGTTCTTTTTCATGGTGGAGCTCAATTATAATGGTCCAATTTGGAACCGATTCTATCAAACAGTAGTGCCAACATTCCAGTCTCTTAACATATACCATTTACTGTACAAAAGGCTGTGCCATCGCTTCCTCATGGTAGTAGTAGTAGTACCTCTAATCTAGGAAGGAATTCCAATGGTCCCAAGAGAGATTGAACCCGGCATTCAGCTCCCTCTCTCTCTCTCTTTCTCTTTTCCTCTCCTCTTCTCTTCCTTCTTGTTCGTCTTCTTGGTTGGGGCCACCAACACCAACTCGAGCCTGTTCATGAATGAGCAAAAACTGCATCAGGGATGCCATCAATTACTATCCTAAGATTAATGAGTCTGAAAACGTCAACAGACGACCTCTGTTTTTCTCTATGGCTGGCTCTCCATGATTTATCTTGGGATTTAGATCGAGCCATTTCAACTTGGACGAGTTCATACCTGCCATTGAGGAAGTAAGTGTCTTGGGTTGCCCTTGAGCAACCCTACATTCCAATGGGGATGCTTCCATGCAGAAAGAAAGAAATTGGAGGGATGAAAAGGGAGAAAGCCCTGCGCCCCTTTCCAACCATCGACCAACCAACCAACTCTACCACCCATCGTGTTGTTTCTGGTGTGGATGGATGCGTTTATGCTCTTGGAAAAATGTTAGTGGGATCTTCTTCCGATGTTTCTTCTCTTACACTGTGACAGAGAACAATGAATAGAGTTGAGTCAGACACATCCAAAGTGAAACAGAGGCGGAAGCGACATTTGGGCGAAGGAAATGCAGACCAAGCAAAAATGACGAACGCACAAAAGGCACACATGTCTATTTACATATTTCAATTTGCCCCAACCGTATTGGAGGAGCAGGCAGAGGTCTTGTCGTCGTTTTATTCTTTTGTCGGAAAGTTTCTGCCAGCCAAACCACTCGTTCCAACTTGGAATAAGTTTTATTTCCTCCTTTTACCATAGATATGTCTTTCTCTTTCGGTCTTGACTGACGTGTGCCTCAAATCACAGACATAAGGCGAACTTAAATGGATCCTAGAGGTTTATGACCGTATGAAGTTTTGCTCTAAAATTTGTCAAACACTGTCAGAAAGTTCCACTTTGGTTAAGAATGATGTGCCTTAGAAAGGAATTGAGATCCACATCTCTTTAATGTCTATGCCGGTTTTGCTATTCAAGACAAGCCCTTGTAGCATGACTTTTGGAAGAAGGGGGTTTATTCAATGTTATGGTTGGCATTATCCACTTTGCCTTCAGTACCAATATCATGAGCTGTGAGCTTGGAACCATATTTGTGCGTTGTGCTCTGTAATCTTTATAGGATGAAGCGAACCATAGATTTCGATATTCAAATATTGGAGACCGTTGACTTTTGGTTTGGAAAGTATCAATAAAACTTCGTTTAGGGAATAAAGGTTCCTACCTCTTAAAATTTAGGGTCAGATAAGCTCAGCTCTGGATCAGTTTCATTTTTCCTCCCTTGCCAGAATATTTAAACTTGAATTGTTCAGAGTTCCATTGTTCCCATAAAGCAAAGAGGAGAGGATCCTTCCCCGAAATTGGATAATCTTTTTCCTCCCCATTTCCCATTTTTTATTTTATATATATAATGTCCTTGGCACACGGCACTTCCAGGCCATAACATTTGTTCCAAGGCTTTGCAAAAATGTTCTATTGCACCTCAAGAAAAGTGGACCAATTGTTACAGCCGTATGTGGATGGAATAAATAATTGAAAATTAGAGACAGAATCGAGGTTGGAACTTGGAACGATGCTTTCAAAGACAGAGTGCCATTGCGTGAAGCAGATCTAATTAATCTTGCTTTAACTTCGTATCATCCATGAACCACTGAACAAGAGATGGTGTACGGAAAATTCGGAACATTAGATTTGTGTACGTGGATCCTATTTTCCTGTTCTTTACACCTATTTCACATTGAGCTTGAAATATGACTTGGATTGGTCCAAAGGTCAAATATATTTCATTGTGCCCAAGCCAGTTCGTAACCCTCTCAAGAAGTCCAAGGACATGAAAGGAACCAGGGAAAAATCCAATAAATGGATGTTCGAAAATAGCATCAAAGGTCACATTAAGACGAGGTTAATGAGGCGCCATTGAAAATTTCCGCCTCATTGTCTCGATGCTCCTTTGGGAACTTTGTATCAGCCTTAATTGTGTTGCCAATGAACACGGAACTTGGATAAGTTTATCCCACGGTTCTTGCTCCAATCTGGCAACGACACCTTCAAGTCATTACCATGACATTTGCTTCCTTTTGGAACAAGTTTTTCTTGGCCTCTCACGCAGTCCCACGAACCTTGGGATCAGGCTTTTCTCGTGTTCTCTCCCTGAGAGTGACACCGAAATGTGAGGTTCATATTTCAAGCCATTCCTTCACACAGACACCGGGGTGAATCTTGGGTTCTCGAACCTGATCCCTGATTCCCATTTACCATTTGGGCACAACTACCGGGGACATTTGCTTTTCCCCTCAGTGGAACTGGCTTTTTATCTGAGGTGGTATCTGCATTTGAGCCTTTGGGGATCAGACCTAGTTTTCCTTTGGAGATTAAACTTCAGAAGAAGGTTTGTAGTAGAGATCCTGGGTTTGCCATGGGATCCCATTTCAAATGTTCCAATCCTCAAACACTTTTCACGCTCAATGATTCCTGAAAGTCGTCGAAAGGGAGGACTCTGGTCGGAAATGCATGTAATTGGGTCATGCCAATAGCCAATATTCCTCATATTCCACAGAGACGAGGACCAACAACCATATAAAAGACAGGTCTGGCCTGACTCAGATTACACCCTTGTCCTACGTATTTGAATGGGAGATCACACTGAGGCAAGAGGCAAATGCTTGAGCTTGTAAACCGATCCAATCGTAGGAATAGACTTCGCTCCTTCTAGAGTCAGTGAGTGTCATTGACAACAAATGGTCGCGTCAGTTCCCTTGGGAGGACCTTCAGCACCAGGCAC
Organism: Tigriopus japonicus; assembly: GCA_010645155.1. NCBI lineage: Eukaryota > Metazoa > Arthropoda > Copepoda > Harpacticoida > Harpacticidae > Tigriopus > Tigriopus japonicus. The sequence continues at coordinate 8,856,103 of CM021317.1, forward strand.
CATTATAACTCGGTGACTGGCAGGATTCTCCTCGGGATCTGTTTAGGCGATTGGGACCCATTAAAGCCAAATGTTCAACACCATCTGGGCGATGTCCCATACTCGCCAGAAACATTTTGCCAGGAAACCTGAGTGTGATCGGAATGGGTGGTTCTTCGATGCTCTTGAGGTTGAAAATCGTTAAATAGTACAGCCTGAATAGTGGCCAGTCATAAGATAGGAGCTGTCGACCTATTTCCTGGTTTTTGGCACTTCAAAGGTTCCCTCATGAAGAGACTTGAGCGTTCCCAGGTTGGGGTAGTTAGAGCAATGGCTTCGAGAGGAAGGGTACTTCGTCCCAGTTGGTTGGTACTACACAGTCGATGGTTTTTGGCCGTAAGTTGATGGTTGGGACACCATCAAGCAACCCTTTCTTTGGTGCGTCAAGAGGGATGAGAGCGATCATCATCTGCAGACGTGAAAGGGACAGGGGAGGGTTTGCTATTGATGGATCAGCAAAAATGTTGACGTTCCAAAAGTGGTCCAAGTGCAGCGAGTCCTGGTTCTCTTTAACTGGCCTTCTTGGAGCGATGGAGGGAGGTCCATTGTTAAATCATTGGGAAAAAAATGTGCCTCTGTTGGCATTTACAAATGGCAGAAAGGGTGGTGGGTTTGTTTTGTAATGTACTTGGGTTGAGATTCAGTTGTTCCAAGCTCACAACCCTATTTCTTTCTCTCTCCCTCTCTTGGGAAAGATTTCCACGCACTAGTTACCGGTAACCTAAGGGTGTGTTTGGTGTGCAAGTACCTCACTAAAGAATCCATATGTTGGTTCCACAAATATTGAGCCAATCAGTTACTCAGGTTCCCTCTCTTTACTTCCTAACCCTCCGATTTCCCCTCCCTCTTGGAACTATTGTGCTTAGGGCACTGGGCTTCTTTGTCTTCAATTTGGATGGTGGTTCCAATCTGGTACTCCTACTACGAGGCAATTAATTAACCCTCTTCATAAATCAGGCTCGTTCCACCACCACCGCCAGTCAGTCTGGTGCAACTCACCCTGAGTTCTGGGTCGTTCCTCTTCCCGTTTCCGGGATCATTTTGTCCCTGAAGCCACCATGAAATGGAACACGGTCCTTGCGCGTGCGCGAAAATTGGATCCAACCTCGAGTGTCACCCACCTGTGTTCCACAAACGAGCCCTTTCCCTTACATCTAAAGTTACAATGTGTCATTGCCTCACATGAGATTGGAAGACTTGTCAAATGGAAAGGGGAGAAAATGTTTTGAATTTGAAACATATGTAACATATTAAAAAAGGCCTTTCGGGCTCGCAAGTTTCAGCTTCCAACTTCGTTAGAAGGGAGTAAATTTTCAGACATTTTACAATGATGGTATTTCCACTATCATATAGTTTTCCAAATCCTCATTTCCTGCTGATGAGGGAGTCACTCTTGGCCCACTTTATTGTGAGGTTCTTAGGGTGGAGAAATTAGGGGTTGGGATGTGATGGTGCGCCATTTATCTACCATCAGGTTGGCACAAAGGCTCTTTGTACACAGATGAGAGCTCTGGTAAGAACAAAACTGTTGTTGGGAATAGTTGGAATTGTTTTGACCCTTTTCTGTATTCATCTCAGTTGGTTATCCTGTCAAAACGGAAATACAGTTGGGATAAAAAGAAGAAATAGTTTGGATCTTCTCATTCAAATTCAAAGAATGTTCGAGAGAGACGTGGAACAGATTGAAATTCATTCGCCCTCGCTTAGAAATCATACATCAAAACGAAACCTGGGAAACGATTTTTCTTTTGGTCAGGCCAAGAAATCCCCCTTTCAAAGAAGGGAAAAGGAAAGTTCGGCCACTTCAAGAGCTTTTTTAAGTTGACCAAGTGAGGGGAGCAAAACTTTATGGCGGTTTTTCAATCGATCCCCTAGAAAACTTCAATCCTTACTACTATTTTGGTTTCAATACGGTACATTTCAATATCGTGGTTCGATTTTGAAAGACCCGTGAATGAAAACAGATGGCTTAGGAAACGGAAGGGGATCCAAAGAATTCTTTTTTTTCGCTCAAAACGTGTTCGGTTGTTATAAATGGGATCGGCTTGATCCCAAGAATGTTCCCATTCCGAGTTGGATTTATTTCTTCGATTCCGAGTCTCTTCATCTTGGCTCTTCCAAAGGATCATGGGCAAAACCTAAAGAGAAGAAGCCTCTGGAATCACTGGCACACAAAGGATTAAGAGTTCTCAAACTACCCATAAAGAACAACAAACAGTTGTGGATAAACCTCTTTGCTCCGCAATTAGTTACCAAAAGAGACGTCAAAGCATTAAATGTGATGACTTTGTTGGACTTCAAGGCAAACAAAACCCCCCAAAAGACAAAGAGGATTACGACAAGGTTGCGAGGGTAACTGATGGAAAACTTCCCATAGCTTTACGATTAACTCGCCTGTGGTCTTATCTCGTACATAAGTCATAACCCGACTTTTGGATCGTACCAACAAATATCTCCAGCTTTGATGTTGGCCCAGTGGAAATGGAGGTATTAACGATTCTAGGAACCCCGTAAATGGAGTCCTAAATTTTGTGTTGCGGTCGTCTTTGGAGCTTTCGATGAAGCTTCAGTCCTCAGGCAAAGAGGGTGTATGGAACATTGGAACAACCGAGTTGGAGAAAGGATGAGACGTGGTTTGGCACATTGGTTTCCACATTTGGAGATTGAGGAAGGATATACGGCTCTTTGGGAACGGCTTTTCTCCATCCATTCCATACCTACCCAGCCACAAAGACATTTCAAGGAAGATGAGTGGCACACATTTTGGTTAATCCGGAATTCTCTCTCGTCATTAGGCGACAAATTCGTTTGAAAGCCAGTCAATCTGTTTGAAGTGATCCCTCCTCATTACAAGAACAGAATCCAAGTGAGGGGGAACACTTTGGATGGATCTCATATCCGGACTTAAAATGGGTCAAAAGCACTCTCGGTCTCTTTTGACGGTGTCCAGTGAAGATAAATGATATCATACCGTAACTCGTCTTGGGAAGACAAGCTCGCTTTGAGACGCTTGTTCCACTTTTAAGAATCAGTCTCGTGGCACTCAGCTAACAAATCTGAGCAACGATGACGTACCTTTACTGGACCATTTATCTTTTTGGAACTTTCCTAGAACAATTGTCTTTTTGAAACTTGAAGCCAATGGTTGGTTGCCATCTCAAGCATTATTGTTGGCTTTTGGATTGAAGAACGATGAGATCGAATGGCTCATAATGCCTTGGGCACGTTCCAAGATGTGGGCGATCTCCAAGGCAGTAGTTCATTTTATTGGGGCCATCTTAGATGAAGGTGAATGATAGGATCCACGTTCTACGGCCAATACTGATCACGTCCAACTCTCACAAAGAGATAAGAACACGTTCAAAGCGGCAGAAAATCGGAAGTAATAGATTAGGTGGTACGAATCAAAGGGAGCTGATCTTGGCACATTCTCATTCAGGACTGCCAAATTCATACTTCAAGGATGGTTGATGATACGTTTACTTTGATTAAGATCTGTCTTCAGGAACCCTGGGTATCAAGGAACATGGAATGATCCAAAAGAGCGCTTTTCTCGATGATTTGGAAATCTATCATCGAGAGATCACAGATGCGAGAAAGTGAGAGAATGAGAGGGCGGAAATCTGGGTCAAAAAAAAAGTTCATCTGGTCTTTCAGAGGCAGCTTAGAAAACACATAAATCCCTCGTTCGTCCAAGATTTATCCCTGAAATGAAGACATCGCCGTTTGGGAAACGTCTCCAAATCTGGCTTAGACTATAAATCTCGATTTCTCGTTGAAAATGCATCTGAAGTATCTTTGCTTCTACTCAGCTCTCGATGAAATTTAGGGCTCTTTCCGGCTTTTGAGACACGATGCATCCAGAATTTCAAGCATGCGATCAGATTCGGGTTTGTCAAACGATCCCTATTTTCCCCCTTGTGGCAATTTATCACTTTCCCTTGGATCAGGGTCACTTTCCACTCTTGAAAAATGGTGCCAATGCAGATACAGCTCAATATTGGCACCACTTTACTCAGTCTAAGGTTTGGAAGTGAACAAAGCTCGCCTTAAAATGACCCGAGAAAAATATCTGCTTTTGGCGGGGGAAATATGATCATCACTCCATTGCAAAAGATGGTTCCGATCCATTTCCACGTAAGTGAAACACTTTGTTCCACTTCAAAAAACAGGCTTTGCAATATCCTCGAGAAAGTTAGACATTTTTGTAATCTTGTCACAACATTACACATGGAAAGTTAATCCATGGAACTACAGTCTCAAATGGAAATACTTTCATTCAAAACACTTCTTATCTTGTTATGTTTATCCATTCCAATATCGTTCAACTGTATGAGGAGATTTCCAGAAAATCATAATAAGAATATTTTGCATATGGTAAATATCTTTCTCGTCTAGGACTGTAGTTGGAAATCCGGAGTTTAATGTCCCAGTCTGGAAAAGGTGGGGGAAGGTAGTAGCTGTTCAAGAAGTGGAGAGTGGATCTCTTGTCAACTTCAGAAATAAACGGCTTGTTGTCAATGGAACAGAATGGGAACCAGTTCTTGAAGATGGTGCAGATTCTTCCCCCACATCTACTACTCTTACTACTTTGAGGTTGACTCGATCCTCGAGGAAGTTTGCTCATTTCAGGCTGAAAATGAGTTTCTCTTGTGTCGCAAAGCACCACAAAACCGGGCTTTGGTTGTTCAAATGTAATCAAGTCAAGAATTTGGGAACATCCGTAAGTTCCAACCTGAGCAAAAGAAAGCTTTGGTATGGATGGATGGTCTTCACCACCGCCTTTCGTGACTGCAGGCAATCAATCAATCATGAATAGGCTAATGAACCATAATCACGATGATGACTCTTCACGAGTTCCTACGTTTCCTTCATTCAACCTGAGTGACTGGAACATTGGACCAATGCTCCAAATCTGAAAAAGGGACCCCTTAATTCGCGTTCGAGACCCTTCAAACAACTTTCTTGAGGGGCGAAAATCAAATCTTTCAGAGTTCCCTTAAGAAGTTACCCCCGAGACTTCAAGACAGTTGTTCCACCACTTTGCGAGACGATTATGGAACCTGAGTCATGCGATCCAGTCGTTTGTCCTTCAGACAGGCTCTCATTTTCTGGCCTTGGTTCATTGCTGCGAAGTATTCATATACTCGATTTTCCAGATTGACCCTGGAACATGGAACATTCTGAGAACAAAATGTCAGCTTGCTTCTTTTTCTAGATATATTTGTTAGCCTTGAGCGCAACATGGAACTGGATACAAAAATTCTGATTAGTAAACGAATAATACAGTTCTCCTAAAACAAGATTGTTCCACACATTTTTCGAGTATTTGATGTACTGGAAAAAGCATTCCTAGGAAAAAATCATCAAGAAGCGTCTTTGTCATCGAAAAGCAATGATATCAGCTCATTGACAAGAGCATCAAGATTACTCGAGATGCATTCTTCTATTGGCCTTTTGTGTTCCTGAAATGGGATCTGGCCATTATTCTGTAGCCCTGAATGGCCAGGGCATGGACATAATTGAGCCACGAAAAAACGGCCTCCATTTTTGCTATCTTTGGAGATAAATGACGTCTTTTTGCTCGCCTTAGCAACCAAATCCGAGAGAACTCCCAACTTCCTCAACCAAGCACATACAAGATAGTGAAGCGTTCCGCATGATCCATTTTTCAGTTTCGCATGTGGTCTCCATTCTTTCTTTTTTTTTGGGTGGTCTCCTACGTGGTTCGAGTAGCCTCAGGTTAAGCTTGTTGTCGACAGATGAAATGGTTTACCGAGGAACAGAACAAGAAATATGACAAAAGCATCTTGGACGACTCCGTCTTGTAGCCGTTAGCAATTTGTGGAACACACTCGCATCCGCACGAAAAGCTACAAATGGGGGATTTGGAAAAGAACGGGAACATGTCATGCCTTTACAAAACTCAAAGTAGGACTCATTAAAAGGAAATGAAAGATATTTGTACTATCAATTTGAAACAGGCTGTAAAAGTAGTCTTGGTAAATGAGCCCAAGATTCTGAGGAACAAGAAATGGACCTGGGACTCCGGAAAGACAAGCATTGGGTTTTGCTAACCTCAAAAGAGAGAAAAAACTTGGACAAAGGCAGTCTTCGTTGGAAGTAGCTCAATATTGTTCGGGTTAAAGAAAGAGTCGTTCCAGCCGAGGTTCCGCCATTCCGGCTCAATTTGGAACAAATGGTTCCCAGCATTTGCTGCTCTAGAGGCAGAAATAGCAAGCTACAAAAAGAGGCTTCTTCTTGCATTGTCACTCTAAATTGATATATTCTTTTGGTTCCACGTAAAGCCCATTCATTCATTTCCTGAAGCTTCCACGGTACAAAAAATGAAGATTAGGAACACAACCGATTGCCATTGCCGAAGAGTTATTTCTCAAGATTTGGCGCCAATCAGCAGAGAGGTGCTTGAAAAGCCATTTGGAACATGCCTATCTGTGACATTTATCTAAAGACTAGCTCCATGTTGATCCTCGAACGTTCCAAAGTTTGATCAGAACCACTCAATTGGCAGCCCAGGAACAATTCTCACGATGGAAAAGGGGAGAAAGGAAACAGGGATCACGTCGAATTGGTTTCAAAAGAAGTCAAGCCATGTGCAAGAAATGGAACACGGAGACCAGAGGGGATCGGAGGAAGAAGGAGAAGAGAGGGGATCTGTTCCAAAAACTCTTTCAACCATGAATGAAGAAGGTGTTGGAAGGGCCTTCATAACAGGAAGATGAATATCCCGCCTTGACTTTATCGACAACGTTTCCCCCTTGAAGGACAATATTTGGACAATCTGGAAACCGTCCCAAAGCAACCATTCCTGCCTTCTCTTTCCCCTTCTTCTTTTTCCCTTTCTTTGCCGTGGTATTGGTTTCTTTGAGTCCGAATTGCCGCTATTGTACCTTGAAATTGCGTCTCTCCGCGAGCTTTGAGCAAAAATACAACCCCGACACACTCGGTTTAGTTCATTTTGTTGGGGTATGACAAACTAGACATTCTTTTCAAAAACCTGGTATGATGAGATTGTAAAATTAAAGATTCTTCCATCTTTCAGGTGTTGCTCTTTCACATCAAACTTGGTTAGACGCTGAAGCGATTACGATCAAGCTTCAAAAGAAACTAAATAACGTCTTTATTATGGTTGATGAAATGTGAGAATGAGCACAAGAGAAGAAAGAAATGAGGGTGGGTTGTTGTTTTTTTGCCTTTGAGCCCCTCCAACCTATTGTAATTCCGGCTCGTCTACGAAGTAGTTCGTACGTAGAGCGTGGCTCGACAAAAACTACACAAGCCAATCTTCTCCCTTGGGTCTTTTCTGGGTGTAGTGGGTTCTTTACCCTCCGAATCCCATTGTTTTAATGCCCTTCCTTATCAGACAAGGGCTTTTTATCAAGTGCCACCGGTTTTGTGCCTGCTTGCCCAAAGCGAAGAAGTTCACCAAGTCTTGATCAGTTCCACTTTTGGAACATAGGGGCTTCAGTAGCTGGTTGTCTTGCTGGATCCATTGGAGACAAAGGATCTTGTTGAGATGTCACTCTGGAGAATCTTCAGTCTCTGGACTTGCTTCCTCGATAACCTTTGGGTCCCAATTTCTGGATTAACTAGGCACCAAAGATCGGAGAGATTCCGGGTTCCCTCTATAAACATTTAAACAGTTGTTGGGGGAAAAAGTTTTTCGTTTTTGGAGATGACTTGGGTCTTAAAACAAGTCCGGACTTGAAAAGCCGTCGTCTTTTCCCTTCAGGGGAAACTTTTTCTTCAGAAGGAACAAGATGGTGCGTAGGTCGGAATTAGAACTCGGAACTTAACATGACAATCTTGAGAGGGAAAGTTTGAAATTTACTATGTGACTCGATTTTCACTCTTTCTTCCATTTTCAAAGACGCGTCACATTGGAGTAGTTGCATGTAAAGCCGAATAAAATTCGCACCCAGATTTGGTCCATTCATCATGGCGTGAGAAAACTAAGACAAATCTTGTGTCGAGAACAACCCTGGAGGCCCATCTTTCAAGGTCAAAACAAGGCCACTTCAAAGGCTTCTCCGCGGAACTTTGGGAAAAGAGAATTAGATCAGGGAAACACCGAAGATCATTCATCTTCAGGCGAAGAGTCACAATCGTGGCATGGAAATGCATTGCCAGTCCAAATGAGAGAGCCAAGTTTTTCGGTTTTGGCCAGAAAAGGGTTATGGTTCGAAGAAATGGTGCTGTTCGTGCATTTATTTATTAACCCTCCGCAAAAGCTAGGTGATGTAACAAAGTTGAAAGTCTCGTATACTTATCCTGTCAACTTTGTGGTCATGTTTTAAAGCAACTTTCTTCAATGTGATGGGTGGGGATTGAGCGAAACTCACATTTTTTGATATGCACGTTTTCAAAATTAAGAGTTGCAGTAATTTTGGGCAATGAGTCATTATTGACAAACTCCCACCGTAACAAGCTTCTGTAACGATTTACACCTCTCATAGATTGACATGTACAATGATGATTGATGACTTTTCTGTCTTATTATGACTAAAAAGCATATCAAAGGGTTGAAGTTTATTCTATTTTGCTGAAAAAACCTTATATGAGTAGCCAACTTCTTCACTGTTAATGTCTATCATCTAAAGTTTTGCAAAAAAACCAAAATATTTGCACTTCCATTCAGCTCGTAAGATGAGCTCTTTATCAGCCATCTTTAGTGGGATCTTGGGATGAAATCTCGTGTCACTCTGTTCTGAACACTTCCATGTCTCAACGTCTCAATCCTAGAAAGTGCACTTAAATGGGTGGTTTGTGTCAGGACATCAAAAACACCTGGACATGAATATAAAAACCATCAGACATTTGCGGAACAACTAACTCTAAAAAATATTTTTAACAAACCAGGATATCAATCAGGGCATCACGGATTTTGGACCTTAAAATGTGACAAAGCCCATCATCCCGAAGTTCGGGTTATATATGGATGCTTTGCTCAGTCATGACTCATGATGTCCTCCTAGCTGTGAAGATTGCGAGCTTTGCCTGGACAGACTCTCTTGAGCACAGACTCAAAGAGGCTTTCTCGTTGCCGTCATTCTAATAACAATAATGCCCTCAAAGGGGGGTCTGGGTTTCTGGGATGGGGCCTTGCACCCAATTTCTTTACTTGTCAGCAACTCTTGAGGCTTCAAAGCAACGAGCTCAAGGTCAGGAGTCCTCAGTCATCTTCAAGGAAGAGCCGTGGAAATCAGTCTCTATGCCTGAAAACATGTGTTCGAAACCCATATTTTTTTGGGTGGATGTGCTAAGCAGTCGTGGGATTGCGAAGAAAGGGAGCCCTGGTTGTAATGACTTTGCAGATCGTTAAAAGAATGGCAAACATTTCCGACTGAAAGCGGGCTTTACGCTAGTTGTTAATGGACACACTTTGTATGAGCTGAAGACTAGAAATGATTGTCATTAAGAGTTTAAACGGGCATATTTCCTACCTAGCGCACGAGTGGCTCTGAGAAATATGATTTCCCATCATATTCAAGACATTTGGGTGCAACTAAATACTTTCCTGTGACAGATTTCGCATTCTGCGGAGCGAACTTCAATGAATTAAACTTTTAGATAAATGCTTAGAGAACAATTCTTTCATGGGATTGTGAAAGACTTACACTTTTGTGGTGAATACGATGGACGATAATCTGCATTCCAGTTTTTTCTTCATATTTTGAGTACATTTAATATTGTGAAAGCCAGTAAATTATTTACCTAGTAAGTGGTGTATTTTGCGTTCAATTTTAATCAAAACAATCCCATTTTGGTCCTTGTTTAGATTTTTGGGTCAAAAAGTTTCCAAAATGAGCACGGGGCGTTAATTCCCATCCAAAAACAGAGAAAACAAAACTCATAGGCTAATAATGTTTCTCTGAATGAAAAACAGAAAATTGGTAGAAATATGTCCCCAAAATCTTACCGAGCCTAACTATGTTTACCCAAGACTGTCTTAATCATGGTATTATGCTCACATCTTCTTTTACAAAAAAGAAAAAAAATGACCTTCCCAGAT
>CM021317.1:8876432-8893468 GCA_010645155.1 Tigriopus japonicus
AGAAAAGTGAACGATTTTTTGAACTAAAAATATTTTCAAAGACATAGGTTCTCCATGGTTTGGACGTAAAAAATTGTCAAACGGAATATTCACTGAAACCTTTCCAGATGACCTTGCCCAATGTTCAGGATCTTAAATTGCAAACTTTCAAAATGGTTTGGAACAGAAAAATACAAGTTGGAAGCATCAACCCATTTTATGGCACATTAGGTTGGGCTCTAGAAAAACTGCGAACGTTCTGCTTCAAAGTAAGATGTGGAATCACTAGATTGAGCAAGGGCTTGTTCAGCCACAGGACGCGAGCTTCAGCTGACACGCTCATGTTTGAAATCAAGATGATATGATCCTAAAAGTTATTGTATCGTGTAGTGGAGATCATCCCCTCCCAAATCCACATATTTCGGGCTGATGTAGTTAGTTTATCTGTCTTATCAGAGTTTATCTGATGATGATGAGAGCTTTGGTTGCACAACGGGGCTTAAACAACAAAACAAACGATCAAGAATCCGGGATTTAAAAAAATCCGACATTTTTCATAGCATCCAAGTCATAAGGGTGGTCTGTGAAATGCGAAAACCCTTGTTCTTGCATTCTTGATTTTCGCATTCCACAGACCACCCTTATGACTGAATGATATGAATGTTCTTCTCTGTCTTTGTTTTTAGCACTTAATTGGGGTTCTAAAGCCAAAAGAAGACTGTAAAATGTTGAAAAAAGATATAAAGAAGATTTTTTTTTAGCATTCTACGAAGAGAAAAAACGCCCCCAAACAACCCCAATGATAAAAACCAAGTTGCTTTCAACCAAAAGGTGGACAATCACTATCACAAAGCAAGACAGTAGATCTGAAGTTTAAAGATTTTTGACTTAACATAATGAAACAACACAGTTTGAATTCTTTGAGAGACATCAATTGGGCATCAAATGATTGCTCATTAAATCCTTGTGGACTTTTGTTTATGACTTATGTCAATAAAACGACATTAATCCGAAATGTATTGGATTTCTTCATTACCTCCTGGCTATCACGCAGGAAAATTCACACCAACGCAGTAACGCGCCCTCGCTCGATCCCACTCCACGTGACACCGTCCTCCTTGCTCAGAGTGATCATTTTCAGACACACTCAAAAAGGGAGAGAATGAAGATTTTAGTACAATGTTTTTTCAGGTGCTACATCAAATTAGAGTGGATCAAATGACCGACAATCAAAATAGAGCGGTTTTTTGATCGCGTAATCAAATGAGCGCCGAAATCAAAAGAGAAAAAAAGAGAGCCAGTACAATTGATCCACAATGATATTAGGGTGAATGTGATGCAAATGATAAATATTTTAATGTTTTAGAGCGTAAGTTAATGAAAAACTTTTACTAGCACCATTTATTTATTGATTTTATCCTCTCAATGTCATTTTAGCCCTTTTATTTACTTACCATCATTTGTCACATGTCTCGTCCACACACTCATTTATCTACCATTTTGGTGTTTGAGTTCTTCTTACAAATATTCAAATGGATTTTTCTCTTTAAAGCTAGCGATAGCTGTACAGTAAGTCATGGTGTTCATCTTGAAGAAAATATTTTTTTCAGGAATAATTCTTCCCTATCTGCTGATTTACTAAATGCCCCTCCTTCACTACTTGAAACTGATTTTTTTCTGTATGCAATAAAATCATTTCCAAATAGAGCTTGTCAAGAACATGGCGTCTTCCAAGCCATGGCTATGTTTGAATACAATTTTTGTGACCAATACTTCGAATGCATGAAGCCTTGCAAAACAAGTGTGATAAAATTCTGACAAAAACATTAAAAAGGCTTCAAAGAACAACTTTTGTCTGCCCTTTTAGGTTGTGGTGAAGATTCCAGACATGCCTTGCTTTTTGTTCCAATGACGAATATGTAATTCTTTCTGATTTGAGACTGGCATTTCTAAGTTTGATTGCGTTGATTAATATCGGTGGTAATTTGATGTTCGATCAAACATATTGGCTCTCTTTTGATTTCCGCGCTAATTTCATATGTCGATCAAAAAACCGCTCTATTTTGATTGTCGGTCATTTGATTCGCTCTAAAGTTATAGGACACCGTCAATTACATGTCAATAACTTGTCAATTACAATCCCTCCGTCTCTTTCACCCTTTTGCCTTTTCAAAACGATGAAAAATAAACAGATCTGCCATTTTTAAATGGCGATACACCAACTGACAACTTATAATGCCTGAAAGGTTAATATGAAAGATTGATTTACAAAAACCAAAAGTTTATGAACGGGCTTAAATATCTAAACTAGTATGCCATGAACCACAAGGCATATTATTCTTTTCCAGAAAATAACACAAACTTTATACACATAGGTATATCAAATATGACAACGTTTTAATAACTTATTTTCCACCTCCTTTGTCTGCCATTAGTTGTGAAAAGCCTTACATCCTGACGCAGAAATCATGGTCAAAAGCTAATTTTTTTAGAAGTGCTTTTAAATATTTAAAGTGCATGTCTGCTTTTGGTTTTAGTAGGTTTAGGTGAAATTGAACCAAAAAAGCGCTTTTGGTCCATCAATAGTTTCAATTTCTAATAAATCTAGTATTCTAGTAAATTTGAAGGAATATAGTTTAAAACATGAAATTTTGTTTCTTGCAAACCTTAAATTATACAAGAAAATCATTTCGTAGAATTGTCACCAAAAATTATAGCTGCATGGCTTGCCAATTTTTGTTTTCCCATAATGATTTATTTCACAATCAGTGCATTAGAAATTTTTGAAATTTTTTTAAAAGTTTTTAGCTAGTTTGGGCAAGAAGTAAAAAATATATTTTGTGTCAATTTCAGCAAAATTAACTTCAAAATAAAGATTCAAATATTCACTAATAGGCATAGTATCCACTGCAGTCCCTTTTTCGTATTTGAAAAAGCAGCATTTTTCGAGCATTTTCCACTTCCCATCTAGCATTTTTCTAGCATTGATTTGACTTCAGCTAACATCGTCGCTCCAGAAAAACTTGGCCACCATGCTTTCGACTGGCTAGCAGTGAATCCTGGGCCCGTATTCTCAACTCGTACTTGGTGCTTGAGGTAGCACTTCAAGAACAAAGTTACTACATAGAAGTACAGTCGAATCTTGATATAAGAAATCTCAGTATAAGAAATTTTCGCGATATAAGAAATTTTCCGTGCTGACCAAAATTTTACTACATAACAATTCTCGATATAAGAAATTTTACATATTTCCTCAATCTCGATATAAGAAACTTTTCCAAAGCTTTGGGCTCTTGCTTAAATTGGTCACAGCACAAAACAAAACGAAACATTTCTAAAAGGATCAATGCAAAGCTTCCATATTTTGCGCTTTTGCGAAAACTTTGCGCTTTTTTGGGTGCCTTTTGCGCACTTTTTTGGGCTCTCGCGCCTTGCACCTCTTTTGAAAAAAACAGCTTGCCCTTTTCAAGTTTCAGCCAAAAGAACGAAAAATTGCTCGAGATTCGACTGTACGACTTCAAGTACCAAGAACTAGGGACCCTATATAGAGACTGGCACTTAAATCTATGAATGCCCGACCGGCACGGACAGTCTGTGATGTCATCCAACATGCAGGAAGCCAAAGTTCATGTTTAAAGGAAACCTTTCCTTATCAGAAACACATCTAAACTAGTTAGTCCATTTGAAATTGCAGTTTGGTTAGTGAAAATCCTCAAGCTTGCTGCATATGTGTCTAACCTTTACCTGATATGCAAAATGTTAATTTTAATTAGTGTGGAGTTTAAACAAGGGCCAATTAATGTCTCACAATCGGGTGATTGACAACAAAATCTTAGTGATGTGAAATCTGGGCTTGGGCAAGTATTTTTAATGGAAGGTTGCAAGGTAGGGTTACCTCTTGGAGAATTTGGTGCTTTGCTTATGTATAGAGCAATGGAATAAATTGTGAATGTTCTAAAAAACTGTGCAGGGGTACTCACCGTCCAAATAATATCCTAAAATAATTAGTTTGCCATCATATTTCGAAATCGTCTGAAATAAAAGTGAGTCTTAAGTTAGAAATACAAATGCTAATGGATATCTCAGAAGTTTTCCTGCTTTCAATGTACCGCGAAATTGCACCCAATATCACTTATAGGCCTGACATTTTGATGCAAATTACTCTATTCGTATTTTGGGTGTAGTATTTGCATTCATTTGCATTGTGAACATTACTTTTCATTTTTTATGCTTTTAGGACATTTTTTAAATGAAGAACTTTTTCTGAGTTTTTATAGTCTTGGTTGTCCATTCAAGAGTTCAGGGGCAAAAACTTGCTGTCTTTTGTTTCTTAGGTGTTGCAGCATAGGAACTTGTTTTTTCCAGAGTTAGAACGCAGCTTCGCAACTGTGATCTGAACAAGACTGTCCGATACGAGGGGATATTGCCGCTCGAATAACAAGCATCAATTTTACCTCAGCCTTGGGAATGACCGCAGGTTCGCCCAGTTAAGCTGTCAAAAGCCGTGACTACTGCATGTAAATCAATATCACAAGCCTCTAGGACTCGGCAAGCCCGGGATTCGAACCAAGGAAGTTGTGGATAGTTGGCAAATGCTCAACCCTAACGTTACGACTGCTAGCATATGAATATATTTTAGTGTGATTTGTTTCTGACTGTAGAAAGCTTTAGAAAAATGACTTGTAGCCACGTTAATATTAATATCAATCCAAACGGCGTAGTTCGAATCCCACTCTCGATTAAAAACTATGTTTCTTTTACAATTACAAAAGATTTCATTTGTTGTAGCTGCATCAAAATTACACAAATAACTCTTTACTAATCCTTCATTTTGAGATTTCCAAAACAATTTCTCCTATCCTAACTGAGGAACATTACCCTTAAAATCCTAAATCCAAATCTTAACAATTGAAGAGTTCAAGGAAGCCAGAGTGGTCATGCATATCAACGCATATTTGAGAAGGCCTATGTTGAATTAAAATAAATTGGAAATATGTTAATTATATACTGAGTCTTGAAAGTGAAACTTTCTACTTTAAAAGCAAAAAAACCGCTCGGGGTCAATAAAAACTCATATTCCCAAGAAAGTATATAAATTTTTTGATCTTAAGAAACCAATAAAAAATATTTTTGTATGTTTTGGCAGAATAGGTCAAAATGATAAATAATATTACCAAAATTATACTTAAAATACATATTTATGAAAAGGCAGTTTCCAATTATCTTGACTACACCCTGTTAGGCAATCATTTGAAAATTCCAGGAACTCTATTGAACAGATATGACTTTAGATTTAGTGCGAATTTGTGGTTTCTTCAAGGACCATGCTCAAATTCGAACAAAAGCGATTTTTAAAAATCCTACAGAATAGGACAAGCAAAGTGAGAAAAAGGTTGTTGATTTTGTGCCTCGTTATCTTGCGCCTCCTTTTTTGTGGAGCGTCTGTTCTTTCTACTCTGCGCTCGATCAAAAAGTTGTTGCTACACGCGATAAATGGCCGAGAACGAAACGCAATCACAGAATTTTAGTGAAACAATGAGGCACCAGAGGCCATGACCGAGCTAATGAGTAAACAATCAGGCACAGCTGATGTTTACTTAGCTTGCCTAATTTCACGATGACGAAACTAACGACGAAAAAAATGACGTTGCAACTATCCCAATGGTCAATATTTTTGTAGAGAAACAGAGACACTAAGTATCAAATATGTGTTATAGTTATGTTTTAGGTAATATTATTTATTATTTTGACCTGATGTGACAAAACCATAGACACTGGAACTCATCTTTGGACAAAACAAACAAGAACTATCTAAGATGGTGGAAAGTTTAATGAGCATATCCAGTTACGTAAAATGGGGAAAGCGGATGCTTATTTTTGGGACCTTCAAAAAAGATACTTGAAAAAGCTTTTAAAAACCTATTACAGCAATTACTAGTGACGTCATCATTTTTGGCGGGAAAAAAAGTTCGGAAGACCTGTGTTTCTGAAGAGCATGCAAGGTAACTAAAACGAAGGTTTAGGCCTGGTTATTGCAACAATGCCTTTCTTGTTTTACACAAATTGAAGTTGAAATAGGAAATCTTGACATTGTATTTGCAAAAAAGTATTTTTGTTGCTTTTATCTAAAATTTCGCTACATAAGTTGAGAGGGTTCTTCCAAACTTTGAATTAGGAATGCCCGACTTTGAATAACAAGATGGCCAGAGGAGATCGGTTCCTGAGGCAACTAAACTTAAAAACAAATAATTTGTTTAATTGAAGGCTTCTAAGTTCTCCATTTGTTTTCAAATTATTTTGCAATACTTCTCAACATACATTAATCATGCCATTCCCAATAAATGCAACATTTTTCGAAAATATGACCCTTGAAAACTGAGATTTTTTGGCAAGCCTTCACTGCTAACGGCAGTTAGAGACGGCAGCAGGTCCGTAAAATGATACGGTAATCACTCCCATTGGTGACGAAAAACTCATTTACCTACAAAGAAGTAAATACTGTTAATATTTAGTTCATAACTTTAATTCAAACTCTTCAAAAACAGGTTGCGTAAGGAGTGATCATAATTTCTTATCTTAAAATGCATATAACGAAATGTATAATTCTCAAACCAAAAGCAACACTTGCCTCTCTAAACCGTCCAAATAGACATTTGTAGACACTTTTAGCACATGCTTTGTTAATTAATATGTTCAAAGTATAATCAGAAATTAAAATGGATAGGAAAATATGTACTTAAAAGTAAAAATGTACAAAAGTAGTATTGGACAAAAGTTATGGAAAAAGTAAAAAAAGTGTGTACAAAAACAAAAAATGTGCAAAATAGTATGTATGAAAACGCAAAAATATACAAAAAGTGTTACACAAAAAGTAGAATTGTTCAAAACCTTTTGTACAAAATGTTAGAATTGAACAAAAAAGTTTGTACAAAAAAATTAAAAAATTACAAAAAATATGTTCAAAAAAGTAAAAGAGTACAAAAAAGTGTGCACAAACCGTATTTGACCTGGCATTTTTGGCTTCGTTCGATGGTCCTTATGGGCAAAAATGTCCCGATTTTTTTCAATATTTTTTTCTACTTGATAGTGACTTCCATGAAAATAAAATGAAAAAGAAAACCTCTAAAACCTATAAGGTATTATTCTTGCTTCTCTAACTATTATCCATGCACAAGCATCGCTCTATCTACATTTTCAAGAAAATACCGTGGAACTAAAAGTATGGCATCACTAGTTAAATTTCTACTTGCCACTGGGTCAGAATTCGCGTCAAAAGGTGCTGGAAATTTCTTGTATGTTATCTCCTTTGTATTTGTATTGAGGATGGCAATATCATTCTTCCAAAAGAACACCAGATCATCCATCTTCTCTTGGTCTGGTCCAGTTTCTGAAAAAGGTAGAACGAATACTAATGACGCAAGTTGTTTGGATATGGAGCATTTGAAAGCAAACCTAGAGCGCTCTTGCTATACCGTTCCAGGGATAACCTATATAATAGTATAAATACTGGATACGAACTCGCGGAATTTCTCCGCCACGCAACCTCCGGTATGAGGCCGAGAGATTGTAAACAAGAAGGACAAACGGCCATGTTGGGAGCGGAAAATCAAACGGAAATTATGGCCCCTGAATGTCTTCCGATCTGGGAGATGAGTCATACCGTCATAGATATGGACAAAATATTGACAGGAAGAGCATACATAGGTATAGTTAGGTATAGATAGGAATAGAAGGGTATTTTTGGCCTATGTAGTGCTGCAGATGAGTCTTCTCCCAGATCGTATGTTAGTTAGGGCCGATAAACGGAAATCGACCAAAATTCCAAAAGATAGTGCGCCAATTAGTGTTCCCTCTGTTTCAAGGGGGTCCAGCCAAGTCCTAGCCTCGGCAAAGGTCAACGCCACGCCCAAAAATCAGCCCAATGTTGGTGTTTCAAAGACATCCAAGTTCAGCCATGAACGAGTGAATGAAAGAGTGAATAAATGATCACATCATGGAGGGCAAATTCATTGGTCACGAGTGCAAATGAACCCGCAAGGTGTCTTTTCTTCAAGATGACGATCAAGTGATCAAATGGAATTTAAGTGATCAAATGGAATTTGATGACCAGGTTACGTGCTACAATCTTTAGAAGTGATAGCCTTATCTAAAGCAAAATGAATGAATATGGACCTGAATCTGAACGCAAATTCCTCGTGAAAAGGATTAAGAACCAACTTTCGCCCGTACCAAAACGGGGAGTTTCTTTACGCACATCCAATACACAACTTGAACAACAAAGAATATCTTACGATTCCTTGAATTATCAACAAAATAAAGTTTTTTTTTGAGCTTATCTATTATCTGACTTGAACGTCTTATTAGTATCTTTGAATTACAATTGAACCCATCCATCAATATTTCAGGTATTATCCTGAACTTGATTAACACATGCCAAACTTTGTATGAAATCAAGGTTGTTATAGGCTGTGTCACCTTGGCATAACTTAATGTTCTATAAATGATGGTCCATTTTCGAATTTCTTTTCTTGTATGGTTGTGTCTTTAAGTTCAGGATAATAAGGACAGGTAAGATATTCTAAAGTTGTTCAAGTTGTGTGATGGATGAGTGCGATAAAACTTCCCGTTTTGATCCGGGTGAGAGTATGTGGGGGAAAGTTGAGTTGGTTCCTTAATCCCTTTTCAAGAGGAATTTGCGTTCGGATTAAGGTCCATATTGAACAAAGAAAGAAGAAGTCCCCAGTGTCAAGAATTCGATCAAATGAAGAACAAATCAAGATGACTTTGAAACCTATCAGGTGGACCTACTAGCAATGGATGGGCTCAATATTTTGATCTGCCTTTCGAGTCAGTCAAACCTTATCAAGCCTGTAGAGCCTATCCCTGAAATGATAAGACATTATCCTCTGGTCCTGAAGGACCCTTAGCCCTAGTCCTGCGTGGTCCTGACCTTCTTGAGCCCCAAGGCTTGAAAATTCTCAATCAAATCCTCAATCCAGGATTTAATCCCCATGTTTTTCACTCATTTTGTCTCAAGTACGTCGTGATTGCCTTTGTTCCAATTCCAATCCGGATCAGATGGCTGATCTGATCCAGAACCATCAAAAGTGGCCTTCAATAGTTATAGCCAACAACATCTCCGACTTGGACTCCCTCTTGTTTCAAAATGAGACTATTCTCATTCCTTCATTTTCCTATAGAAATGGTTCCTGCGTCGTGGAGGTGTTGAAGAGGATGGAAGAGGAGTAACCCTCCAGATATCACCACAGATACCTCTATTTAGCATTGTTCCACAGAAGTTGGACTAATGGGTGAAGCAAGATACCATCTATGTATTTTCCTGATTGCTATGAGGACTAAAATCCTTTGGAGAACTCAATCTCAAAAGTTCATGAGACGAGTAAAAAGAGTGCTGGGACCTCTAAAATCAAGGTGAAGAACATTTAGTCAATAAATATTAACACAAAAAGTTTGACTGAATTCTTTCAAGACGCATGTTCAACATTTTTAGTCGTTAATAAGGAATAAATGACGTTGTGCCAAAATATTGCCCCGGCCCCATACCATTTTTTTCAAAAATCGGAGTTCGTGTCCACCCCTTTCAGGGGTTCCTGACCGTTCTAAGAAAACCAATACTTTTGTGACCCAGATGACTAGCACAATGAGGCATACGTACGATTGTTTGCGTTTTGTGAAATCTCGCTTTTACGAAAACTAAACATCGCCAAGAATACCCCATTCAACACACCCTGAACCAAGGATATCTTTAATCAGAATATTGGACGGGACTTTGGGCAAAGTTTGGCGACTATTTACTAAATGAATTTGATAACCATAATGTTTGGTAAGAAAACATTTTTCAGAAGAGTTTTTCATGTGGTTACTTTGCTATTTTCATTTAAGGAAAATTTCCTGAAATTTGCGATTTATGTAGTAAAATATCAATAATATTGGTTTTAGTCAAAGAAAAAAGAAAATGTACTTAGGTAATTCAAAAAAGCAACGAAGTATAAATTCTTGATATCAAGCCTTCCCGTACCTAAAAGAGAAAGAGGGCCTAGTTTTGCCCATGTGCACTCCTAGTTCCAGTGAGTATTGAGCAGAGTTGGGTCAATTACTTGAAAAATGTAATTATTTACAATTACTTCGTCAAAATTGTAATTAATTACAATTACAATTACTTCGTCAAAATTGTAAATAGTTAAAATTACAATTACTTCGTCAAAATTGTAATTAATTACAATTACAATTACTTCGTCAAAATTGTAATTGATTACAATTACAATTACTTCGTCAAAATTGTAGTTAATTACAATTACAATTACTTCGTCAAAATTGTAATTAATTACAATTACAATTACTTCGTCAAAATTGTAATTAATTGCAATTACTTCGTCAAAATTGTAATTGATTACAATTACTTCGTCAAAATTGTACTTAATTGCAATTACTTCGTCAAAATTGTAATTAATTACAATTACTTCCTCAAAATTGTAATTAATTTTAATTACTTCGTCAAACTTGTAATTAATTACAATTACTTCGTCAAAATTGTACTTAATTGCAATTACTTCGTCAAAATTGTACTTAATTGCAATTACTTCGTCAAAATTGTAATTAATTACAATTACTTCGTCAAAATTGTACTTAATTGCAATTACTTCGTCAAAATTGTAATTAATTACAATCACTTCCTCAAAATTGTAATTAATTACAATTACTTCCTCAAAATTGTAATTAATTACAATTACTTCGTCAAACTTGTAATTAATTACAATTACTTCGTCAAACTTGTAATCAATTACAATTACTTCGTCAAAATTGTAATTAATTATAATCACTTTGTCAAAATTGTAATTAATTACAATTACTTCCTCAAAATTGTAATTAAGTACAATTACTTCTTCAAAATTGTAATCAATTACAATTACTTCGTCAAAATTGTAATCAATTACAATTACTTCGTCAAAATTGTAATTAATTACAATTGCTTCGTCAAAATTGTAATTAATTTCAATGACTTCGTCAAATTTGTAATAAATTACAATTACGTCATCCGAAAATGTAATTGACTTCAATTACAATTACGTGTCAATTACATGACAATTACGTGGCAATTACAATTTTTCCATATCTTTGAAGCACCTGGCTTATCAAAACGATAAAAGATAAACAGATCTCCCATTTCTAAGTAGTGACGCATCAACTGGCAACTTAAAATGCCTGAAAGGTCCAAGTAAAAGAATGTTTTAACAAAATCAAAACGTTTTGAAGCTTTTTAGTATTAATGCCATCAATTGCAAGCCATATTTTTCTGTTTTGGAAAACACACTTCATTTATTTATCAAGCATGACGATTTTTCAAACCTTTCTTTATGGAGCACTTGTCTGCTTACTGATTGTGAAAGATATTACCCCCTGCCACAAAAATAGTGTTTTAAAGCTCTTGTGGTTTAAAAGTAATTTAGTATTTTGGCTTGTGTGTGTGTGTGTGTGTATCTTAGCATGAGCTATTTGTTTGTGGCATCACGTTTAACATCAAATTGATGACAAAAAGAATTGTTTGGTGAATGAAAACTGTTAAATTGGTCATTACGGTCAATTTATAGGTCTGTAAAGACCAATATGTAGTAGTAAGATGTTCAAAAGTAAATTGGTAATTTGTAATTGAAAATTCGTTTATTACATGGCCAAAATTGTAATTAATTACTATTACAATCACATGTAATTGTAATTGAAATTAGGTAATTGTAATTGCAATTACAATTACTCCCCATACCTGTAACTGAAGCAGCCAGTTAATACCATAATTTCAGATTTGGCACTGTTGATGGCACTTTTAGGGTTCATGGCATCTAATAGATGAATCTAGAATAAATAGATCTAATAGATTTGAATGTGCCTCTGAAGCCTTTCAACCCAAATTGGTGATAGGACAGTTTGACTTGGATTACATGGGTCCTCTTGAACTCTCTAAAATGAAATGCTCCAATCAAAGTTGAATTGTGTGGATTTTTTGGCTCAATCTGCTTGTGCTAAATTCCTGGACAACTTGATCCAAGAAGAACAATCAAACCCTGGTCCTGACCTTCTTGAACCAGAAGACTTCAATCATTTTCATTCAAATCCATGATACAGAATTTGATGCTAATATTTTTGACTCGTTTACATCTCAAGGACGTCGTGATTGTTTAAGCAAAGTTTGCTGACTGATGAAAACCTCAATGTGTGACAAAAATGAAGATTCCTTGCCTTTTAACCTGGGATATTTTGAACCTAAAATTGGCAAGCCTTCTTGTAAAATGTTGCTTTCAAGTCAGTCTGAATCTCTTCTTGTGGTTTTGTTTGGGATTGCAAACAGTCAACTTTTTAACCAATTCGATTTACTATATTCAGATTCCAATACGGATCAGATGGCTGATATGATCTGGACCTGTCAAGCGTGCCCTTAAAAAGTGTCTTTTTGCAACCAACATCTCCGACTTGGACTACGTCTACTTTAAAAAGGAAACAATTGTTCTTTCGTTTTCTAATGGGGATGAATCCTGCATTGTTGAGTTGTTAAAAAGGATGAAAGAAGAGTAAGAGTCAAGCTACCACCATAGATACAGATACTAAGATTCTGTTGAGCATTCTTTAACCAAAATTGAAATAATGGGTGGAACAAGATTCTATCCACGGATTTCTTCATTACTCTAAGGATTAAAATTCATTAGAGAGCTAAATGTCAAATGTTCATGAGACAAGTAAAAAGGGTGTTTGGACCTCTTAAACCAAGACAGAGAGCATCCAGTCATAAAATATCAACGCAAGAAGGCTGAATGAATTCTTTCAAGGCGCATGCTTAAAGTTTAAGCTTTCTAGAGTTTGGGAATTGAGAATCTGGTAATAAAGAGTTTTTGTTAGGCCAATAGCTAAAGATGTTTTTGTTTCTGTTTTGACAGTACATAATAATTTAGATGAGAAGGTGTTGTCCATGGTATTTGCCATTTTACTATTTGAAACTATTGATTTAGAAATATCTGGCAACGCTGTTTTGTTGTTATTTCGTCCGGACCTCACATCGTCACCATCGTACCCAAGCAAAACGAGCTTTTTTGTTAGTTTTTGGACAACACTTTCTCATCTAAAATATTATGTACTGTCAAAACAGAAACAAAAACATCTTATGCTAGTTTTTCATTTCACTTCTGTCTTTTGCATTACAAAAAAGTTTTCTGGCTCAAGTATCTGGATCAAGATTAATATCGCAACAAAACGACAAAAATCGAACACAAAACACAACAGTCGTCTGAATAAATATAAATAATGGTTAAGTTAAAAACCAAGTATAAAGGCAAGAAAAGGCGTTAAGAAAAACCGTTAAGGCATACAAGAATGGTGGAAATCTCTATGAAAAGTGGCTTTCTCATATTTTGAGAGGACAACTGTACCCGAATATAAAAATATTTTTTTCATTAACATCAACACAATTTTGGTCAATAACATCAATATCTAAAATTTTGCTCTTAAAAATGAAGAAGACAAAAAGTATCTAAGGCATGTATGAGAAATTCCTTTTTTGAAGGTGTATGAAGTTTTCTTGCGATTTTGACCTTTTTGCATTTTATTTTGCGATTTTGGGCGGGTTTTTGTGCAAATTTTAGTAAACAAAAGCCTATGTTTATTTGCGCTTTTTGCCTTTCCTGATAATCCGACTTTTGTCTATTGCTTTTCAAATGCAATGAATTGCAAATATAATTCCTTTGGTCTCAAAAGTAATCAAATACAATTACCAGTACTTTGTTTCAAATAAGATGAATTGCAATTACTTCAAAAAGTAATTGAATACCATTCAATTGAATTTTAATTACATTGTTTTTTCAAACCCAAGTGGAATTCGTGTGCAAAATGTGTAGAGAGAACTTTTGAATTTTGGGTTAATTAATTTACCTGCAGAAAAGTATTGGAAAGAGGGAGTAAAATCTGCAAAGTGTTTATTTATTTCCTCTTATGGCGCGCTTTCTTTTTCTGGTCATTACAAAAGAGTGATGTTCCTCTTCTCCCGATTTCAACACGGATAACAATTTAAACTTGCCCACTTCACAGCGACAAGTGATGGCGAGTCAACAAGCGAGTCAAATCAAGTATTTGCAAGCCCATGAAGGAGTTTAACCCAAGCTTCAAAATCCGTCAATAGTTGGCTATGTTTTCTGTTCCCATGTTCCATTTTAATTTTTGGACCACAAATTCAATGTCTGTTCATCGTTTTAAATTGTTTCCATGCATCAGAAATCAAGAAAAATGCAAGTTATGTTTTTTTTTAAATTCGATCTCTCATAATAAACTCGCTATTACCCGATAAATTTGAGGAATCAAAACTATATTTGAGTTTTGCTCGTTATTTTGCCTATATTTTCTGTTCCCATGTTGTTTTTTTAATTTTTGGACCACAAATTCATTGTCTGTTCATCTTCTGAGAGTGATATCAATTGAACAAAATCAAGAAAAATACATGTGATTTTTCAAAAATTCGATCTCCCATAATAAACTCGCTTTTAGCCGAGAAGCTTGATCAACCAATACCATATTTGAGTTTTGCCCGTTATTTTGCCTATCAATCTGTTCCCATGTTCAATTTTGATTTTTGGACCACAATTTTAATTTTTGGACCACAAATTCAATGCTTCTTCGTTTTCTGAGAGTGATATCAATTGAATAAAATCAAGAAAAATACATGAAATGATTTTCCCAAAAATCGATCTCCCCTAATAAACTCTATTTTGGCCTAGAAGCTTGATCAACCAATACCATATTTGAGTTTTGCTCGTTATTTTGCCTATATTTTCTGTTCCCATGTTGCATTTTAATTTTTGGACCACAAATTCAATGTCTGTTCATCTTCTGAGAGTGATATCAATTGAACAAAATCAAGATAAATACATGAAATGATTTTTCAAAAATTTGATCTCCCCTAATAAACTCTATTTTGGCCTAGAAGCTTGATCAACCAATACCATATTTGAGTTTTGCTCGTTATTTTGCCTATCAATCTGTTCCCATGTTCCATTTTAATTTTTGGACCACAAATTTAATGTCTGTTCATCTTCTGAAAGTGTTTCGATGCATCAGAAATCAAGAAAAATACATGAAATGATTTTTCAAAAATTAGATCTCCCATAATAAACTCACTTTTAGCCGAGAAGCTTGATCAACCAATACCATATTTGAGTTTTGCTCGTTATTTTGCCGATATTTTCTTGTTATATGATACTTGTATGAAAACCAAATTCCCAAAGATTTTATATAGCTTTTCAATATTGCAAAAAGGAAATGATTTTTTGAGTTTTGCAGCTAAGGTCTAAATAGCTCAAAATAATTTTATAATATCACTTAAAATGCACCTAAACAATATTTTTGGAAATTATATTTTTGAACTATTTAGAAAACGCTATGATGCGTGTTATGCCAAAATTATAAATATATATGTCTAAGAGATTGATATTAAAATTTACGATTTTCAGGATGACCATGTTTAAAATGGACTAAAATCGAAACTTGAAACATTAACCGTTTTTTCAAAACTTTTAAGGATTACCCAACTTTGAATGTCTTTGATACTGCAAATGATTTTTCATCGGAAAATGTATCTTAAATGCATTTTAAGTGATATTTTTTCTTATTTTGAGCTATTTTGACATAAGCTCCAAAACTCCAAAAGAGATCACTTATTTTTGCGATATTGAAATGAAATCTTTGGAAATTTGGTTTTCCATATTTACTGTAGCGTTTTTTCGGCTTTTTGGCGTCAAAAATGGGCAATTCAAAGTCAAATAATTTAGCTGTTACTTAATGATTTTTTATTCAATTTTTATTCATAAGATAAGTAAATGGTCTTTTGAAAAAATCGGTTAATGTTTCAAGTTTCGATTTTAGTCCATTTGGAACATGGTCCTTCTAGAAATCATAATTTTGGATATGAATCTGTTGGACATATTTATTTGTAATTTTGGCAAAACACACATCATAGTGTAGTCTAAATAGTTATGAAACATGCCTTCCAAAAATCTTATTTAAGTGCATTTTAAGTGATATTTTTTTCCTATTTTGAGCTATTTTGACATAAGTTCCAAAACTCAAAACATTTCATTTATTTTTGCAATATTAAAAAGTTATGTGAAATCTTTGGGAATTTGTTTTTTCATATAACTTTAACGTTTTTCGGTTGCGGACTTTATCGAGGCCGTGTAGAAAAATGTGGAGGAAGACAAGCATGTGAGCATGGAGGAGAGTCCCAAAACGACTATCCGAAGAGTGCTTGGTAATGACCTTGACCTCGTAAAATGGGCTGCAAGGTGAATCCCCAAATAGCTCACAGATGATCACAACAAAGAGGGCGTGAGATGTGCAAAGGTGTTCTTAAATGCTAAACTACACGAAAGCCAAGCCTTTCTTGAATCTATTTGGACCATGGACGGAACGAATGTGATCTTTCACACCCCTGAGACCAAAAAATCCAATAAATTATGGATTACATGAGGTCCAAAAGGCCTGAGAATGTTTCAGGTTAAGGAGAGTCGTAAAAAAACTAATGGCTATTGTCTAGTTGGACAACATGGGACTTATCAACCAGTTTTATGTCCTGGTCAGAACCAAGATCAATGCAGTATACTTACTCAATGTCATAGCCACTTTCTTGAAAAATTTCAAGGCCAAAAGGTCAACCTTGGCCAACTACGAATGGTTTTTGCACATGGACAATTGCAACTTCCACACTGCACACATCACGATGAAGTTCATGGCCACCGGATCTATAAAATTGATCTACCATCCAAATTATTCACCTAGTTTGGCCCCGGCAGACTTCTTTTAGTTCTCCACGAGCTCCAACAGCTCCAAAAGCTCTAACAGCTTTTAAAGCAGGGTCAGATAGTTTTTTTGAATACTATTCCTGATCAACCCACTATTCAAGGGTTGTACAGATCGGCCTACAGTAACTCATTGGTAGATCAAATTTCGTTTAAACGGAAATTATTAAAATAAATTAATCATTAACTCTCTTTACAGGGAATCCCATT
>CM021317.1:8898677-9148673 GCA_010645155.1 Tigriopus japonicus
TTACACTTTCTACTCACACTTTCTACTCACACCTTCTACAACAAGTTTACAACAACACCCCACCCAAAGCCCCACACTGATTTGTCGTCTGAATGGTAGCTTGCAAGCTGTCGTCCTGGTATTCTAGATATAGGGCACAGACCATATAATGGCTAGACCTCGCTTCGTGAGAGAAAAGGGTGGACAACTTTGCTTCATCAGCTGGTACATAACACTACACCCAAAAATGGTGGAAATTTCAAAATTTTCAAAATTTTACCAGCGTGGCCAAATCTTGAACAAACTCAACGTACCGTACGTACTTTGTTCTTGACGCCAGCGTGCGTCGTTACTTCTGAGCACGTGGTCGCCCTGAGATTTTTGAGCTAGCGCAGCTGGGCCAAGTGATGTCACTTTTCTCTCGCCGACGGAACAGGCCAATGCGACATCTAGTCATTATATGATCTGTGATATAGGGTCCATACGAATGCAGTGGCAGCATATTGGAATACAGTGTATGAGAGAACTTTTGTGTTGGGAGTTGCCTGGATCTCCCAAGGGGTTAAAGGTAGGTCAAAAATTGGAATTAGGTTCTTCTGAAAACATATGACAAAGGGAAAACCTGAAAGTTAGGACCCATAGTATTTCATGCTTGATCTAACACTTGGTTTGGAATCACAATTCTTCAATTTAGAAATAGGCTTTAGTTTTCTTACTCAATATTATATTTGCAGTAAATTAAGTTTTCATTTTTCAAGTACAAATCTGGTTTCAAAAAGTGTTGGAACTTAAAAATGACTTCTTTAACTTGTGAAATCAACGTGATTTTTTATTTTGAGCTCAGTTCCCATAAGCAACATTGGCTTTTTTAGGGGGATCATCAATACAAAATGTGAAATGATAAATATCTAACAAAAATGAATAGAGATGAATTTAAAAAGAGGAGAAATCTGGAGGCAAGAACAGACCTGCACATGCATCTTACAGACTTTTAGAGTCAGATTTAGTTAGAGGTTGCGCGATTTCATTTTCAAAATCCTTCATTTTTACCAGTGATTTCCTTCCTCTCTTGTGTTGTATGCTCTCTCGACGGCTTCCTCCCTTTCATCTGAACTACTGATGACTTGGAGAAGCACTCTACCATACACTCAATTAACAAACTACCTGGAAGAAAAGTTTCAAATAAAAAATTTAGATTTACAATACAACAACTGCATTCCTTTAGATCACCTTTGTTGTTAAGTGTTTAAGTTAAAGCCAAAATGCTCTTGATCAAATGAAATTTGTTTCTACTCCTTGGTTACAGTAGTCCCTCCATCTTTCAGAATTGGGACTTTTGCACTCTGTTAGAAGTATGATTCGAAAACTTTGATCACATGCACTTTGAAGAACTTGAATTGTGGGCAAACTGTGATCAAAAAATAAATACCCTAATTTGTGACCCAATTATCTTAACAGATTTTGCGAAAATTTCAGCTCAATCTAGTACCTAGTTCAGAGAACAATTGCACACAGTTGAGCTCATCTGGGTCCAAATGAAAACATTTTTTATTGGGATTTGACCACCATGCCCCCACCTAACCCCTCGAAATATTAACTGGAGTTGGCCCCGGTCTAGATTAACATTTCTAGTCCAGACTGTCAAATTAATAGAAGAAGTTTTTGTCTTGGATGTTTTGTTTGCTTGTGGGACACATCTTGTCTCAGGTCTCGCCCCAACCCATGGTTTATTTGGAAAAGCAAAGGCACAAGAATCAAAGATGGGAAGTCCGCCATATCACTCCTCCAAGACACAAGGTTTTGGTAATGAAATTGCATAACCTCTTAATAAATCCTACTCTGAAAGTCCATTAGAGCACATGCAGGATGCAAAAAGCACCACAAGGTTTCTAAGCCAAAGAAGTTGTTTTTAAATCCCAAAAAAATTGAGGTCAGTTTACAAATTAGAGTTCACTGTTGCAGTTTTATTTCAATTCTTTTAATTTATTTACAGACAGGAAACAAGAAAATTTCACAAAGAACATATTTAAGAACAAATGTTTGAAAACCTTCTTTCCCTTTAATACCAACTGTACTAAGGTTGGTACCTTTTAATTTGAGTTCACCTCCACAGAATTAGACTAGGAGCAGAATAATTTCAACAATATTTAAGTTTAATACTCCTATTAGAATATTTAAGAATTGAGGCAAAGAAAAATTTCCAACATTTGATTTAAAGTGTGAAAGTGATATTGAAACGTTTTTGGCCCTTGAACTAAATAAGAACATTTATATTAAAATGGGCAGAACTTTTCAACATCAAAAGTGGTCTCAAAAGTATTTGGACCTTAAAAATGACTTTTCCTGATCAAAACACGGTGTCTCTCAAAAATACAAGATGACTGATTTGTCAATTCAGTGTTATGGGATTGACAAAATGCTTACTGCACGATGAACAGCAAATTAAGGAAAAGTCAAGCTAAATCTAAACCAGTTTTGGTCTGATCTTCCATCATATTTCATCAAATTAGCACCTTCTACGAGATGTAGCCCTAGGTATTCACCTGAGGCTAGCTTTTTAGTGCAAAAGATGGTAAGATCATACTTAAGGTCACTCTAAAGTTCAATCTTGAGATCAATCTTTGCGTCTAAACAACTAGCCTCTGGAGCGAGGTCAAAGTTCATAGAAGGGGTTGGGTTGGAAAAGAAAAGTAGCTGAGTATGCATAGTGTATGAGGATTGTTCCCATTTAAGGTGCTAATTGAAAGAATTCTTGGTTGATTGTCCAACATTTGATTTTTTGAGCCAATCAGGCTTCCAAAATCCGTCAATTTATGTGATGTACTGGGTAAGGGGAAGTCAAGCTTATGGAATTGAAATATAATCTTGCTTGTTTTCAATTGATCTACTACCATTTCCTTTCTCATTTTCTACTCCTATTTGTTTTCCCATTTGCTTTCTCACTTTCTATTCCTGCTTGTTTTCCCATTTGCTTTCTCATTTTCTACTCCTGCTTGTTTTCCCACTTGCTTTCCATTCTCTATTCCTTGCATTCTCTCAACCCTTACATTCTAATCCTATTTTCAGTGCACACTTTCTACTCACACTTTCTACTCACATTTTCTACTCACACTTTCTACTCACACTTTCTACTCACACTTTCTACTCACACTTTCTACTCACACTTTCTACTCACACTTTCTACTTACACTTTCTACTCACACTTTCTACTCACACCTTCTACAACAAGTTTACAACAACACCCCACCCAAAGCCCCCTAGTTTCCACACCGTCCCCGTACAGCTTGTCCTTTTGTTGGTAAATCTCTCGATCAATTTTCTCACTTTCTGCCTCGGGAGAGAAAAAAATCGAAGGGACAGAATATGACAAAAGTACCAGGGATATTCATTTACCTGGACGGAAAATCAGTTCAACCATGGACATTTGTACTATCTGACCTGCATGCTTTGCCTGCTCAATAAGGATTTTAGGAGCTCTGTATACCTCAAGCCAGTCCAGCATCTGTTACTCAGTGCCATAGTATAAAAGCCAACCAAGACTTTACACTGGATCATTCCCTGTCAATGAGATGGGGGCTTCAGACGTACAAATTATAGTGCGGATAAGATGAACTTTTAGTGAAATAGTTGAGATGTAGAGCAATGAATTGACTTGTAGGGCAAAAAAGTAAATTGTAGGTAAATAATATTTTGGACTTGACCTCCTTGGGTTGGGAGGAAGTAAAGAATCGAAAAGGGAATGGGGTTTGGTTGATATCTGGAATCAGACAAATAAAAACATTGAATTGTAATTGTTGTTACTTTGTTCTTATTCTTTGATGGTGACCCTGACGAGTTTTCATGATATCATCTATTCTCCGTCCAATCATCCACATACCAAAATGGCTACTAACGGAGACGATTCCTCCCTCAATGCCGTTTCAATGAAACTATCGGCATTCTGGCCTCACAACCCCGCACTCTGGTTCCATCAGATCGAGGCCCAGTTTTTTGCACGAAACATCACTCAACAAATGACCAAATTCAATTATGTCGTGGGATCTCTGGGCTGAGACAGCAGCCGAACTTCGTGATATCATCTTTAACGTCCCTATGGTACATTGTCTTGATGGAACGACTCATCACCAAAACGACGATGCCCCAGGAATGCAGAACCTCCTCTCACTTCCACCCCTTGGAGATTTACGCTCTTTCCAACTCCTTCGACGGATGGAACAATTTGCTGATAAAAAAATGGAGGATCCCATGTACATCGAGTTATTCTTATCCCGACACCCAAAATCTGTGCGCTTAATTTTGATGGCTCAAGGAGGAAAATCTCTTCATCAGTTGGCTGAACATGCAGATAACCTCAGTGTCTCCCACGTGGGCAGTTCAAGTGCAGAATCTGGTCATTTTGGTCTGTCGGCAATAGCCGGCGAGGATACAGCTTCTTTGCGGCCAGAGATAGTAGCTCTCTGCCGTCAAATGAACAAGAGCAAGGCCTTCCAGGATTTCAAGCAAACAAGAATCTGTGTCTCTCTGTTGGTACCATGAGCGCTTTGTTAGGGCTGAAAATATATACAAACCACCCTGCACTACGTCGGGAAACGCCTCCCTCGATCTGTAATCGCTACCAACGGATCGAGCTAAGAACCGCTGAATTTCTCTGGACCGAGAGGCTAAGAAGAGGAATCATGGTTTCCAGTGGGAACACTTCAATTGCGTTCTTCTGCAAATGAGACCTTCCTTATGTTGATAAGAATGCGTACTTGGACTTTTGGTATGTGGCTGAATCACCAACAGAACAAGTTCAATACCACCCTCACATGAATTAGCACAACATGATGAATAAGCAATTGAGACTTGACTGAATCCCACAGTATCTTAGGTTGTAAAGTTGCTCCTTTCACTAAAGGTGTTGCACTATGAAAGGGTGGGTGTGCCATCAATCATGGACTGTGGCAGATGAAGGAGTACTGGACCAAGTCAAATGGACTGAACATGATTCAAACTACACACTTAAAAGACACTGCATAGATGAATTCATCACATTTCAAGATGAAAAGAGCTGTGTTTCAAATGTTGAGTAGTCTGAAGCTTCGCCCACACTACCGCACTAAATAAGTGTAGTACAGTATTAGACTAGACTCTCAGGACGAATTACAGAAATACAGCTTAAGGCCTGTCATTGTACTAAAATGAGAGGTTATTTCAAAGCAGTAAATGTTCCGTTGAATTTTAATTGTAGTAACTAGGCCTTAAGTGGTATTCTGTTATATATCCTTTGTTTAGTTATCCTTGACTTATTGAAGTGTAGTAACTCAAATCGGAAGCTTCGTCTACTGTGCTGCGACTTGCAGTGTGCTACTGGCCAGGGTTGCCAGGTTCTGGGGAAGCCTCTCGGCCACTTTTACTTTGAAATTCGGCCACTTTCGGCCACTTTTGGAAGTGGCAGAGGGATTTTTTTTCTTTCAGCCACCGGGTTTTAGGGTTTTGCCAAAAGTGGCCAAGGATTCGGCCACCTGGCAACCCTGCCGCTGGCCAACATACTCCATGTAAAAGGGCATTCTCTATTCTGATTGGCTGAGCTTAATTGCGCTAAATACTTCAATCCCTCTAAAATAGTTCAAGGTTCTGCTGTGTTTATAGGGGGCGTTGCTCTCTTCAGTCGAGAGTGAGCCACATGTACTTTTCAGAGGGAGCCACCTGAAATTCGAGTAAAAAAAAAGCAAGTCACTTTGAAAGCGGCCGTGTTTCCAATCCGCGGGCAGGTGTTCGAGCGAGCGTTCTTAGATGGAGATTTAAAAAAAAGCCAAATGGAGGAACGATTATTTTTTGAGAAAGTAGCATGCACGAACAATTTCTATTTTGTTTCAGTTTCTCCAAAAAAAATGTAACGCTGATTTGAATACGTTTGTTTCATTTCATTCAACTCTAAATCAAATATGTAAAATCTATTCAATGCAGGCGAAGCCGTCACACTCTCAAGTGATCAAAATGACACCTTGCGGGGTAAATAAGTCATAATTTGAAGCTAAATGACTAATTGAAATGTGTTTGATACCGCGGACGCGTCGAATGTCCGGGTTGATAGGCAAAATAACCTTTTACGATGTATTATTAGCTTCGAATGGAACGTTACACAATGGCTCATTTCAGGAACTGGTATTTGGCGGGAAGGTTTTTGTTTCGATAGGGGGCGCAACGAAACGGCGTTACTTTGCACGAAAAAATCTAAAGCAGCGCCATCTATCGTTAGATGCGCCTCAACAGTGTTCATTTCATCTATTATTTGTCAGTCGTTACCAACCTCATCTTTCTATATGGAACAGTATCACCTTTATGTGCATTTCCAAGATGCCCAATTCCAAGATGCCTGGAATTGGAGGACGGTCCCTGTTGGCTCATTTTGAACTGCTAACTCTAAATTCAGCTTCTCCAACTAATAAACAAAGTTATTAGCTGAATGTAGCACTGTACTACACTTAGTTAGTGCGGTAGCATAGACGAAGCTACCAAATTGAAGTCATGTGACTTTTCAGACTAGTGACTACACTACACTGCAAGACACCAAGCTTCGGGCTAGTGAGAAGCAACTTGCAAAACAAACAAGGGTGACTGAAAATTGTAGTTTTTTAGAATTTTAATTTGGATCCCACTAAAATAATTTAGGCTCAAGTTATTTTTTTTAACAAAAGAAACCTGTTATCCCTTTATGAATAGCAGAAGGAACTTAATACTCAAAATATGAAAAGTTGTTCTTCCACCAATACAAAGAAGTCATGCTATCTGCCGGCCAATAATCTCGTCACCTTTTGAAGGGCAAATGTAGGGCAAATGTGGCCAATCCTGCCCAGTGGCAATTGGCTTGGGTTGCCTGAAGAAAGTATAATTTGAGAGAGGCACTTTTTCCGATGAGGGTTCAGATCCTGGGTTGAGTCATCCTTGCCTAATCCAAGGAGTACTCTACCCTGGAGGCAGACAACGAAAGGGCGATGCCAGCAAGACATTTCTTTACAGAAAATGAGGTTCAAAATCAATTTGAGCGATATTTCTGACTGAAAATTAATTGCTGTATGTTTGAAGGTTATTTCTAGCAAGTAAATGTCCCAAAATACCAAGAAAGTAAAACTGGACAGTTACAAAACTTGAAGATAAAGAAAGGAACATGACAAAACAACAGCATATTTTAGCAACAAAACATAACCAAAACAGGTACATATTCCAATGTCCACGAATGTTTTTCTTAGTACTGAGACTGCAATTTATTTATTATTTTGGCCCCAGGGCTGGATTTGGAGGCGTCAAACTATTTCGTCTTTTCCTTGTTGTAAATTTCAGAGTTCTGTTCTTTGGCAAAATTTTCGCCAAAAAAAGTTAAACATTCTCTTGGCTATTTCTTCGCAAAAAACTTCATAAGATTGACCTTTGCCACAGGAGGCTTCCAAAATGGAAACTGTATCAAATGAGCTTCCAATGATCAAACAAAAGCTTTTGGCAAACACCTCTCTTCGGTGTTGGCATTCTAAAAGAAACTTCTTGCTTTCCTGGTTTGCCATGATTTGCGAGAATATACCCCAGGTATGAATACAAGTCAGGTAGACTAAATCGGTTGGTTTGGATAACCCTCCACAATTGATTTGCTCCAAAAAGCTCTCTCGAGGGCCATTGGAAGTTGAGGCTTTTTCATCTTCAAGGTTAAAAACTATTTAAGGTTTTGCCCTGTGACACCAAGTTTGGGCATTGGGAACACTTCACTCGACGATTGCACAAGATAACCAGCAATGTAGAAACCAATACTGCTGTCTTCAATGGACTCCAAATGAGTAACGGGAAGAAACTTGAGCATCAATCGAAGTTTTATCGCGGCATTATGGATGGTTTCACCTTCGGACACTGATTTGGGGCCAACATTTTTTTATGTCACAAACGTGCATGTTGTCGAAGTTCACCCAAGATCAAACTTTGATTAGTTTATCCACTCCACGGCTTATCAGACTCTAGAATCTGTCGGTAAGAGGTAAAATAATTGCCTCCCGAAAGTTGTTGGTACCAACCAAATCAGGCTGATTGAAATGATCAGACTGAAATTTCCCCCAAAAAGTACATTTTGGATCTCATGCCTATGTAACATATCTTTGGCATATTCTTGGAGAGTTTTGGTGGACAAAGTCATGGCAAGCATGGTGGGAGATGTGAGACCTTGTCGCTCTTTTCCCTGGCCTTCAAATTTCGAATTCCAATCAGAGAACCAAAAAAGAAAATTTCGAAAGAAATTTCAAGTCATCATCCTAAACTGAATAAATTGGGGCACAGGATGGGTCACGTTTTTGTGTGTGAAGGACGGCACTTTTAGTGTGCACCACTTTCCACCACTTATTTATCAATTTCAGGAACTTCAATGTGTCTTTCCACGGTTTATCTGCACTGTTGATGTAAAATTCCAGGTATTTGTGTTCCACCGTATTGAAAGTCTTGGACTATTTGGTTAAGGCTGTTTTTATCTTCATTAAAGTATTCTCCATAGCTCTTCAAGGCTGCCAAAATATTTAGTATTTTCCATGAGTATTCGATGCTATCTCGAATTGTCAACTATTCTTAGAGATGGTTGTTCAATGTTGGATACAAGTGTTCAATTTAGGATAAGAACCAACCGTAATCAATTTGGCCACCTTAACAAACGTGCGACCATTGTGAATTGAGCATCGAAGAAGATGCCACTCAAAGACCTTGTGGATTTTCCTATTATTTTGGTCATCTTGCTATTTGCAAGTGTCACATTCTAGTGTTTTAGTGGACAGAGAGATCCAGTCGTGCTGATTGAGAAAGAAAATTTGGATGGGTTGTGTGTGGCCCTTCAAAGAAAAAGAGAGCTTTACTACATTCTTCTTTCTTTCTTCCAATCAAAGACCATCGTATTCTCCATTGATGAGAACGACTCAAAGTCAATTGTCACTTGTGTGTTTGTTCAGCAAACTATTAGTGATGGGTTTCGAACCGGGAGTGCTGCCATTTTTTACTCGGAAGTTCATCATTGTTGATTAGGGCAGGTTGTATTGAACGTTTTCAAAAAGACTTAAACAGGGACCAATTTGGCAACACTCGAACTAGTTCGATTTCGAGTTCCATCAGTAGCTATACTTTTGGATTTCGAGTTGGCAGTGCTGCCATATTTTATGACGTCTCTAGTTGAGAAGATTAGTTGGGGGTCAACTTTTTGACCTTAAAATCCAAAGTGGCAAAACTCGGCCAAAAATCCAACTCGAAACCCATCAGTACAAACTATTGAGCCTTCCATTTTACTCTCAGATCCTTCAATGGATAGATGGGTGGACAAGAAATGGAACATTGGATTCGGAAAAAGGTTCAGGGAATATTAGTCTTCTCTTGTCACTATTGCAAACTTTGGTGTGGTGATTCAACATGAAAGTGAATGGGACAAAGCAATGGAATCATCACCAGTTAGACAAGAACAAGCACGTGGAATTGAAGAGGCAACTGTCAGATACAGGGACAGACTACTTTTGGCTGAAGGCTCACAACTTTGAGAATGATCAACTATGAGAAGACCATAATACAAGACATCAATGGTTAACCAACCGCAAGAGAGCACCTTCATGCCTAGATTGGACTACATCCACAAAGATGCTAAAATTGGCAGATGATTTGAAGATCATCAGGATTATCTTGCAACCACAAGACGAGATGAGTCCAAAGTGCCTTGAACTCAGCTGAGGAATGGGCCACGAATAATGGAATGACCTTCAATGTGGATAAACGTAAGATGACGAGGTTTGGAAAGAGGCCAAAAACCACTCCCAAGTAAATCCTGAAAAACCAGGAACTTCAGAGTGTAGATATGGAAACAGACCTTGGTATCATATTCAATCGTAACATAAAATTCCGTGAACACTGTACTGATATCGTCATGCGGTCGAGTAGAATAATGGGGCTCCTGAGACGCACTTTCACCATGAGGGACAAGAAAATTACAACTAGACTGTACATAGTGTACATTAGACTTATACTAGAGTATAACATGACTTTTTGCTCTCCTTGAAATGTAATAAAATAGAACCATTCACTTGAACACACGTCATTTCTCTGGTTATTTGCCATTGTTAAAATGTTGTTATGTTCCACCACTCACTCAAAAACGACTACTGAAAGGAGATTGGGACAAACCTTTTGGTCAACAAGTAATTATAATGTCCAACCATCTTCTGACGGTTCACATGGTTGTCATGAAAGGAAAGAACAAACGAACAAGCAATCTTTTGGTTTTTTGATCTCGCTTTTGTTTGTTTTGACCACAGGGCGGATATACGGAAATTTTTGTTGGACGAGTTACAGGTGTTGAAGAGCAAAGGTTGCACGTGAAAACTTGATATTTCCGAAGATTATTACCTAAGTTGTGCCCAAACAAACAAATTTCCCTTCATACAAAAGTTGTGTTTGTTTTGAGAAGTTGCGATTAAATAATGTGGAGTTAACGTGCAGAATCATGCCTCTGGTTTGACGGGTTATTCATGACAGGCCTTGTACGATTGGGGCAATTTAAGGCGGAACAAGTGACCATGACGTCAACCCTACAAACGAACTTGTTTGGGCACAACTGCTTGGAAAACGTCACAACCAAAGGTCAGCTAGGGCCTGAAAATTGTCCAACAAAATTTTAGGCCTGTCTGACACAGCGTCTCCTCTCTGGGAACTCTGTGGTTTTGAAGCTGGCGCACAGATCATGTAATGACTAGATGTCGCATTGCCCCGTTCCGTCGGCGAGAGAAAAGGGACACCACTTGGCCTAGCTGCGCTAGCTTCAAAATCTAAGGGCGACCGCATGCTCAGAAGTAACGACGCTCGCTCCCGTCGAGAACAAAGTACGTACGGTACGTTGAGTTTGTTCAGGATTTGGCCACGCTAGCAAAATTTTGAAAAGTTTGAAATTCCCACCATTTTAGGGTGTAGTGTTATGTACCAGCTGATGAAGCAAAGTTGTCCCCCTTTTTCTCGCACGAAGCGAGGTCTAGCCATTATATGGTCTGTGCGCTGGCGTCGGAACGGTCCGAAAGGAAAATCAGGGTCGGAACATGAGGGCCAAATATCCCAAATGGGCGTTCTTTGATATCGATTATCAAAACAACTAAAGATTTTGCCCAAATCAAAACCATCCAAATGTTTTTTTTAGAATAACCTACTAGGTTTTTGTTTCAAACAAGACTAGAATGTTGATCCAAACTGGGCTTCAAGTTATATTTAAACCCTTGATATCTCTAGCATTACGATGACAAACGTGAGGTTTAGTGAAACACTTTTTTATTTTACCCTTACAAAAAGTCCGAATATTTTTTAGAACATGTTACACACATTAATATGGCGCAATATTGGTATGTTACGTTTAGCCACCGAAAACTTAAAAAAACCCTCGTATTTGAACGACTCTATACTTTTTCAGTTCCAATCGGGCAGCTCCGCAGGACTCAACGTCCTCCAAAGCGCGAAATACCAAAGGATACGACAGGCAGGGGTCAAATTTGAAAAACGAAAACCCGCTGAAAGTTCATTTAATTTTGTTTGCATACAAATTCAATTCGATAATGCAACTTCTGAAAATATCTTATATAATGTTATGTCAGAGACATATCATTTATTGCATAACAACGTTGTATTTAATAGACACCAGTGCAGTGATGGCAAATTTTGGCTTTTACTAAATTTTTGCCATTTTCTGCCACTTGGTGGCAGAAAATGGCAGAAAGTGGCAGGAAATGGCAGAAAGTGGCAGGAAATGGCAGAAAATGGCAGAAAATGGCAGAAAATGGCAGAAAATAGCAGAAAATGGCAGAAAATGGCAGAAAATAGCAGAAAATGGCAGAAAATGGTAGAAAATGGCCGCTAATAGACAAAAGTACGCATAGACTGATGTTCAACTACAAATCTGCTTTTGTAGAATAAGATTAAAAGAGTTAACTATGATTCAAGTTTACACAAATACTTGAGAGCAACAACTACAAACTCAAAATTAAATGTAAACATCATTGCTGATGCTAAAATACCTAGAAATACACATTGTATTTGAAAACACATCTTTACATAAGATATTCCCTGGTTTAAAATTTGTCATTCTTTTTATGTGCCATATAGTGATAATAATTCAGGCTGCGATGAGAACTTCAATTGATAATATGACAAAAGTTTATCTGAAATATTCAAAACCTCCTATGATATACTTTTATCATATTTCATATTGATAATATAATTTTCATATTGGAAAAAATATTTATTTTGCAGTTCAAAGTCACTTGATTATTAGATAGTGATGAAATGGGATATAAGAATAAGATTATCCCTATTTTCTAGAATGCTTGATGTTATCATATGGTTTATTAATTAATAGCGTAATCAATTAAACGAATTAATACATGAAATGTGTCCCAGGAAGTATTTGTTGCAACTTTTTGTAAAGCCCCAATTTCGTTTTTTTAAAGAAAACGAAAATGACTTGTTTAGGACTAGTGTTCAAATTTTGTTGATTTGGTTTTAAAGTACAGTCGAATCTCGATACAAACAATCTCGGTTTAAGCAATTTTCGCGATATAAACAACTTTTACGATATAACGATATAAACACTGAATTTGGCCACCCTGACTTCGAGGGAAAATCAAAAACGAATCGAGGACAATGATTTCACAAACTTTTATCTTCCTTCTTCGATGCAATGAGCTTTTGAAGGGATGGTAAGGCCATAGTTAGACCAAAAGTGCCAAATTTTATCCCTTTAATTATTGAATATATTGATTTATATGAGTTTCAAGAAAAATTAATTTCTGCCATTTTCTACCATTTTCTGCCACTTTTTTCGCATGAATAAAAGCCATTTTCTGCCACCAATTTCTGCCAGGTGGCAGAAAATGGCTTTTATTCATATGCCATCACTGCACCAGTGACTTCTCGATATTTAATTGAAAACTCGTCACACTTGAGTAAAAATTACCCACAAAGGATCTTTAAGTTCAGTACTAGGACCTTAACATTCTACTTCAGTAATTGATATCATTTTCGAAACATGCCTTCATGAGGCCCTTATAAGTTTTTTTGCCCTCAGTGCAAAATATAATCGCAAAAATAGAACGTATCACGTCAAACATGGGCAAAAGTGCACAAAAAATAGTTTTTGGTTATAACAATAGAATTTTGAAAATTCCGTTTTGGCAATGATTGAAGCATCAGAATTCTTCATGATTATGAAGAACTTACGTAGACGTAATATTCTTAAAGGATTTAACCACTTTGAAGCGAAAGATTTCGAAAACGTTAGAGCATATTGTTTAAAAAGCGTGTTACGAGTCCGGCCATTTTCGGTACCGTCCAAACGTTCCCAGACCATGAATGATAAATTTAAAGAAAAGTGGATTTACCTGTTCCTTAACGTCCATTACATAGACGTTGTTGAAGGTAGTCGAATTATAAAAAGTATAGCCACCCGCGATGAGAACTTGGTTGTCATTCACTAGAGCCAAACCTTGATGGATAATTTCATAACCAGGGGGGGTCAAACCCGACCATGGAAGTAACCCAGATGATATGAACGACTTCCCATCAAAAATAAGCGCAACACCTTCTTTGGGGCAAAAAAACCAAAGTCTTCCGTCAACCAATTGAACCGCAGAAAACTTATATCCCATAACTCCAGAGCAGGATGGACGTGGAGCTCCGTGCCATTGTTGTGTTACGTGATCCATGGAATATCCCACGAACCCTAAATAAAAGTTGAATAATATTCAAGCAAAAAATAACTTTCTCCTTTTTTTGGAGGAAAAATTCCTGGTGAAAAGTCGACAACGAGAACCAAACCTGAAAGCGCTCTCACTGAAGACAAGGCATGTTAGAACCGTCCAGAACAATTTCAGGCCAACTTTTGGTTTTATTACACAGTACTTTTTAAGCAGCAATCCTTTTCAAAGGTAAATGGTTAGGCTTTAAAGGTGGTTAAGTTTAACAAAAAACAAGCTTAGGGCGTAGGCAACAAAATGTTGAGATTAAGAATAAGAATTGGGATGAGAATAAGAATTGTTACTTTATCAACCTTTTGGCAAAATAGCACCTTTAGTATATTTCCCAAGTATAACCGTCCGACGAAAATTTGGGACGGTTCTTTGCAAAATGACACTACTGAAAAGAATACTTTCATATAAAATAATTGCCAACCTGGCAAAAGGTGGCATCAAAAATCAACATCTGGCTGCCGTGCTTAAATACAACCATGAGAGCAGGGTTGGTCTCGGGATTATCCCCGGGATTCCTGGATTAGCGGGTCCCGGGGCGGGATTTTCTAACTCTAAAAACCGGAGAAATGGTATTTTCTTTCATTTTTTAAAAAGTGATTTTTTACGGATTACAAGACGGGATTTTCTTAAACATTTGCGATCTGTGAGCTTTGAAAGTGTTTAAATTGCAAAAATGCAACAAATGTCTAGCAATGATCCTTTTTATTTAGTAAAAGATTTATTTCCAATCAGTAGACCTACTTGATCATTAGGGGTGCACTTTTCATGCAAATGCACTTTTTTACACGTTTGGCCGGTTTTTTGCTTTATTTGCACTTTTTGCCGTTTTTCCACGTTTTTGCACTTTCCGTGATTTTTTGCTGATATCTTTTGTATTTTGGCCAGAAATTTCAAAAAAATGAACATTTTTTTCCAAATTCCGTGTAAAAAAACTTTCCGTCAAAAAACCCCAGCATGGCTAAAAAATTAATATATTGTTGATTGTTCCAAACATTGGAATTGGCTTCACTTGTTGGGGTAAATAGTTTACCTTATGGGCTGGTAATTTAAATCATGTTGATGAACACTAAGATTTTTCACCGAAAATTCAATTTATTTGACATGAATAACAATTCTGCTCAACAAAACCAATCATGGGATAGAAAGAAACGTTTAATAAACATAGAAAATGATAGTAATCAACCTACCCACTTAAATCAAAACAAAAAGACCAAAAATACTTGAAAAACTTGACCACGTATATGGTTCTTGTGTTTAGTAAAAAACTCTTTTGGCTTGAAAATTAAAAATGAAGCCAAACAGTCAAAAGGTTAGATAGACATTGCATGTATATGCATATTTATTTTTTACAAAATAAATTTTTAAGGAAGCCAGAGTGGCCGCGCGTACTAATGCGTTCCTATAAGAGCCGAGTGTAAGTGCACAGATCTAAGTCGCGAAGTGACCAGATACACACAACTGCCGTGGCATCTGTTGTCAGTGGATTCAAACTTTGTCACTCATGGTTGTTGTCGTCGTTGACACCAAGAGCGCAGTCCGTTTATAAATAATTACTATCCCGTTGCATTTGAGAATTTCCTCCCATTGAGCAAAACAGGTTTTCTACCCTCCTCTGTTCTCTACGTACTTTGGCTTTAATGGGACTGTTGCTGCCGGTCAGCTCGTGTCTTCTCTGTTTTGCTTGAAGTTGGGCTCACAATGGTCGACTGGAGATGTCTGGCTTTAAAGATTTGAGATTCTTCAGGATTACTTAATGACATTTGAGAAAGAATCGACTCTTCTGATTCATTTAGTTCAGAGATTAGAGGCCCCTAGGAAACGCCACTGAGTTTTTGGTTTATGAATTAGGGTCAGACTTGCAACAAAAATTGAGTCGAGAGTGAACAAGCAGATGCACTTTTTATACTTCAGGCATATCTGCGCACAGAGTCACTTTTAATAATTTCAACCAACAGATGTCGTGGCAAGGTTGTGAGTCTTTAGATATATTATATCAGCCCAAGGCGTCTTTGGTAAGTGCTTCCCCAGACGGCGTAGGTTTGAATCCTGTTGGGATCGAATTAAAGCTGTCGGGAGAAATCCTTCAATTTACAGGGAATCGCATTCCTTGTAGCGGTAGTAAAAAATCCGCAAAAAAATAAAATAAAAAGTAAAGCCACATTAACAATCCTTGAGTGTACTCTCAGATGATCAATTGTCTTTTTTGAAAAAAAGCAACACCTCTGTTGAGAGTGTACTAAAAGACCACCAATTTGACCTAATTTTGGTATACTGTAAAATCTGACTTATGTATGTTGACATTTGACCCAATATTGGGAGAAATACAATTCTGATCTTTTTTGACTTAAATACCATTTTTGGAACAACCAAGGGGCTTAGCAATTTTCGTGTTTTCCCAAATGAACCAGATCAATCAACCAATTTCTTTGTCTTTCACAAAAAAAATGTTTGCACTTTTATTTGCACTTTCATCTGCACTTTTTGGTCTTTTCATTTGCACGAAAAGTGCACCCCTTTTTATCATACTTCAAAGTTTTGATATTTATGGAAGATGGAAAATCGGAAATCCCAGAAATCCCAAAAATCCCGGTTTATTCTGTCCCCGAGATCGCAGTGACGGGATTTTCTTTGACGGGACGGGATAAAATCAACTCTGCATGAGAGGCATTGGCGTCATGGGGTTTAGGCTGGCATTTGGCAAGCCTACAGTCAAAATATTGATTGATTTGCAAATATTAGAATGTTGAAAAATATCTTACTTTGAAATTTTATTCAAAATTTGTGTGAATTAGGACAAAAACGAATAAATGAATTTTTAGTTGCTTTGATCAAATTTACACGAGCTGACAATTGGTATTTTAGAAAACAATGTAAAAACAATTAAATGGACTATTATTTAGAAAACAGATTTTCTGGAAAAATATGTAGGTGTACTCACAGTGTGCATGAGATCCTAAAAGAATCAGTTTGCCATCATATTTCGAAATCGCCTGAAAGAAACGAGAGTGGTCAGTCGGAAATCCAAATACAAAAGGGGTGTCCCAGACGTTTCCCCATGAGTCTCGCGATTCAAAACGTGGAGTGTACACAATACCAAGAGACCCAGTCTATGTAGTAACTTCTTTCGCTTTTTATGCAAGATTTATTAGTGTTAGGTGTTTTTCTTTCATTTCATTCTAGAGCCATTTATTCTAACTTCTAAAGTTGTGTTCTTGTAAAGCACCAAAATTGCATTGGTTTGTCACAACGGTGTTCAAACGCCCACAAGTCTGAAAGCTTGTCCAACTCCTTTTTGAAGGTCTGAAATTGGTCGCTCTCTTGCCTTCTCCTTTTTCGTTTTTTCTCCTTCCTCATATGTAGAGGGTGACTAATTTTGAAACTGAAGTTGACATTTAAAACCTATAATATCTTCAAAATGAGGCAAAAATCTTGTTGTCTTCAAAATTTAAGACTGTTTCTT
Source organism: Tigriopus japonicus (assembly GCA_010645155.1). Taxonomy (NCBI): domain Eukaryota; kingdom Metazoa; phylum Arthropoda; class Copepoda; order Harpacticoida; family Harpacticidae; genus Tigriopus; species Tigriopus japonicus. The sequence continues at coordinate 8,915,886 of CM021317.1, forward strand.
CACAACCCTTACCCTACTATGCATATAAACCTTGTCTACAGAGAATATAGACCACTATAAAGTATGAAGTACATCTCTCTACTCACTCCACGTTGAGTGGCCTCACGGCTACTCAGCGTTCTACATGGTGGCAGCGGTGTTTCCGTGGTGGGAGTAGGATAGTAGGTGTGTGTGTGTGTATCATGCCGGTGCCGAAACCCCACGGAACACAAACCAGTGGCGGGATTGATTGGCCGTGCGGGTGGATTCCCAGATCGATTGCCATGTGCGGGTGGATTCCCGGATCCATTGTCGTGTGCGGGAGGATTCTTGGATCAATTGCCGTGTCGGATTGGTGAGGCCGCGTCAGATGCACCGTGTTGGATCGGTGGGGATTGAGTCGCCCATATGGATTGCATGGTGGGGATTGAGTTGCCCATATGGATCGTTGGTGGGGATCAAGTTGCCCAGATGGATTGCAGGGCAGGGATCGAGTCGCCCAGATGGATCAAAGGGTTGAGATTGAGTCGCCCAAATGGATCGCATGGTGGGCTGATCGAATTGCCCAGATGGATCGCATGGTGGGCTGATTGAGTTGCCCAGATGGATCACATGGTGAAGCTCGAGTTGCCCAGATGGATTGCATGGTGGGAATTGAGTCGCCCAGATGGAACGCTTGGTGGTGATCAAGTCGCCCAGATGGCTTGCATGGTGGGCTGATCGAGTTGCCCAGATGGATCACATGGTGGGGATCGAGTTGCCCAGATGGATCTCATGGTGGGGATCGAGTTGCCCAGATGGATCACATGGTGGGAATGGAGTTGCCCGGATGGATCACATGGTGGGAATGGAGTTGCCCAGATGGATCGCATGGTGGGGATCAAATCACAGATATAGATCGGTGGGGCCGTGTGATGCACCGATATGGATTGGTGGGACCGTGTGATGCACCGATATGGATCAGTGGGGCCGTGTGATGCACTGATATGGATCGGTGGGGCCGTGTGTTGCACCGATATGGATCGGTGGGGCCCTGTGATGCACTGATATGGATCGGTGGAGGCGTGTGATGCACCGATATGGATCAGTGGGGCCGTGTGATGCACCGATATGGATCGGTGGGGCCCTGTGATGCACCGATATGGATCGGTGGGGCCGTGTGATGCACCGATATGGATCGGTGGGGCCGTGTGATGCACCGATATGGATCGGTGGGGCCGTGTGATGCACCGATATGGATCGGTTGGCTCTCTTATAGAGAGTCGAAAGAGTAGAGTACCGCGAAATTTCACCCATTGTCAAAAGTAGGCATAACATTTTGATGCAAATTTATTTATTCACATTTTGGGTGTTGAAATTCCATTTATTATCCTTTTTGGTACGTCCCTTGTAATGCTACTTCTGTGAAAAACACCAAGGCTCTTAATTGATGTAAAATTTAAAATATTTTTTGATATTTAAGTTTCTCAAACAGTGCCAAGTGAAGTACCCTTAAGATGGAAAATCTTATTACTTGAAAACCATGGTAAAGAAATAATTGTGTCAATTGCCTATTGGATTCCAATGAAAAGCAAAGCTATGAAGGAAATGGTAGCATAAATAACGAAACACCTTTTGGTAGTGATATCATTTATTTTGTACTCTTTAGGATTTTTCTTCCAGTTGTACAAAATGTGTTTCTGATTGTGTGCAAGCTTAAATAAACCTCTTCCAATAGTGCTTCAACTCTTCCGGACTTGCATCACCCCCATCTTCCTCTACAGCCCTTTGCCTCTGGCTTCCTAACTCAATTCTACCCAATCCGCCCTCAAATCCACTGATGCCGCTTACACCAAATTCCTCAACTAATACCTCTGCATGCCCCAATATGCCGATAATGCATGAACACATTTCATGAGCAAAAACGAGCCCTTCACCACCAGGTTGACAATCTTGGCTTTTTTCTACCAACACTTTAATTAGAGGTTGCGTGAGAAAAGTCTTTGATATTCCATTTATTTGAAAAATCTAGTTAGTTAGCATTTTAGTTGGCACAAAAATCATTAGTTTTTTATTAATTAAAACCAAACCTTTAGGATAAATAAACTCACGCAACCTTGGAATAAATTGTGGTACATTACAAGGGAGACATCTTAACAGAAACTTAAAGATCCTTTTGTCCCTATGAGCTAATTCCACTAACCATGAACATCTAGAATCTCTTGTCTGGATGTGTCCTCCCACTTTCTTAGGAAAATGGCAGATGTATTTTTTTCTCATGTTGTGAAAATAAAATGGGAGTATTCTCAGTATTTTTGTTATTGTCACCACCATGACCTCATACGTACACCCCTTTTGCTTCTTTATTTATTTAAGTGTTTGGTTTCTGAAGTGCTAGAAGAGCATTCATTGTTCAAGCCAATGGGGTTGTACACCCTACCTACAAATTACCTTTCTACTCATTGATCATCAATTTGCTTTGATGAATTGGCTCAATTTTTTTTGAATAGAATCCAGACCTTAGGAATAATCAGAACATTTATTTGGACATTCATGAATTTGAATGCCTCAAGCAACTTCCAAGAACCCTCAATGTCATCCTCTTTGGTTAACTGCAATGACACAGAGTCAATGGATCACACTGGTTCCAGTCCTCTTGAACTGAGTAGTTGCAATGAATACTTCCCAAGCCTAACATATCATTTCACAAAGCAAAATTTCTAAGTTTGCTTGATTATATTTTAAAATAGATTATTTGGTCTATACTTACCTAATCTAACATGAAAGAAGCTAACTCAACCTGTCCCTATAGAGGATTTTAAACCAAGCTTGCAAAATTTGTCAATAGATGGCGTGAAAGAGGGGGCAAGTGTGTGTGATCATTTATTTGTTCTTGTCCCTTGGACTAGCATTTTAGTATAGAAAACATACTAGTTCGTCATGCTGGGATTTGTGATAAGTAGTTATTAGTAATATGAATAGTTTAATGAAATATGAGAATGATAAGAGCACAAACGTTCAGAAATGACGGAGAGAATGAATAGGAATGGTTTCACGAGCCTTGTCGCATGCCATTTCCTTGACCAAGGGGGTGCTACCTTTGCCAGAGCTTTGGAAGCTATGCTTGCTGCATGCTTAGATGTGGCAGTCAGGAGGGCCGACGATTTGTTCCACAATATGGACGCATGAGTTACAAATGTGTTGCACCCAATCAGGGGCTGTTTGATGATACCAGCAGTCTTTGAGCAGGTAGTTGCAAAGTGATCCTCAGGTGAATTTTCAGAAGGGAACAACAGCTTGCCAATCACGCTCCTCTCTCCGCTTGATCCACTACAGCTGTGGTGAGCTTTCCAGGCCTCCATCACTATTGCCCTGATTGCGAGCTCGTCATATAAAGGGAGGCCAGCCTTAGCGAGTAGGTCGGGGATTTTCACGTGGGCTGTCCTTCTCACTAGCACAGTACTAAGCACTAAGGTCACAAGTCTTTTCTCTTTACTTGCCCAACCTTCCCCTCCAACTATTGGTGAATTTTTCAAGCTTGGTTTAAACTCCTCTATATGAACCCTAAGAATTTAAACTTAATCTAAGTACCAGTCCATCTACTTTCCAAAGAATTATCCAGGCAACCTCTAGAAATGCAAGTGAGATGATAATGCAGGCTTTCAAATCATTTGGAACTTTTCCATGTATTGTTGGTGTGATTTAGCATGTTTGGTCTATATTAATCTGCTAAAACTAATCATGTAGCCAAAAGGGTTCAAAAACGAGTTTGAAGGAAATCCTGATGGCTAAAGTTGAAATAACAAAGTGAAAAACCATTCATTTCATTTTTACAACATTAGAAAGAAGTGTTTCCCATTTTCCTTAATGAGAAGTAAGGCATAAAATGACAATTGACCTTCACACCCTTGCCTATATGAGAAGTTTCCAGAAAAACAAGTACCATATCTTTCTCTTCTAATTACTACTCCAAAAAATTAGAAATGGCTGATTTGTTTCTATACCAACTAAAACTAGTGATTTAGATGTAGTTTTCTGATGGACGGAACGTCAATTTTTTTCTCACGCAACCCCTAAATAAAGTGTAGGTAGAAAAAAGCCAAGAGGTTGGCAAGGTTAGTGTCCAACAATATTAGGAACCTGACCTTTCCAGGGGTAATTTCCGGACACATGTCATTCCTGATCAAGGACTTGGCAACACCTTATTGTCCTTTGCCTGACATCCCTTCGGAATATAGGCAGTTGCACACCTTTGTTGCCCAACTCCATCAAGAACAGGAACTGACGAAAGACCTGTTCAATTTGACCCACCCTCTTTATTGCAATAACCAAGATTTTCATCAGCTCCTGCTAACCACCTGCATCTGTTCCGTCTGTGCATCTTCCCCTATTCCCAATCAGGCAGTGAGTTCAGTGGAGAATATAAGTTTAGATGTATTGTTATCAATATGACTGAAATTAGACAAAAATAATCTAACTGATATTCAGTTGTCATTAATTGTGTTTGGAATTGAATTTTGTCAAATTTGACTAAAATAAACAAAAATAATCAGATTGATATGCATTTTTGATCAATTGTGCTTTGAAAGTAAACACTTCAACATGTTCACATTTCAACATGTTCAACACTTCAACATGTGCCAACAAAACTACCTTTCCATGCAAATTGTGAAGACAATTACTCAATTTTTTTTAAGTACAGAAAACAAGGTCTTAAGGTTAAGGTTTGAAGGCTACCATATAATAGACCATCTTTCAGAAATGGCAATCTTCCAGAGAAAAAAGAATTATCTTCATGAGATGATAAGCACATGAAGCTCAGCATCATCACAAATGGTTCAGATTCAATTAACATATTTCAAAGCACAATGTTCAATTTTAACTATAAGCTTATTTCAGACCCATGTTAATTACTTCTAAAATGTAAGTAATTAAAGTTACAATTACATTGGTCTCAAAAGTAATTAAAGACAATAACAATTACTTGATTTTCAAATGTAATTAATAACAATTACTTTCCAAAAGTAATTGAATTACATTTCGATTACTTTCTTTTTTCAAACTAAGCTTGCACTCCTTTCTTTTCAAGTGCAAAATGAGCAAAGATCATCACAACCTGTGATCTTTTATCAATCAATTCACATACAAAAAGATATTGAAAGAACGCAGGAAAATCTGCAAAATTTATAATCCCTCAACTTCTTCTGTTGGTGAAAATGTAATTGTAATTTGTAATTGAAAAATGTCAATTACATGGGCTCAAATGTAATTAATCATAAACACTTGTAATTGTAAAAAAATCAATTACAATTACATCACAGGTCTGGACAATTTTGATTATGCACTTATGATGGTTTGCACCATTGAAACACTGCAACAATGTACATTTAAATTAGCGGGAAACAAATTCAATGAAGCATTTCAAGACAAGTTTGCCCTCTGGACGGTAAGTACCCATTATAAACATGTTCCAAGATGAAGTTTAGGTCAAATTTTGTTCATTTTAGAAACATCTTTACATGATCATAGTTTGAAAGACTCTTGCCAAGACGTAGATCAAAAGTTATTTTATCATATACCCCAAACGCTGAAAAATTATCTCCACTAAAAGTGAAGCAACTCACGCTGAAGTCAGACTGAAATTTCCGACAATACATCTTTACTATATAGCACTTAAAGTTGCTTTTAGGTCTTTTGCGTATGAATGGTTCAACCAATTATGGATTAGTAACTCTGATATGTTCTTTGTGTTTGAAAAGAAATATTTCATTTACAATTTTAGGGAATTTCTTTGAGTAGTTAAGTAGCTTTTAGATTGGCCTCCTGTTGGTCAGGCAAAATCAAATCTGGCTTCCGACCAACGTCCATATCTCTAGAGGTCCATGGAATATTTAATAATAAATTTAAAGGATATGTCACACATACATGTGACACATGACACATCACACGTGTCGACACCACGGTCTCGATGGGAAACTTTGACACTGGTGTCGGCGTTGGTGTGAACCTTGCACTGTTGGTTGCAAAATTATCATTGTCACCCAACCCTACATGTTTGTACTAAAGGTATTGCATCACTCCTTGTAATTCGTACTTGCCATTTCGTGAGAATTCACATCAGACGGTATTGGAAAATGCTTGTATGTTATCTCCTTTGTAATTGTATTGAGCATGGCAAAGTTATTCTTCCAAAAGAATGCCAGTTCCTCAATTTTCTCTTGGTCTGGTGCGGTGTCTGAAAAAGATAGAACAAATGGCGATGACTAGGGCCCCTGAACTTCATTTTTGAATACAAGACATTTTGAAAACATTTCTCGATTTCCCTCGATTTTATTCAATTTTTGTTTGCTATTTGGAAGAAAAATTTAATATTTAATTGCTTTTTAAGCAATTTTGATTTTTCGCAAAATAATAACCTTTCATGATTGAATATACATATGTATGGTTACACAATGAAAAAAGAAGAATCGCTAAACATCATTAAGCTATGTATAAAAGGTAAAACAACCTTCTATATAGACAGAGTCACCTAGTACTATCATGCCCTCCATGCAGGGGGGGTATTTTTCGACAACGAGAAAATTTTGGACACCATAGTGTCCAAAAGTGTCCAAAAATGCTCAAAAGGTGTCCAAAAATCTAAAACCATTCACATTGCGCATGTGTGCGCAAAGCGTGACCCCTGATTGGAACAGGACTCATACCGGGCGTAACGAAAAAATCTTTACACTCAATATTTGCCCAATAGCTCAAGATTGGGTTGTGGTAGACAAATGATTCCGTTTTATGATACAGCATAAAGACATAGTTATCAAACAAAACAAAAAAGAACATTCTAGGTGCCATATTTCCTAAGATATTCAATATGGAAAGAGACAAACGAATTTCGATCCGCGCGCTTTTGGACGCTGGCCAAACGCCAACACAGATTTCCCACCAAGTGGGCGTGTCCAGACCCACTGTATATGCCGTGAGGTGGTCCCAGAATATTGAGAGAAAGGCTGGGAGTGGACGCAAGTCCAAGCTTGACCCAAAGAAGTTCAAGACACTGGCAAAAAGAACTGAAGTCAATGAGGTCATTCGCAAGGGATTTGGGCATTTCGCACATGTCAATGAACAGGGCAATGAAAAAGGCTGGTGGAAAGAGCCTTGTGAGAGTGGAGAGACCTCCAGCCTTTTTCATTGCCCTGTTCACTGACAAGTGCGAATTGCCCAAATCCCTTGCGAATGACCTCATTGACTTCAGTTCTTTTTGCCAGTGTCTTGAACTTCTTTGAGTCAAGTTTGGACTTGCGTCCACTCCCAGCCTTTCTCTCAATATTTTTTTTTTTAATTCTGTACATTTTTTGTAATGTGCGTGCTAGTAAACAAGTTCATGGGAACAAAGCGTCAACTTGGCACTATAGACAATTAACATTAACGTGAATCGTTAGGTGCTAGGATTGCAGAGTTGATCCTCCCCCGCCCATTAAAGTCGGCAAAATTGGGTCAATATCCAATTTTGCCGATAGGCAACATTATGTGTCTTTAAATCGGAAATGTTAAGTGCATAGGGTTTCGCCTTTGTTCTTTAAACAAAATTATTTAACAAGCAACATCCATTCTAATTAGTGCATGTCTGCTTTTGGTTTTGGTAGGCATAGTTGAAACTGCTGATAGAATGAAAGCGCTTTTGGACGAAATTACAGCCAATATTTCGATTTCGGTTTCAGTTATGCTTAACTAAACCAAAAATCGTTCCTCCATTTGGCTTTTTTCAAAAATCTCCATCAAAGAACGCTCGCTCGAACGCACGCACACGGACTGGAAACACTGTCGCTTTCAAAGTGACTCAAAGGACCCTCTATACGGTCCTTTAACGAACCTGCTGACTGGGAGGTCACAGTACATAAGACTGGGAGGTCACTTTACTAATACAGCTCCCAAAATTGAACCCTGACACAAAAGTTGACCCATTTTCCAACTTCTCGATGTACACTAGACACCAAAAAACTGAAATTATGTGTTACAAAGCTCACAGGTTGCGCGTGTTTTCGGTTTCATTGGTTGCGCTTAAAGGACTCTTACACTGTGACACGAAAGTTTTGACACCATGTTTATGAGCTTCTACAGGAAAAACAAAATAATGAAAGTTGATGTTCTAATAGTTAAATTTATCCCCCTTCCTTCCTTTGACCTGGGTCAATCTTTTACTCATACTCAGGCATAACTTCAAGAGCAAATCTTCATTCAAGTTTGCCCAAGTTTTCCAACTGTTTTTTCAATCCTTCAAGGGTTGTTTGGGGTGGGAACTTGTCGACCTCTTCTTTAAGGATGGACCATAAATTTTCTATGGGATTGAGGTTTGGAGAATTTCCTGGTCCTCCAATACCATGGAAATTTGAATCGAGCCATCTGTAGTTTGTCAGGGTGCAATGAGGCGGCGCTGAATCTTGCATGAAAAAAGCTTTTGACATGTCTGGCACAATTTGGCGTTCCAGAATTGATCCCCTTGTCCTGTTTCAGTTGATGGCCTCCAATCCTTCCTCGCCCAGGATCTCCTCCCTCTTGCTTGACATTGCATTGAGGTGGCACAAAGTGCAATCTGGATGCTCCATGGGATGAAAACATCCCCCAGACCATAACCTTAGGACTGTGTTTTCACAAGTTCATTGTGGACAACTTCTGCTGAATTTCTCACCCAAACTCGTTCGGTGGCAGAATTGGACTTTGGAAAAAGGTAAAAGAAGCTCTCATCACTCCATATAACCTTTTTCCACCCGTCATTGGTCCAATGAGCATGGTCCCGGGTGAATTTCACACAAGTTTTCTTCATTTCTTCTGTCAACTGGGGTTTTCGGGGACGGACCAGAGATTTGAGGCTCTTCACTCTTGGGGATTCAAAACGGTTAGGGTTTGAATTGCGATCGAAGGCATACATCAACGGCTTGTGATCTGTTAGAATATGGAAGTTATGCGAGGGAATCCCTTCGATCAAGTGTTGAAAGTGCCGCAATCCCAACTTAATGGCCAAAAGCTCGCGGTCATAGGTTGAATATTTGCGTTCTGGGGGCCGAAAGCAACGGCTAAAGAACCCAATAGGTCGCCAACCAACACCAGGAGTGTTTTGTTCAAACACTGCACCCGAAGCAGAGTCAGAAGCATCGGTGCACAAGCGCGATTCCAATTTACTATCAGGGAATGCCAGTGTGGTTGCTTCAGTAAGGGCGATTTTAATAGTTTCAAAAGCCGCATTAGCCGCTGCAGGCCAATTAAATTTCATCTTCTTTTTGTTCTTCTGTGAACTACGGCCACGAAGTAATTGATGAAGTGGTTCCAGAATTGTTGCAGCGTGAGGAATGAACCGGCGATAGTAATTTGCTAGACCCAAAAATCTTTGCAGGCTTTTCTCGTCGTTTGGTGCTTTGATTGATGATAGGCTCGAAACACGGGATTCAGGTGCTCGTACACCTTCCACAGAAACATTGTAGCCCAAAAACATCAAAGTCGCTACACCAATTGCACTCTTTTCCCTGTTTATCACCAATCCATAGTGCTTCAACCGCTCAAAAAGAGCTCGAAGGTGGAATAAATGTTCTGCATGTGATGGGCTGGCAATCAGTATGTCATCTACATAAACATAAACACCTTTTAGGTCTCTTGTTACCTCGTTGATGAATCGTTGGAATGCTTGGGAGGCATTTCGCAGGCCAAATGGCATTCGGTTATATTCAAATAAACCCATCGGAGTAGTCACTGTAGTCAAATGTATGGATTCTTCTGCAAGCAGGATTTGGTAGAAAGCCTTGCGCAAATCGATTTTGCTGAAGATTTTGGAGCCCGTGAGTTGACTTGTGAAGTCGCCAATATGAGGAAGAGGGTGTGCATCTGCAATTGTGACCTTATTTAATGCTCTGAAGTCACCAACAATTCTCCACGAACCAGTATCACTCTTAACCATATGTAAAGGCATTCCCCAGGCCGATTCCGAAGGCCGTATTACACCAAGTTTCAACATTTTATCGTATCCGTTTTCGGCAAACTGAAGTTTGTCACCAAACATGCGCCTTGGTGCAAATTTTTTTGGTTTGGCACCAAGCTCAAGTCGAATGGTATGGGTTATGGAGTGCTTAATGGGTGGGAGATCCACACACGGTGTTGTGACACTCGGAAACTGGGCCAAGAGACCTTCAAACACATCATTCTTCGGAATGGGTTGACTAACAATAACAGAAGCACACAAAGTTCCACGCTGACGGCGATGGGATGATGGATCTACCAGGGAGTTATCCGCGCAGTCCACATATAACTTATGTTTTTGCAAGAAATCAAAACCCAGAAGAGCGTCCTCGACATCGGCAAAGAAAAAGGTGTGTAGAAATTCACGCCCAAGACCAATGTCCATTGTCACATTTCGAGTACAATAACATTTGATCGGTGAGCTGTTTGCTCCATGAAAGAGATCTTTTCTTGGTTTAAATGTTCGAATGTCTTCCTCAGTTGGTGGCAGTAATGACCAAGAGGCACCAGAGTCAACAATAAAAGACTTTCTGGAATTTCTGTCAATGACGCGCACACACCGGTGACGTTTATTGTCGAAAAATCCAGGAGGGAGGTCGATATGATAGGCGGGGCATGATTGGCACTCCGTACCGCCTAGTGGGGAATGCCAACAAAGTTTTCCGGTTTACTTTGTTTTGAAGGAACAAAACGAGAACAAAACTTGCGACAACGCTTTGCATTGTCTCCATATCTCGCATGGAACCAACATAACAAGCTGCCGTCTTTTTGTCTGTACCCGCCGTTCATCTCTCGTTTACCAATCGCTTTGGTGAATGTAGACTGAGATGCTCCTTTTTGATATGCAGCTAGTATTTCACGAGCATCACTAACTTCATCCGGCTCAGTACCCTCTCCATCAAAGATATTTAGAACGGGGGAAGGGATGGATGCTCCTATTTGAGTCTGTCGCAGCCTTGACACTTCACCATCTGCCTTGAGTGCCTTGAAACGAAGGTCACCCTCCAATTGGGAAATTCGCTCTTGTATAGCCATGGACAGCTTCATGAAAAATAGCTCTTGAAAGGCTTCTGAACAATGGGCCGGACGCTTGTCGGGCCACATGCGTTCCATAAAGGCCAATAATTCTGATGGGGTCCGATCTCCAAGGTGACACGCCATACATTCCTTGAGTCCAACCGACTTGAGTTTCATCATTTTTCCCAGAAGTTCGTCCTTGAACGTTTCATATGGACGCAATGTATCAGGATTTTTGATCCTCCATGCCATGAGTTCAAAATGGCGTTGATCAAGGTGTTGCAACACATGCTGCAGTTTGGTTTCACCATCAGTGATGCGGCTCGTACTGAAGGTAGCCTCAACACGAGCGAACCAAAGCTCTGGATTGAATGCCATGGATGCAAAAGAGGGGATTTTTACCGATGCCGCGTTGATTGCATGCAAGGCTCCGGCAATGTCGTTTAAGTTGTTCTCCGCCATGTTGATCACCGTTAGTTAGGTTCAGAAGGTCAGAAGGTTTGTTTCACGTCGGGTTCACCAGTGTGATCCTCGCTCAAACAAATATAAAAGATAACCTTAAAGGCTCAATGTCGACATTTTATTTCTTCCTCTTTCTGCTCATCCCTTTTCCTCCTTTTTTGTCCTGGGGTCCTTCACAAAACTGCAAAACTGCTGATGGTCTTCCAGGCTGAGGCTTGTCTTTTAGGGATTGGCCGTCCTTGTTGCGCTTCCACCAATGTTTTACAGAGCTCAATGAGACCCCAGGGTCTTGGCAACCTCGGCCTCTTTCATCCCAACGGCCCAAGAACGGGTCTTGACTTTCTTCATGACTGAAAAATCTGGATATTGCATTTTTTGTAAAGGATAATCGAATGAAATAAGGTCACCGTTGCTAAAGATGCTGATTGTAGGTCAGTTCTGTTGTAAAGACTTCGCTCAGTTTGTTGACAATCCAAATATTGATATTTTAGAAAACAAAACATTGTATTGAGTCGTAGGGAAAGGCAGGAAGTTTAAATTTTGCGGAGGTGTCAAAACTTTCGTGTCACAGTGTATGCAAACCTTGCAAGTGTTTGATGTTTCAAAAAAAATCATTATGGCTCCATTTTTTCAACTTGAAAAGTTGTCTACTTCCAAAAGAACAAAGTTGCTTTTGTTTGTCACAACAGACCCGTGTAAGTTACTTCTAAAATGTAATTGATTACATTTTTTTTTTTGCGGATTTTTTATTACCGCTACAAGGAATGCGATTCCTTGTAAATTGAAGGATTTCTCCCGACAGCTTCAATCCGACAGCCAATAGGATTCGAACCTACGCCGTCTGGGGAAGCATTTACACTCGGCACTTTTAAGAACGCGCTAGTACGCGTGGCCACTCTGGCTTCCTTCAAAGGATTTCTCCCGACAGCTTCAATCCGACCCCCAACAGGATTCAAATCTACGTTGTCTGGGGAAGCACTTACATTCGGCACTTTTTTAAGAACGCGCTAGTACGCGTGGCCACTCTGGCTTCCTTGAAGTAATAGAATTACTTTATTTTCAAATGTGATTACAATTGCAATTACAATATTTTCAAATGTAATTAATTACAATAATAATTACTTTCCAAAAGTAACTGAATTACATTCAATAACATTATTTTTTCAAACCAAGCTTGAACTCCTTTTTCTTTTCAAGTGCAAAATGTGCAAAAGCATCACAAACCTGTGAGCTTATAGTGAATCATTTTTGTTGTTGTTGTTGTTGGTTGCGGATATTCTACTACCGCTACAAGGAATGCGATTCCCTGCAAACAAGGATTTCTCCCGACAGCTTCAAGTCGACCCCCAACAGGTATCGAACCTACGCCGTTTGGGGAAATACTTACTCACGGCTCTTATAAGAACGCATTATTACGCGCGGCCACTCTGGCTTCCCAAAACTACAAAACGGGTGTACTACTACACCCAAAAATACTGGAAGGACGGGAAAATCTGCGAAATTTCTAATCCCAGAACATATATGTAGGTGAAAATGTAAATGTAATTTCAATAACAATTACATCACAGGTCTGGTCACCACGGTACTGAAAAATCATCTTAAGTTTCTATTGAACTATGAGATGTGTTTCAGACTCAAGAAACCAAGGGAAACAAATTTGATTTTCCTAGTTTCTCAAAGTCAGGTCTACAATAAATGTTGTATACCTAAAAATCTATTAGATAAACTATTTTTTGAAATTCTAGTCAGTACACTTTTTCAGCAGATTTAGGTACCTTTTGAATTGAAATTGCTTGAAAATGTTTTGCTCAGCTGCTTTGTCATTTGTGTTGAACCGATTCACTTTTGGCCCAAAAAAGTTCAAAAACGTTCTGGGTATATGAAAACTTTTGTTCCCAAGCAAATGATATATATTTTGATGTCACAAAATAAGATAAATTCATACCTCTATGTTTTGTTGTAAGATGTTAAAGTAACATTTATTAATGCTAAATGCACACTAAAATACGTATATTTGAAAAACTGCATCACTTGATGTCAGTACATCAGGTTAGGTTTTAAAATGAAAACTGAAAAAATGTTGAACAGATGTGTTTTTGCATTTTGTGAGAATTCGATATTTCTTGAGGGACCATGGTCCAATGGAAAAAATCGATTTTTTCTTAAATCTTCCAACATTTCACAAAAATTTCATTTAAAAAAATCTTCTATGTTTTGTCATTGCATGTCAAAATGATAAATATTATTTCCTGAAACACACTAAAAATACAATTTTTCGAATTAGGACTTTTGAATTATGGAAAGGTCATGTTAGCAGGTCCTCAATGCAAATTTTGCAAATTGTTCAATGAAGAATGTTAATTGAAGGTTAAAAAATTGCCACTAGATGGAGCCAAAACAGGGGCAAAGTCTCTTGATTTCAGATCTATTTTCAACCTTGATTTGTTACCAAAATTGCAGCTTCCATCTTAAAATGGATTTCTCTTCACGGTGTGAAAATGTCATTGAGAGAAGATTTAAAGATGCTCTCAAAGAGAATCAATGATCAATTTGGCTACTGGCCTCTCAAGGGCTTCATATATGTCACTTTTTCATTAGGTACTCGATGAAATACGAAAAATATTCATATTTTAATAAAACCGGCTCTTTCTGAACATTCCCGCCCTAAATCGTCACTTTGAATATCATCCTTTTTCAACATGATCTTGAGTGTGACCAACATTTTTGACGAATTGTTCATTCGTTCATATTATGACTGTGTCTAAATTGATAAGGAGCACTTCAGGCATTACTCAAGTACGAAATATCTCATCAGAGGATGACTTCCAATCATTGAAATTTTAAAATGCACGCATCAAGAAGTAGAATTGTTCCCAACAAGGCCACAGTCGTCTGTGGAAGCCACCCTGCATTTGTTGACATTCTTCAAGTCGTTGAACGAAATGAGAACCCCATCGTGGCACTTGGTTTAAGAATAATAATTGCCACTTGTTTGTGGTTTGCTGAGTTGTAAGACTCAGAAAATTCCCGTTTTGTGTAGCTCCAATGCAAAATTGTTGTTGTTCGCGGTTACAAAGGGACAAATCAATGTGGTGTGTTCTTTTTCGAAAATCCACACGTTTCGACCATGAAATTGAAGCCAAAGTGAGCCGGGTTGGCTGTGCCAAAGCTTTTGCAAATGGATCACCAAGAAATGAATTGTCTTTCCCTTCTGAATCAACCATCGTTTTACCAAAACTCTTGCACAAACCAAATCATTGGAAGAAATGGTGCAAACAAGCACAAAAAGATCAGTTTCTCTTGCATGTGGAGAACAAAAAAGAGTCGATTGCGAGGGATCAAACTAATCTTTGACAGAGATGCAAAAGAAAGCCAACCCCTAATCAATCCAAGACGATACAGAATCAAATGAAAATTATTGAGTTGGACCAGGTCGAGCGAGACCCACAGCTGTGGAACAATACCTAAGGATTTTTGGATTACAGAAAACATTGAGCAGTGGATGGTATCCCATGAGTTTGTGTTACAAATTAACAAGGCGTCAGAACATCTGAAAGATAACGCAAATGGAATGTCAAATAAACAATCTCAACGTCCATGAAACCAATTCACCCAAAAGGAGAATAATGCATACTAAATGGCTCTTAGTATGCCCTCAGAAAGAGTTGGATGGAAAAGCTGCATTGTGCTCAAAAAGATCCCTAACCCTCCCAAAAATTAATAAAAAACTTCTTGTTCATTTGAGTGATCAATTGTTACACAGAATAAAAACTCATGAAGAGGGCCAAGGCATAAAAATGGAATATCATCAATTCATTTAATATTGAGGCGAACATCATTTGCCTCAAGAACAGACAAATCGTGATTTCTTTGTGGAAAACTGTCACTCGAGACATGGAGAATTTGATTTGGCCCAGGACTTTTTTGGCAAAAATCTACGTATGGTAGTCTTGATAAACATTGAGAAGACCCAAAAACCGAATCTTATCCTCGGCGTAAATCAAGGACTAACTCTGGCTTAAACATGCCAAACACTTGACACAAAAAATAAACTACAAAAGAACAAACTTGAATGTAACAGTAAAAGACGCTATTTGTGCATGAAAGATACGTCTTCACTCATGCAGAGGACTTTTTCTTTGAAATGTATTGCACGTTTATGAAACGTACAAGAGATAGCAATATGTTATTCCTCAAACTTCTACATATTCTGTTCAAGTACAATAGATTACATGCGTAGTTGAATGTTGACCAACTCAAAACATCAAAATTATGCCCATCAGAATTGTTTCATGAAAGTCTTTTGCGATGATGTCTTAAACTACCTATATTATTAAGAAATATCAACTAAAAACTTCAAAGCTATAGTTATTACGTTTTGGAAAAGCTGACAATATCAATTCAGATGCATAACAGAACCCACAAGCAGATGCAATTTTGTCTTTCATTGCACTTTTTGGTCACACATCCATTTGCCTCAAGAAAAATATCCTTCGAACTCACTTTTTAGGGCGGGAATGTTCAAAAATACCCAATTTTTCGTATTTCATCGAGTACCTAATAAAAAAGGGGCAGATATGAAACCCTTGAGAGGCCAGGTAGCCAAATTGATGGTTGATTCTCTTTGAGAGCATCTTTAATTCTTCTCTCAATGGCATTTTCACACCGTGTCTTCATATTTCGAGTCTTTTGGAGCTTAGCTACGATATTAATGTGTTCAAAAAGTATAAAGTCACACTGAGTAATCACAAATTGAGGCTAAATATTTACCAGAAGCACCAACAAGTGTTTCTATCTCAAGATGGCGCTGATTGTCATTTTTCTCTTTGATTGAAGCTCAACTTTGCTTCCTTCGGAAGGCTTGCTCTGACGGCAGAGTTGTTCATTTTGAGAACAAGAGAGGGCACCCTTATAGGATGCGTTAAGGGCATGCTAAATCATGTAAGAGCCATCTAGGTGAAGCGAATGTTAGTGTTCTTTAAAATCCTAAATTCAAAGGGTATCTAAATCTGCTGAAAAAGTGTGCTGACTAGAAATTCAAAAAATAGTTTTTTTGATAGGTTCTTAGGTATATAACTTTTAATCTAGACCTACCTTTGGATGACTCGGTAAATCAAAGTTGTTTCTCTTGGTTTCCTGAGTCTGAAGCATACGTCATAGTGTTTGGGAATTTCCATAGAATCTTGATATGAATTTGAATTTGTCAGTACCGTGTCACAACAGTATTCAAAAGACCATGGGTATGTAGTAGAGCTGTGCATCGGATTTGACAGGTCCCCAAAATCCAATCCAAACTTGGTTTTTACAATCGGAACCCAAATCCGTCAGCTTCCAACCAAACCGACGAAATCCGAATCCCAAAATTTGGTGCTCAATCCGAACGAATCCGAATCCGAAAATTGTTGCCTAATCCAAGGAGATCTTCAGAATCTGGAGACTCAGTCACGCTGGGAAACGACAGTTGAGAGACAGCGGGAGTGCAGTCTACTTATAATTAGAAACTAGGTGATTTGTGTTTTGGAAACGTAGAATTTCTCACGTCGAATAATTGGAAGATGGTGAACACTTGTGCTGCACCTGGTTGCAGGTCTGGCTACTGGTTAAGATACGGAGACCCAACTCCAGATCTGCAGATCTCCATGTACAAGGTTCCAAGTGACCCGTTCAGCGAGTTTCAAGATATCTTTCGATCACGCCAAAGCCATCACGGAACCAGACAGAGGCTCGCTACTTCAGGAGCCCGACAAGCCCTTCAAATTCAAAAGGAGGAGGCTTAGTATGAGGCGTTCCTTGAGGATGAACGCTTAAAGTGCCTTGAGGATATCATGTTCAAGCTACACACCCTTGGCTTGCCAGAGGGCATCTCAGTCGTCAAAAAGTAAAACTGTCTCCTTTTTCCAAACATTGAGGAAAGAGGAACTAGCCAGATTAATATCTTGTTTCATCTAACAAATATTTCAAGATAGCACCTTTAAAATGCAAGTCCAAAACGTGATCTTCTCCCAATCCTCTGTTGCAAGTGTGACAACCCGAGATCGCATCGAATACTTCTGGGAAATACCAAATATTTTGGCAGCCTTGAAGGGCTATAGAGAATACTTTAAAAAAGACACAGCCTTAACCGAATAGTCCAAGACTTTCAAAAACGGTGGAACACGAACGCGTGGAATTTTACATCAACAATATGGATAAACCATGGAAAGACACATTGAAGTTCCTGAAATTGATAAATAAGTGGTGAAAAGTGGTGAACACTAAAAGTGCCGTCCTTCACACACGAAAACGTGACCCATCCCGTGCCCCAATTTATTCAGTTTAGGATGATGACTTGAAATTTCTTTCGAAATTTTCTTTTTGGATCTTTGATTGGAATTCGAAATTAAAAGGCCAGGGAAAAGAGCGACAAGGTCTTACATCTCCCACCATGCTTGCCATGACTTTGTCCACCAAAACTCTCCAAGAATATGCCAAAGATATGTTACATAGGCATGAGATCCAAAATGTACTTTTTGGGAAATTTCAATCAGCCTGATTTGGTTGGTAAGGACAACTTTCGGGAGGTAATTATTTTACCTCTTACCGACAGATTCTAGAATCTGATAAGCCGTGGAGTGGAGAAGCTAATCTAAGTTTGATCATTGGAGAAATTCGGCAATATGCAAGTTTGTGCCATTAAAATAAATGTTGGCCCCAAATCAGTGTCCGAGAGTGAATTCTGATATAAAACTTCGATTGATGCTCAAGTTTCTTCCCATTACTCATTTGGAGTCCATTGAAGACAGCAGTATTGGTTTCTACATTGCTGGTTATCTTGTGCGATCGTCGAGTGAAGTGTACCCAATGCCCAAACTTGGTGTCACAGGGCAAAACCTTAATAGTTTTAAACCTTGAAGATGAAGAAGCCTCAACTTCCAATGGCCCTCGAGAGAGCCTTTTGGAGCAAATCAATTGTGGAGGGTTATCCAAATCAATCGATGTTTTGATGCACAAGTTTACCTGACTTGTGTTCATACCTGTGGTATATTCTCGCAAATCATGGCAAACCAGGAAAGCAAGAAGTTTCTTTTAGAATGCCAACACCCAAGAGAGTTGTTTGCCAAAAGCTTTTGTTTGATCATTGGAAGCTCATTTGATACAGGTTCCATTTTGGAAGCCTAATGTGGCAAAGGTCACTCTTAAGTTCTTTGTGAAGAAGTAGCCAAGAGAATGTTTAACCTTTTTTTGGCAAAAAAATTGCCAAAGAGCAGAACTCCGAAATTTACGACAGCAAGGAAAAAACGAAACAGTTTGACGCCTCCAAATCCGGCCCAGGGGCCAAGATAATAAATAAATTGCAGTCTCAGTGCTAAGAAAAACATTCGTGGACATTGGAATATGTACTTGTTATGTTTTGCTGTTAAAATATACTGTTGTTTTGTCATGTTCCTTTCTTTATCTTCAAGTTTTGTAACTGTCCAGTTTTACTTTCTTGGTATTTTGGGACATTTACTTGCTAGATATAACCTACATATTTATAGCAATTAATTTTCAGTCAGAAATATCGCACAAATTGATTTTAAACCCCATTTTCTGTAAAGAAATGTCTTGCTTGCATCGCCCTTTCGTTGTCTTGAACTTGCGCCCAGTCTACCTCCAGGGTAGAGTACTCCTTGCCTAATCCGAACGAATCCGAATACGAATCCGAAAACTTGCTGTCCAATCCGAACGAATACGAATCCAAAAATTTGGCGTCCCCAGACAGCGGGAGTTTGAATCCTGTTGAGGATAGAATTCTAGCTGTCGGGAGAAATCCTTTACAAAATTAGTTTGTGTTTGTGGAAGGAATGGACAGGACTCAAACTGTTTTATTGGGGACTTGGAGAAAGTCTACTCTTGGGTTGGTGAGAGAAATATGGCATTGAACGAGATGAAATTCCGCGCAATGACGTATGGGACGTCAAAATTAGATGTTCCACTTAAAGACAATGGAGGTTGCGATATTGAGCAGGTATCCTCCATGAAGGATTTAGGAGTTGTAATCCAAAATGATGGAAAGTTTGATGAGCATATCCAGTTGAAAGTGGGGAAGGCATTTAAAACGTGCGGCTGGATCTATTGCACTTTCAAGTCCAGAGGTAGTATCACAATGCTAACTCTGTACAAGTCGATTGTTTAGCCTCATCTTGAATATGCTTCCCCCATTTGGGCTCCAATGAGTTCAGCAGGTTTGCAAAAGGTCGAGCAGGTCCAAAGATGTTTCACTAGGAACATTACAGGAATGAGAGAGCTCTCATATTGGGAAAGATTCCAAAAGTTAGAGGCCTGTACAGTACTCAGAGAAGGTATGAAAGGGATCTGATGCTGTATGTTTTCAAGAGCATTTATGGGCTCGGCCCTAACCCAGGCTTTGAGATCAGTTGTAGTGATCGTAGAGGTTTTACTTGCCTTTTGAGAGCACCTCCAATCCAAGGGAATCGAGGCTAGTTCGATCAATGAAGTCCTCCTCTCTTCTTTATCGGGCTCCTTCATTGTTCAATTTGTTGCCCAGTAGTCTTAATCGGGAAAATGTAGGAGCTGATCCACTAATAGCACCTGGTGGTTAAAATTTCTGTTAAAGTGTTTGCTCAAATGCCAAGGCTTTCAATTACGATTTTTGATGTCACGGTGTCATAATAAAGATAAGCTGTGAATAAATACATATTAAGAGTAGCTCAAATAACTTTATTAATTCACTTAAAACCATTAAAACCAATATATTTTCCCAAACCATATTAATAGATATTGAGAGGGTCCTTAGTTATGAATTGATGCGAAATTTGATCAATATCTATTGAGCAGATAAATAACTATCATCACTTGAAGACTTTAAAAGGCATCGAATTATGCCATGAAATGCTCCTGCTATATGTTGCAGTGATTGCCAAGAAAAATAATTTACATTTTCGATGTCGCAAAAATAAATGATAATTTTTCGTTTCTCTATGATTCTGTCTTGATTGTAAGATTGATATATAATATAACTTGAAACTGACTTAAAGTGTTCACTTTTTAAATGAGGTTTTCGTAAATTATCTTCGATAAGGTAGAATTACATAAATTTAAAAGTTATTTATGATCTGCGCATATTTGAAAGATAAACTTTTAGCACCACGTAAATTTTTGGTTCAAAAAGTGCAATATTTGCAACAAACAGTTTGCAATAGAATTTTGCGACAATTTGACCTTACGCTTAATTATGTTTGATAAAAGTACCAAAGAAAAAACAATCCAAAAGTATACCTTATAAGCATAAAAAATAAAACCTAAAAATATCTGGCTCATTTTGCAATTTTTTAGGGATTGAACGTTTCAATGAGGCATGCAGGGGGAGGTTTAAGTGATCTGTTCAAAAATCTTATCGAGGCGGATGAAAGAAGAGAAAAGGCTTGTTCGTCAATGTAAGGTTTTGGCCAGTGCAAGGGTTTTCGCGTTTTACAGACCGCCCTTATGACTTAGATGCTACAAAAAATGTCGAATTGCAAGTTTGGACATTTTTACTCTCGGTTTTGTAAGAATTTGCAAAATTATTCTTTTGATTAAAAAATGGCAAGCACTTAAAAAAGACCTTTGATATTGAAGAGAAACACGTACAAAACACGGCATTTTGTTTGGTACCTTGATGGTTTTGGAGCTTTACAATACAAATCAGTGCTTATTACATCACTTACACTTGTACTTAACCAAAAAAAGTGGCCTTTTGTTGAGAATATTCTCGTGCAAGAACGAGCAAATAAAGTGAGCATTTTTTTCCAAAATCCTAACCAAAGGTGTTCAAACTTGCAATTCGACATTTTTGATGGCATCTAATTCACAAGGGCGGTCTGTAAATTGCGAAACCCCGTAAACTGTCCAAATTCTCACGAGCCACCCACTGTTGCCAAACAAGCCTTTTCTCCTCTTTCATCCGCCCGCGATAAGATTTTTGAAGAGATTACTCAAACCTCCCCCTGCATTTCTCATTGTACTGATTACTAGGGCTGAATATTTTAGGTTTTACATAAAAACTTAGGTTTTAACCTAAAACGCCTAATTCGGGCAATTTTTATCTAAAATTAAGTTTTCAGTCAAAAATTTACTTTTTTCTCGCCTTTTTAGGGCAATTTTTACCTAAAACTAAGTTTTCAACCTGATATTATTTTTTTTACTTATCCTAAAGTCATTTGCACAATAAGGTCCCTCAACCCAGTGTCTTCAAAAAAACAAAACACGAGAACAAAGGAAGAGAGAAGAGGAGTGGGAGCCACAATGATTTTCATCCCATCAACATGCCAAATCAGCGTTACCAGGTGGTTTCAGGCAGACATTGCCAAAATTTGTTTGAAATACTGCCAATTACAGGCGCTCGCTGCCATTTTTGAAGTCACATAACGCCACATTCTGTCACCTTTGAGCCGAATTTTTCTCGTTTTTAATCATTTCATCTCGTTTTTTAGGGCTCAAATTTTAGATCTCGTTTTTTAGGTCAAAATTTTTTGATCTCCTTTTCTTGGTCCACAATTTTCGATATCGTTTTTTGGTCGATTTTTTTGCCTGTCCTTCCACTTTTTGCCATGTTCTGCCACTTCAGAAATTTCTCTACCACAAAATTTTCTATATTGCCATTTCTACCACTTTCCCACCACTGCCAAATTAAGTTTTCACTGCCTCTGTCTCTGCTCCACTGCTTTTACTCTTGTAAAAAGTAAACTGCTGTAGAGCAATTAATAAAAGGCTATATTTGGTCTGAATAGCCTCTGAAAAGGTGTTATCTATACAACCTAAAAAAAACCTAAAACGTAATTTTTGGCAACCTAATTATGTCATAATTTGCCCAAAAAGTTAACCTAAAATATTCAGCCCTACTGATTACCTATTATAAAAATTCATGAGCCATGGAACAAGAAGTTCAAAACATAGTAAAGTCTAATTTGTGCAAGCCTCCCATTAATACAAATTAAAGATAACACCATAATGTAGACTCAAAATTCAATGGGCACTCAAAAAAAATACTATGTAGCTGTTTGTGTTGGCGTCAGAAATCAAATTTAACGAATCTTACAAGACATGTGTTGGTGGAAGTTTAAAAGGGTATTCTGATATTTCTCTGGTCTTAAAAATTGGAAGAAGAAATCTCTCCATCCTTAAAATACTGTTTGAAATGAACAAAAATTTTTACTCCTTGTATACATCTGCCAATATGCAAGGGCAAGCCAAGGGTGTCTAAATAGTGGGATTTGATGAAAAATCTAATAATTTCAGTGATATTTATGTACTTTATTGTAATCTGGAGTGAATATTTGGCAAACTCTTTAAATGTAGTATTAGGATGAATTAGGCCTAGTGATTGTTTGTAACTGCTTGATGCTTTTTGTTAACTTCAAAACCTTTCATTTGGTTCTCTTGATAAAAATGTTTGATCTGGAAATGCTATAATAAATTTGGTATACTATTAAACATCAAAGTACCTTGTTCAGTCATTAAAAAAATTAACATTGAAGGCAGGAACTTGCATTATAATTATCAATTCAAAAAGGTTTCAAAATGGAAAAATTATGACTGGAAATAAAAAGTGAACGTAAAAGTTCGGATTGGTTTTGAATTATGTCGGATCCGAACAAATATTTCGCAAATACGAATCCGACAGGCTTAGACGAATCCGAATGATTCCGAATCCGAAAATTCACACTAAAACCCGAACGAATCCGAATCCGAAGAATCTTGCTATAATCCGAACGAATCCGAATCCGATCGAATCCAAAAAATCGGATCCGGTGCACAGCTCTAGTCTGTAGGTTTCTATTTCTCCCTTCAGTAGATCTGAAATTGATCACTCTGAATGGAGGGTAGTCGGACAAATTCAGGTGGGGAGTTAGGGTCAAACTGTCTAGGGATGCATCAGAACTAGGGTCGGGCGTTCCTTAGGTTAAGTCTGTTACGTGGGGGAAAAGTTCTTTTTTAAAATGAAGAATGCAAAGTAGGCTCGAGGATTTCAATTGAGTTTTTGGGAGGGTTAGACGCACTGACGCACCCCTAGCCATTTTGGCTACATAATCCCCAACTGAATTTGTCCAATTACACCCACGGCGCCTCTTGCCTCCTCCTTTTCCCCTTTTCTCTCGCTCCTCATTGTCGAGAGTGACTGATTTTGAAGTTAAAGTTGACATCTTAGATCAGTGATAACTTTAAAATGAGACAAAAATCATGAAGAATTTAAAAGTTGACACTTTTCCTCAGACCTGTGTCACTTTCTTCTAAAATGTAATTAATTACAATTACATTGGTCTCAAAAGTAAGTAAATACAATTACAATTAAATCATTTTCAAATGTAATTAATTACAATTACTTTCCAAAAGTAATTGAATTACATTAATTTTCAAACCAAGCTTGAACTCCTTTCTTTTCAAGTGCAAAATGTGCAAAGAACATCACGAACCTGTGAGCTTTTTTTGAATCAATTTTCACACAAAAAAAATTGAAAGGACTGGGAAAATCTGCGAAATTTCTAACCTCAAAACTGCTTATGTATGTGAAAATGTAATTGTAATTTGTAATTGAAAAATGTCAATTACATGGGCTCAAATGTAATTAATTACAATTACAATTACTTTGATCTCAAATGTAATTAATTACAATTACTTTGATCTCAAATGTAATTAATTACAATTACTTTGATCTCAAATGTAATTAATTACAATTACTTTGATCTCAAATGTAATTAATTACAATTACTTTGATCTCAAATGAAATTAATTACAATTACTTTGATCTCAAATGAAATTAATTACAATTACTTTGATCTCAAATGAAATTAATTACAATTACTTTGATCTCAAATGTAATTAGATTAGATTAGATTAGATTTATTTCATCTTCAGGAACCAAAGTTGCTGGTTATAAGGAAGATATAGTAAGTGGTGTGCTGTGTTGACATTTGGATGTTAAATTAGGAGTTTCTGGGTAGATACAGTATATTGGTGCGATGTGTAAATGGCTGTTTCTAGCATTGTGAGTCGAACCACGACTTAAATTCGTTCAGGGTTTGGCATATTCTCCCGGTGCTAGGAAAGGTGTTCCATAAAAGTGCGGAGCGAAAAGAAAAGAAATGTCTCCTGATGTCTATGTTCACTCGAGGAATGTATAAATTCCCCATCAAGTTGTCTCTTGTGCCTTTTTCATGATTGATGTTTGTGTAGAAGTCATCTTTTAGGAGGTGATCCAGGCCCTTAATTATTTTGAAGGCTTGTATAGCATCGCCTCTTTCCCGCCTTCTCAGGAGGGTAGTAAGGCCAAGGGAATAAAGTTTTTCTTCATATGTGCCAGTGATGCCATGTATCATATTTACGGCCCTTTTTTGGACATTTTCGAGCTTGTTTATGTCTTTTTGGAGCCACGGGTTCCATGCTTGGACAGCACATTCCAAATGTGGTCTAACGAATGTTCTGTATATCTCGACGAATATTTCTTTGCTCCGTATCGAGAATGACCGTTTTACTTGACCCAAAACCGCATTTGCTTTTCTTGCAATCATTCCAACGTGTTCTGATGGTTTTAAGTTATCAGTTATTGTTATGCCAAGGTCTTTGTGTTGGTGGGTTGATGCTATGTTGATGCCATTTATCGTATACGGGTGTCTTCCATTCGAAAATCCGAAGTGCATCACTCTGCATTTTCCAATGTTAAATTCCATTCCATTTTCTAAAGTCCAACATACCATTCGATTTATGTCTCGTTGGAGGTCTTCGCAGTCTCTTGGAGACTCGATACAGCGGCCAATCTTCGTGTCATCAGCGAAGGTGCAAATATAAGACGGTTTGAAGATACACGCAGGTAGATCGGAGGCATACGCCAAGAAAAGTAGGGGGCCAAGAACACTTCCTTGGACTACCCCACTTGAAACTGGCCGCCAGTTGGACATCTCTCCACTTATGACCACTCTTTGCTCCCGACCGGTGAGCCAATTTGTTATCCATTGTAGGAGTATGTGATTGATTCCTAAAATTTCCAGCTTCTTCAGGAGTAAGTCGTGGGGGACCAAGTCAAATGCTTTTGTGAAGTCAAAGTAAATAACGTCGACCGGATCCCCCTTGTCGACAGCTCTCGTCACTTCGTCGAAAAAAGTAATCAAGTTCGTAACACAACTCCTACCAGGCAAAAATCCGTGTTGAGACCGTGGGATCAAGTTTTCTTGTTCCATGTATTCGTAAATCTGTTCCTTGATAATGGTTTCCAGCACTTTAACAATCACACTTGTGAGAGAGATTGGGCGATAATTTTCCACCAATGTTTTTGAGCCAGATTTATGAATTGGGGACACATTTGCTTGTTTCCAAGCCCGTGGTAATCGCCCAGTATCAATGCTAGTTTGGTACAAATTGAGCAAAGGGGTCAAAAGCGATTTGCACATAGTTTTTAGAAATTTGTTGCTGATGCCATCGGGTCCGGGAGAGGATTCCCAGTCTAGATTAGTTATCACTTTTTCGATGATTTGGGCGGTTATTTGAATTTGGGGACTCTTGTTTTTGCCTCTACTTGTCACGTACTTTGTAGGCAGCTTTGATTGTGGCTGTCTAAATATCGATGAGAAGTATGTGTTGAGGTGGTTCGCTTGATCTTTCTCATTGTGAAGTGCCACACCATCACTATTTTTTATAGGGCCGATTGTCCTCCCGTTATTCTTGGTTCCGATGTATTTGTAGAACTTCTTTTTGTTTTGCTTGGCGTTTCTGGCAAGATTGGATTCATAATTCGTCTTTTGTCTTCTGATTGCGGTTTTTACTTCTAGTTGGCAAGTCTTGAATTCTTGATTTTTTTCGACAGGATACCGTTTCATTGCTTCAAACAGTCTTTTCTTCTTTCTGATCATTCTTTTTAACTCGTCTGTCATCCACATTGGTTCATTGTAGTTTTTACTCTTTCGTAAAGGAATCAACTCATAACATTGAGCTAGGACTCCTGAAAAGGTTTCCCATTGTTCTTCGACATTGCTATTTTGTGTTTTGCTCCATGAGTTATTGTCTAGTAATGCCTTTATCTCCACCCAGTCCGCTCTGGCATAATCCTTAGCTCTTGGTTTTGGTTTCATTGGTTTTGGGGTGATTTCAATTTCAATATTGATGGAGAAGTGATCACTGGAACCCAGAGGCATGCCCGCATCGATTGACAATATTTTTTCTGGAACGTTCGTTATGACAAGGTCCAACATATTTCCAGCTACGTGCGTCGGAAACGTGATTATTTGGTCGAGAAAAGATGCTTGGCAAGTGTTTATAAAGTCGGAGGAGGAGGGTCCCCCACTCAATGTTTGCCAGTTGATATCTGGAAAATTGAAATCCCCAATCAGAATGGAATTTTGACGGACACTTGAGATGAGATTGTTGAGATCCACATTTTTCTCTACGCTTGAATTTGGGGAACGATAAATGAGATAAAGATCCATTTTCTGGTTTCGATTGTTGACGACGGAGATTCTGCTGGCTTGGTCGCAGGCTATTCTTAGTGGCTTGTCTTCAATCTGCAATCCATCTTTGGCATAGATTATTAGTCCACCCCCTCTTCCACATTGAGTATCTCGCCTATCGTTACGGTTTATGATTTTGTATCCATCTCGGTTAAGTTCTTCGTTGTTGATTTCGGCATGCGTCCACGATTCACAGATCATAATTATATCGGGTTGTTCAAGGCTTATCCTTAAGTCGAGGTCGTTCAATTTATTCATTAGGGACCTTGCGTTAAAATAAAGAATTTTTAAGGTTATTTCTTCAATTTGGAGAGCCTTCCCGTTCCTTTTCTTCCCTTTACTATCCATACGTCGTTTCCCGATTCCGTTCGTTTCACGGCCTCCTCTCTGAGATCAAGGTCGTCTTGGATTTGTGACTTCGTTAGATCTGGATCAATGTATAGATGGCCTAGATTTTTCATGTTCCGCAGCTTGTAACTTCTTTGAAGCACCTTTTGTTTGAGTTCTTCATCACGAAGACCCACCACTAGCATTCTTGGTCTCTCATTCAACCCTTGTGTTTTTTTCCAAGGCGAAACATGAAGCGAATGTCCGACCCAGAGATCGGGACACCCATTGCTTCATTGCATATCTTCAGGACTTCTCTTTCATCAAATGCTTTCTTGCCTTCTGTGTTTTCATCATGGGCTTCGGGCAAACCTTTGACGACAATATTGTTTCGCTTCTCTTCTCGGAGTCGAAGCTCAGTGATTGTTGCCTTAAAGGAATTCGGTACATCCTCCAGCTTTTTGATTCGTGTTTCATGTCCGTTTACAGATTCTTCCAATTGTTCAAGACGAGCTCGGACCTCCGATAACCCTTGAAACATCTTTGAACAAGGAATTTCACAAGTCTTGCAAAACCACATTTTCATGGCCAGGGCATACGAGAGGGCAGCTTTTGGGATGCTACTGCATCCTGGGGTCTGATGGAATAAACCTTCACATCCATAACACGCGATAATCCTTGAATCGACTCCAAGGCTTTTATCGCAAAATCCACAGTTTGTTTTGGAACTTGACATTTTTTTGGTCGTGTTAGGTGGTCAACCTGAGCGCTCAAATGATATACTCGCCAATTCACTTGACACACCTAGCTAGTTTTTTTATAGACTTTCGTCTAAAATTAACTTTTTGACAACACTTTCAACCACTAACGTGTTTCAGGGCCAAGGAAAGCGGACTTCACAATCTATTTTCGAACTAAGATAACTATTTTTCGATTCGCTTTGAAGCACGATTGAAAAGCAAGTGTGCTATCCTCGGCAGGTTGACCAAAAAAAATTAATTACAATTACTTCGAAATGTATTTGCAATTACGTAATTGTCCTTTCAATTACAATTACATCATAGGTCTGTTTTTCCTTCATACAATGATCAACAATTTCCAATTGACTGCCACCAATTTCAAGTCATTAGTGATGTTTGTGAGGCATTCAAACTTAGCCAAGTGAAGAACACTTTTAAGGATTTTCTCTACATCTGCACCCCAGATGCAGACTTACCTGAGGTCGCTTTTTGCGATGGTCTATTTCCAACTCTTCGATATTTTTCTGGGAGACTATTTATTTATCGTACTCTAACTGAGATGTGCCCATGACAACTTCCTTGGTTGTTGTGTCAGAGATCTTTGGGTGAGTGAAAAGTGCTTATTTTTAGGGCTAAGAACTGAAGCCTAATTTTACCTTCACATGCCTTTTCAGATGCCAGGCAATCATCACAAGATCGGTCCAAAGCTGGACAATCGTTGGTCATTGTGCAAGAGTTCGTCTGATTGCTGTAGCTAAACCAAGCACATTCAGCGCGATTTCCACAAAGAGATCCGCATTCTTTGTCACTGCCCACCAATCGAATTCCCTCCAAAGCTCCATAACATCGACCTTGGACGCCACATTGGATCTCTGGGCATTCTTGTTCCCCACTGACGCAATTGGACCAACATTTATCTTGGGTCAAACTCAAGCAACCAGAGAGGGAAGTGCAGATCTGTGAATCAGTGTACCAAGTGAACCATTCACAACCAGTGATAGATTGACATAGGTTAAGGCAGGTTCTAGATGTGTTGGTGGGACGAGCGTCCAAGATCTGGGAGTCTAGACATTCGCCAGGAACGAAACATTGGATCCCAGGTCCGCTGACTTTTTGTGCGAATGTGGCTTTCACAATGCAACAGAGAAGGATTAGGACTTCTTTCGCCATCTTCTTTTCTTTGAGACTGTTCTGAAATGGCTTATTTTCAAGACTTTATACCCAAACTGGTAACCAGTTAGCTTGAAGGGCTGTTTGACACATGCAACTGGAAATTTGCATTTTAATGACATGATTGGTTTCCTAAGCATTTGCTAACTTGTCTCACAGCAATATGCAAATGCAAATTGTTATTTATTTAACTGAGCAATTTCACAAGTGTGTACACAAGACGGTCTTTGTGACAAATTTACTTTTCTAAACTTTGGCCTTCTTATTTTTTCAAGGAGATTATTGTTTCGGTGCGACTAATTCTCATTGAATTATAACTGACATCACCTTTTGAGGACTCGCGAAACCAAACCTCTTAAGCTCTTTGTCCAGTTTTAGTGGTTTCTATGCAATAAAAAGTTTTTGTTCAATCGAATTGATTCCCTTTCAGCAAATTCAATCGAATCTTTTGCCGTGGAGTACAGTTTATTTCAGACATTCAACAATACGTTATTAGATTGATTTAATTTTTTGGAGATATCAAGTCGATTTTAAATGCATAGTGCCTGAAATAATCGGGTTTTCAATGATGCCAATCTCGATGGAATCTTTTCTTCACTTATTCTCTTTGGTTGTGTAGCAATAAATATTAACAGGTCAATAAAAGCTAACGATACCTCGTCAAACATTTGGAAATAATCAATTTCTTTATCGAACAATTCCTTGGCCATCAGGTTATCATCTTCTTGTTCTTCAACTCTTAAAAATATCGAAGTGTTCCCAAATTTCTTCATTATTTTCGTTTCCATCTGTTTAGATTTCTTGTGCCATTTCTTAATGACGAGAAACCAGGGTTCTCTCATACCTTGCGGAAATTTTTCCTTCATAATTTGAATCCACAATTGAGTCATCTCTTTAATCCAAATCGATTGAATCAAAGGCCAATGAAGGGTTGAAGAAGTCTCAGGAGCCATCCAACTGAAACAATAAATCCTTAATTCCATCTGCAAATTGGCCATTTCCGAGGCTTGAAAAGGTGAATCTGGTTGATTTTGGGGCTGAAGAAGAAGTTGCGGAGAGAACACTGTCAAGACCGTCTTTAAGTCGGGAAAAATGTCCCAAAAGCTTGTCATATCAAACGTGTTTGACTCTTCTTTGTTGTCTAAAGGTTGGTTGACATCAGGGTGACTGGCATATTCCCTTCTCATGAGATGATTAGCCAAGGCATCCCCATCATGGGGATTCCACCATCCCAGCAGGGTTTGGATCAAGTTCCAATGATGAATCTCGTGATCACGAGCAAATGTGGCAAGTAAAGTGACAATGGAACTGAGGTTCACCTCAAGACCAGGGCTAGAAAAACAAATAATGTTGAGGTAACAATAAAAAAAGAATGAGTGGTGTTTTGAATGCAATTTTCTGACTCCATGATAAGAAATTTTATGAGAAACATGTTTTACGTTTCGGTCGATCGAGATGAAATTAAGCGTGTGTGCTGTATATTCCAGCCGAACAACTGGTTTGATTAGATTTCTCTGTGACTGGCCCAGATTTCAAAACACGGCTTAGCCGAGGCTTAAAGGTCTTCAGTGGTCCTTGGTTTGATAGATTAGCAAATACCTTTTCCTCACAAGTCCATGAGATTGGGTTTTGAGAAAAAAGAAAGAACTTGATCTCAATATTGATCCTCATTGAGATTTCTATTATTTGGGAGGCGTTGGAAGGTAATAAAAAGACACAAGCTTGATTTCGGAATGTTTAGAAACTCATGTAGGATTTTATTGGATAAAAACCTTGCACAAATAGATGATAAAAGTGATCCTTTATGTCATATGTGGTTTCCTTGCCTGGTCCTAAGTGCAAGGTCAAGGTTGGTTAAGGAGGAGCAGGGATGGGGAGTAATTGTAATTGTTATTACAATTTTGTAATTTCAATTAGAATTGCATGCAATTGTTATTGTAATTAACTACATTTTTGGGCTAAGTAATTGTAATTTCAATTAATTACATTTTTGGCTATTTTCAATTTTCAATTACCAATTACATTTCAAAATCTTACTTCCTCAAATTAACCATAAAACCAATTTATCAGTTTTTACTTGCAAAACAATTATTTTGTCATCAATTTGCAGTCAATGTGATGCCACGAACAGGTAGCTTTTGTTACAATACACATCCAAGCTATGATGTTTAAATACTTTCAAACTACAAGAGCTTTTGACCATGATTTTTGCGTTAGGAGCTAGGGCTTTTCACAACCAAGGGTAGATAAATGAAGGGCAAAAATAAAGTTTTAAAACATCTTCATACTTGATATATATGTACAGAGTTCGTGTTTTCTGAAAAAGAAAAAGATATGCCTTGTGATTGATGGTTTAACATTTTTGATATTTAAGCCCGTTCATAAGCTTTTGGTTTGTGTAAATTACTCTTTCATATTAACCTTTCAGGCATTATAAGTTGCCAGTTGGTGCATTGCTACTTAAAAATCGCTGATCTGTTTATTTTTCATCATTTTGAAAAGGCAAAAGAGTGAAAGGGAGGGAAGAATTGTAATTGTCATGTAATTGTTATGTGAATTCTGGTTAAAGAAAATGTGGCCTCCAAACTCGCCAACCCTGAATTCCCTTGACTACCATGTGTGAACGCGGGTTGAAAGCAAAGCTTCTGTCAATGGCCACCCAAGTATTGGGTTTCCTCAAGACCTCAGTTGAGTACGAGTGGATCCAGATGCTGACAACTGTTTCCTCATTGCATCTTTCATAGTGCAGGAATACATCATGCAAAATTTAAGCCAAAGTGTATGAGTTGTTGTGGCGCACTCGGTAGGCCTTTATCTCTTAAACTGTCATTTTATGACTTCATTTTTCTACTTTGTCTGTTCATTTTATTCCCAAAAAGATTTGCTCTCCTTGCTTAGATCAACTTCCCCTCTTTTTTACAAGGAATGGTTTTTGTCGACTTTACGATAAGATTTTAATAAGGAAAATTATAATTATCAAGAAGGTGTATCTTGGACAAGAGACAAAGCTTGTTGTTCTCCAAACATGACCTAGAACATCCACACATCCGGTCTGTTATCGTCTAACTTTACCCCAAAAATGGGGTATTTACATTAATAACCACCCATTTTATATTTTTTGATCCTAACCAGTTTTCTCATAGGTCAAAATAAAGAAAAGATACGAAACATATTTTTTCAAAAATTGTTGTCCCA
This sequence comes from Tigriopus japonicus, assembly GCA_010645155.1. NCBI lineage: Eukaryota > Metazoa > Arthropoda > Copepoda > Harpacticoida > Harpacticidae > Tigriopus > Tigriopus japonicus. Next base: position 8,948,209 of record CM021317.1, read on the forward strand.
TTATAAACTTCTTATTACTCGGGAAGCTTGATCAACCAAAACTGCATTTGACTTTTACTCGTTATTTTGCATTTGTTTTCAATTCAATGTTCCAATTTGTACTAATGCATACCAATTTAATATTTTTTTATTCTAAGCAGTATTCTTTTGGGTCATAAAAGAAAAAAGACACAAAACATATTTTTTTCAAAAACTTGATGTCCCATAATAAACTTCTTATTATTTGGGAAGTTTAATCAACCAAAGGTTCATTTGACTTTTTCTAGTTGTTTTGCATTTGTTGTCAAGTCAATGTTCCAATTTACATTAATAACCACACATTTTATATTTTTTGATCCTAAAAAGTTTTCTCATGGGTCATAATAAAGAAAAGAAACAAAACATACCTTTTCAAAAATTGTTGTCTTATAATAAACTTCTTACTACTCTGGAAGCTTGATCAACCAAATGTGCATTTGACTTTTTGTGGTTGTTTTCCATTTGTTGTCTGTTTAATGTTCCATTTTGCAATGACGTCCACCCATTTTATATTTTTTGATCCCAAACAGTTTTCTCATGGGTAGTAACAAAGAAAAGAGACATAACATATTTTTTTCAAAAAAATGATGTCCCATAATTAATTTCTTATTTCTCGGGAAGCTTGATCAACCAAAGGTGCATTTGACTTATTCTGGTTGTTTTGCATTTGTTTTCTGTTTAATGTTCCATTTTGCACTAATGCATACAAATTTAATATTTTTTGATTCTAAACAGTATTATTCTTATGGGTCATAAAAGAGAAAATATACAAAACATATTTTTTCAAAAACTTGAGGTCCCATAATAAACTTATTTTAAATTACCTGAAATGGAAACAGCGTTTCAGTAGAGTTTTTCTGAGATCTTCTGCTGGAAACAATGGTTCCTCACTCTTATTCATGATGTTTTCTTGCTTTAGTTCCTCGCCCACTTGAGACCATATCGTAAAAAGTCGATTCAAGTCAAAAGACAATTCTAAATCAATGCTGAGAAGGATTGTACGAATAATTTCCACAATGATAATGTCGTTCCAGATTGCTAACGTCGGGACAAGATCATCCATGAAAAGTTTCACTGTTGGCACGTTTTCCAAATTAGAAGGGTAGTTTAAATCCTTAATTCCGACGCAAAATGCGGTTTTTGGATCAAATGGCTGAAGCCAAAGCAGAAGAGGATAGTCTGACTTTGTTGAATTGGGTGACTTTTCTTGGACCACCCGGTACATCTTCATCGTTTTGGGCGCTTCGTATTGATGCAACCAATCAGGGTGTCTATTTTCGAATCTAGTCCAATCTGAATAATACTGAATTAATGGTTTCTTCGCTGATTCACCAAGTGGTCGAAGTTGTGAATATACATTTATCCCATTCTCTCTAAGAGCTCCAATATTCCACGTGATATGTGTAATCACATCTTCAATTTCATTCTTGAACAGGTTTGTTGTGTTTTGTTTAGAGAGGTCTGGATGCACAGAAGAATTTAGAAAGACCGTTTTGAGTTTGGTTTTGGCGCGATATCGTGTAGTGTTGGCTGCATCGTGAATTTCTGGTACGAGAACCATTTCTACTTCAATGCCATCACTGACGTGCTCTGGTGCCATAAGGATTTGTCGTTCTTTATTGGTTGGATCGAAAAAAGTCTTTAAATCTTCATCGGAACAAGTATTGGCGGACTGCAATTGAAATATATCGATATTCTTCTTTTCTCATTTTTTTCATTAATTTACTCGTTTTTCTCGTGACGCATTCAGTTCATCTAAATAATAGCATGTTCGAGTAAGGCATCTTAATATTTTTTCCACTCAACCATCCTTCCCCGTCTGAACTTACCTCCAAACATCCGTAATACAAGAAGCGCCCATTGATCCCATCTTCCAAGGTTAATTTTTGCAATTTGTTCAAGCGATAACGGTCCAAAACAATCAAAATTTTCTTCACACTAGGTTCGGCCTTCAAAGCTTCACTAAATGCTATCGAATCCCTTTCACCATCAATAATGGGGCATCCGTCGAACCTTTTTCCATGTTTAGCCAAGTCAATTGTTTTCTGCACCTCCTCCGAATTCCGTAAGTTTAATCGAAGTCCATCTTCTTCTTGAAAGCCAACATTTGGAGGAACTTGAATGGAATTTTCAGTGTCCACTATCCAAACAACTTTCCCGTCGTCCTTTGAGCTTTTGGCCAAAAAGGCCTCAATTTGAGCCTTGTTGTTTTGTGAGGCCTCATCAATGAACACGTGTATTTGTCTAGTATCATGATAGTCTTGGAACATTTCGAATAGGAGGTCTTGGATATCTTCTGTCCCATGAAGCTCGGCTATTCTGACATTTTTGAGACCCAAACCTTGGAACTTAAATTTGAGCATTTTGGTCAACAAGTGATCATGCTCAAAGGCCATTCGATGTCGACGAGCTATCAAAAGTGCGATGAAGTTCCCTGGTTCCACCTTTGCCGTCGCTAATTTGGCTATTTTAGTCTTCAGGATCTCAGTTTTGCCCGTTCCAAATAAGCCATGACTTCTGATGATCATCTTGTCAGGATCTTTTTGAAGAACTTTTAGTTGGTCCAAGTTCCACAATATGATGTCGTGATCTTGGAAGTCCACCATGTTTAATTGATGTTTGGCTACTTTTTCGCCATCAAAAGTTTGCTTATTGGCCATGGCATAAAATAGGAACCTCTTGACAATAGCCGTGTAATCATCCTTGGTGAGCACATCTATTAAATCATCCTCTGTTCCAACCAGAACCTCATTTATCTTTGTTCTCAAATCTGACACCTGGACCACAAATGGTTCACAAAATTGGCAAATGGAAGAAGGATCGATATTAGATTGCTCAAAGCAAGCCCAAGTCAAGAATTGCCAACCTTTTCTCACAGGAAGGTGATCCTGAAAGAAGAACCATTGTAAGTTATGGACAATGAGACTAACAAGAATTATGAATCAAGTAGAAAAATTATCATTGCAATCTTATGCAAAGTAGAGCTTTGTTTTGTTGACTAAATTACGACTTTTGATTTTTAGTTGAATTGAATGTCAGGGTAAAAAGTTATGCCGTCTCAACTCTATGAACTTAGGAGAGCATAGAATGAATGAGCTCGCCCTTTTGTGGTTTTACACTTAACAGAATAGGGCTAGCTCTTGCATTTCGTGATGGATCATGAACTGAGCTTTGAGAGAGCATAATTTTGACCCATTATTTGATTGAGTTGAAAATTGAAAACAGAAGAAAGGTTTCATGTGTTGGGGTGCAGATTTCAGGCTAATAAGATTTCATGCCCAAAGACATGTTCATTTGCTATTTGCTAGCTTTAAAGTTTATTTGCCATTTCTCATTTTATTTTTCATTTTGAAGCAAATAAAAACACAATTTCTCGGGTTTTGATTAATTAAATGCAAAAATTGTCTTTTGTGTGGAAAAAACAAATTTTTGCGCAAAATGTTTTCTTTAAGGGGTATATTGATTATTCAATGGAATAAAGACATTTTCGCTTAAATGTTCATACAATTGCATTCCACTTTATTGTTGGTGAAACATAGTGCTCATTTTCCAATATTTTGGCAAATTTTCGTGTCTATCTGCCATTTCTTGTTTATATGCCATTTCTTGTTTAAATGCCATTTCTTGTTTATATGCCATTTCTTGTTTATATGCCATTTCTTGTTTATATGCCATTTCTTGTTTATGTGCCATTTCTTGTTTATATGCCATTTCTTGTTTATATGCCATTTCTTGTTTATATGCCATTTCTTGTTTATATGCCATTTCTTGTTTATATGCCATTTCTTGTTTATATGCCATTTCTTGCTTATATGCAATTCCTTGTTTATTTGCCATTTCTTGTTTTTTATGCCATTGCTTTTGCCATTTTGGACGCGTTTATTCGCCATTTTTTGGGCCTAAAATGCATAGTTTATTTGCCAGAAATCTACACTTCTACTCATGTGTACTCATGTGTAGGGGTCTGAATGTATCGTAATTCTCAGCATCAGCCTTGTCGTCCAGATAATTTAGTGGTTCTTGCCTGAAGGTATTTGAATGCGTTATTGGATTGCTTATGGATTTTTTTAGCCACTTCCTCAGTTAAAGTATATTTGCACTCCACATAGAGGATCTTCTTCACTTGTCCCAAAATAATGAGGAAGTCAAACTCATTACATCTTTGTTCAATTCCCAAGACTTCCAAACCACAGAAGATCGTGTTCCAAAATGGGAACCTTGAGGCACTCATTTGAAGAGCTTTGAACACTTCTTTCTCGAATTGATCTCCAACCAAAGTTCCATTCTTTTGAACCAAACATTCACTCTGAGGGCCTTTAAGGCCTAATACTTGTCCAACTAGAAAGGCACCCAAAAACAGTGAACTGGAATTGAGGAACTTGGTCAATTCTTGCTTTTGTCTCGTGATCATATGTTTTGAATTTAAGAATTCTTCAAATTCTTCTCTAGATTTGGAAGCTCGGGCCTCTTTTATTTCATCTGGTGATTTTTCGGGGAAAGTTGTATTGAGAAACTTTTGAATATCTGGACTAGGATCGCTTTGAAGGTGTTCTTGAACTTTTTTGGCGAGATCACTTTGGTTCAAGGGTGCCACAAGAATGTCTAACCAAGCCTCTTCTTGCCAAATCAAACTTGGATCACATTCTTCTTCTTGCCAAACATCAACCAAGTTTTGAGCCCAATTCATATCTTTTGCGAGCCGATTCATGTCGATTGTGTTAGATTTGAACTTTTTTGATGGCTTTAGGCGTTCACAAGATGATATGATTTGTTTCACAATTACAAAGGGTTCTTTCATTTCCTTGGGGATGTCGGAGATTTTTTCTAAGAATTGTTCCGGGATGAATCTTGTGTCAGATGTGTTTTTGGAGAAATCACGCTGCCAGACTTTATTGGCTGCATCAGTAATGGAGTTGGTTTTGTTATTGTTTCCAAGATTCACCATTGTGATGGTAGAGTTCTCCAAATGATTTAAGTTGGTCTCAAAAGATCGAAGAAGATTGAAGTTCTTATCCAAGTTGCAGGAATACTTTAAACGACATGAATTCAAGTTGGCATTCACTTTAGATGAGCTTGAAGCTGAAGCCTGAAATCAGATAAAAAAAACAAGCCATTAGTCTGATTGCATTAATAAATGTTAATATTTTTGGCAAAAATTTAATGAACGGAGGTCATGCAAAAAGCTGGCAGAACATAATTCTTCAAGTCTAATATTTAAACACAGTTCAGCCAGATTGAAGTTTGAAAAGAGTCCATTTGAATTCATCCAAGGAATAAAAAGGTCATGTACTAAAATTCTTTAAGACCTTTGACAAGTGGCTTCATTGATTAGTTAGCTAATAATGATGGACTTCAAAGTTATGGAACACTAAGAAAGAGGGAATCTACAATAAGATCAATGATTGAAAGCATAGAAGCTCGTGGAAAAGAAGCGTCAACTTGCCCCTAGCAACAAGTAAAAGAAATGTAGAGCTTCAATAAGCCCAACAAACCAAGAAGCGCAAGAGAGAAAAATGCAGCCAATATGAGCCTTTGACCCATAAGATATCAACACTTCTCATTATGCCATGTGATATTGGAATTGATCAATATTGGCATGGTTTACTTAAACGCATTACAAAATCAAATATTGTTTTAGCTTGAACTTCTTGTCTCGTTGTTAAACAGCACGATTTATTCCAAGGTTGCGTGAGTGTATTTATCCTAAAGCGATACTTCACTACTTAAACTAACTTAACTTAACCTTACCTAACCTAATGTTAACTTCAACTTCATTTATTCCCTTGAAAAATGCATAATATCTATCTGAGTCACGCAACCTATCAAAAGTTCACATGCCTTTTATAACTGAGAGAACTTTTTGGGTTGATGGTGGCAACAACAATGGTAAACATTTGAAGCTTCAAAAAAAGACCAACAACTTGACTGAGTTGACGCTTCTTTCCCATGAGCTTCCTCAAATGAAAGTTTTTATCATTAAAATTTAGATTTGTTTTGAGCTTTTAAATATTTTTACTACTAAAAAACGTAACAATTACATGGAATTTATCCGCAGGTCTTCTTGAGTTCAAAACTGTATTATTGCACATGGCTCTTATTCTTCAAAAAAAGTAATAATTTTCAATGAAGTGCAACGGCAGGAACGTTCTTCTCTCAGTTATCTCAGTCTTTCAGTGAAGACGAATAGGTACTCTAGATTAAAGACGCTCATAAGCTTTTTTACTCTAGATGAAAGCATGACAAGAAGGGCACAAATAACCGTTTACCTCACGTGACAAATTTTGCGTGTCTACTTCAATTACCTCACATTCCTCTTCGATCTTCTCTCCTTCCATGACACTCTTCTTCAAAGATATGAGGTCTGATCTGCTCATCTTGGTCACATCCTAATTAATAAAAACAAGTAAGAACAATCAGAAAACGGAAGAAGCATAAATCGTAAATATTCGTAAAACGTACCTTCACACGGCTGGCTTTTTCTAGAAATAGCAAAAACCCGAATGGATGCTTCAACTTGGAGTGATTTTGTACTCGCTGGACATCATCGGCTTTTAACGCGAGATGTTTAGACCATTGGGTTTCCAAGATAGATTCCTTGAAGGACTCCATGATAGTAAAAACAGCAAAGGTGAAGCCAATTCCTCAATTTATGTGACAACGATCAATAACGAATCCAATGAATTCATTTCGCTAATGAATTAGACATGAAACTTGGACCAGTGACTAGCTGAAACAAAATTTACCGAAAAAAGCTTATAACCTTGAGGAAACCGCTCTATTCAGATAAGATTTTAGCGTTTACAACTTGTTGAATATCCACACAAACTGCTGTGGATTAGTGAGGGCCTCAGAACATTATTTTGTCAAACTTAATAAGTAGAAGTGTGATATGATAATGACAGGGAGGAAATGCATTCGATCCCATTGTGACATGAGAAACAAGCTTTCCGAAATACTGTACCAGATCAATTCCCATTAACGCTTCAGAGCTTAACATTGATGATGGACATACAAAACATAGCGCTTGAATGTTTTTCCTCCTCAAAAGTACGCGAGAAACATCTTTTTTAGGTGATGTTCAAAACATGCCTTTTAAAGAAGTCGGTAAAACCAAAAAAATATTCAAACCTGCAAATGATGTGAAAAAGAGCCTTTTCTTAGTTCAGAGCTCTATCCTTGTTTGCTCGTTAACGTCACCGCAAAGACGGCTTGGGCTGATATAATACTAAAGACTCACAACCTTGCCACGACATCTGTTGCTTGAAATTGTTAAAAGTGACTCTGTGCGCAGATATGCCTGAAGTATAGAAAGTGCATCTGCTTGTTCACTCTCGACTCAATTTTTGTTGCAAGTCTGACCCTAATTCATAAACCAAAAACGCAGTGGCGTTTCCTAAGGGCCTCTAATCTCTGAACTAAATGAATCAGAAGAGTCGATTCTTTCTCAAATGCCATTAAGTAATCCTGAAGAATCTCAACTCTTTAAAGCCAGACATCTCCAGGCGACCATTGTGAGCCCAACTCCAAGCAAAACAGAGAAGACAGGAGCTGACCGGCAGCAACAGTCACATTAAAGCCAAAGTACGTAGAAAACCTGATTTCCTCAATGGGAAGAAATTCTCAAATGCAACGGGATAGTACTGTCATAACGGACTGCGCTCTTGGTGTCAACGGCGACAACAACCATGAGTGACAAAGTTTGAATCCACTGACAACAGATGCCACGGCAGTTGTGTGTATCTGGTCGCTTCGCGACTTATATCTGTGGTCAACGGCTTAGAAACTAGGTTATTAGTAGCGCCATCTACTGATCAAAGGGCTCGTTTCCAGAAAAGTAGTCCTTAAACAAGGACAATTTTGGCATGATTGTTTGTACACTTCTCACAATCCTTGCTTGGTTGGTGTACGGATGGTTAAACTACCATTTGATACTATATATTTTGATGGTCGGGGAAATCAAAAGCACACCCAGAATCTTGAAAATCAAATTCAACATTTTCTCAATTCATACCAATATTTCAAGAACAAGTTTCCAGGAGTTTAGAAACAGGGAATAAATAGTTGCTGGATTTTGCCTCAACCTTGCCAAAGAGGCATCCAACTGACCCTGATTTTAAAGACGTGTAAAGTTTGTAAAACAGTTCAAAAGTTGCTTGCAGTTTCTTGGAAACGTCTATAAGTGCTTATGCAATCGAATAAAGCAAGATCATCTGTTTTTTACATTTTTTTCGATCTACTTTCAAGGAATTTTTTTTTCCTGATGAGAGCACACCTTCTTATCAAACTTTTTGTATTTATCTAATTTCTTGGGGTTTAATGGCCAGGAAGTCCACAACAACAAAAAATGAAGAAAAGCATAAAGAAGCAGGCTTGAAAACAAATGAGATTTCCACCTTTTATGTATTCCTTCCACAGTCTTGAAAGACATCATGAGTGGAAACCTTCTATTTTGGAACTGACCCAGAGCAGGGGTTCTTATACTTTATTGTAGTGATGTGTTTCGAACCAGGAGTGCTGCCAGTTTTGACTCGAAAGTTTATCGTTGTTAAAAAGGGAGGTTGTATTGAACTTTTTGAAAAGACCTAACAGGGACCAATTTGGCAACACTCGAACTAGTTCGATTTCGAGTTCCATCCATAGCTATAAAAATGGATTTCGAGTTGGCATTGCTGCCATTTTTATAGTAGATGAGGTCTATTGCGTGTCGAAAAGTTTAGTTGTGGTCAGATTTTTGACCCTAAAAGCCAAAATGGCAAAACTCTGCCAAAAATCTAACTCGAAACACGTCAGTACTTTATTGGCCCCTTTAAACTAGGGCTTCCTTAGAGCTAATTTAAGAAGACAGCACCAGCACTTCTTGATTTTTGAAGAATTGATACCATTTTCGGCATTTTGCTTCAGGTTTTATAGCTCTAATGATGATAGCAAAACCGTGAAGTCATCATTCATTAGAGCGAGGATTGAAAAGTTTGAACTTTGAACTTTAAAAAAAACTTTTTTTTGTACATTTTCGGTAGAAAAACTTTTTTGGGTTTTAAAACTTATTTTGAATTTACTTTTGTATTTTGTAGAAATTTTAAGTAAAAAAACTTTTTTTTCACGTTTTTTGAGATCCAAAAAAACTTATTCTTAAAAAAATTATCTCCGACCCCAAAAAGGTCGTCATTTTTTTTCTAAGTGAAGGACTTCTCTAGGCATTTCTTTCTAATGATCGAGAAAAAAGAATCCCGGCTAAAAAACAACAGAAATAAAAGATTTTGCCCTATTAATGGACAAACTGAGAAGCAACAACTTTTTTTGGTATTTTTTATGAAAAACAACTTTAATTGTTCAATCGTATCTGGAAAAAAACTTTTTATGCCCGTTTTTAGCCGGAAAAAAACTTTTTTGCCCGTTTTTAGCGGGAAAAACTTTTTTTCACGTTATTTCCAACTAAAAAACTTCTTTTTTGACTTTTTCAACTTTTTTTCCCGCCCTCTAGTCATCATGAAGCCATTGCAGTTCTTACGATGAAACGTATCAACTCATTGTTTTGTGATTGAATATGAATTCTCAAAATAAACTGAGTTAACTCATATACTTACAACTTTGATAACATATAATATGCAAGTAGAGTTATGATATTTTTATTTCCCACCTACAAATGGGGAGTCCATACCAATATTTTTTCTTACCTTTAGTGAAATAGCAGGAACTTCTGTATATTACATCTGACAAATCTATCTCCTTCTTGAATTTGGTTTGTTTTGATTGGAAAATATGTTTCAAGAGCAACTTTGCCTTCTCACGACAGTTTTTAACAAAGTCTGGCAACCGTTTCCAAAACATAGGAACAAACAACTCTAAAATATATATTTTTCACCTTTTAATACCACTTATTTCACTATAATACTGTTTTTTCTTCGTAGGGGCTATGTTTACTTATTCCTTGATATTGAAAATCCTTGCATTACACTTTTGATCACTTCGCAATCACAAAAACCAGAATCAACCCATTTCACATCCTACAGTAGATCCACATATTTGGCTTGATGGACAAAACTAATGCACATAACTGAGCACAGTCAACTGAGTTTGAAAACACCATATTGGCCATTTTAGAAGCAAGGCAGATCCTGGTTGCTTTTAGCAAGAGAGCGCTTACTTGCCACTGTCTTGTTTACATCACTACGCGAGAACCTGTATTGCCTGTAAACCTGCTTTACTTGAAGGAAAGAATAATGAGCTTTGGTTTGGATGACCTGCCTTGTACAAGTGTAGTCTTCAAGGAAATGCATTTTTTCAGTCGAATAAATCTAGTTATACTGTTAGAGGGATGTCTTGTAACAAAAGGATGGAAAGGTCTCAGTGCATTCACAATTCAAAGGGTCTTTTCTTTCTGAAAAATTGGCGGTGTTTCAAAATGAGTCACCGTTGCAATGGACAATTCCTTGATAAAACAAATGAAAAACCCGTACAGTTGTTTAAAGAAAACAGTAAAAAGAGTGCAAATTTGAAATTTTATGTAAATAAAAAGCTTTTGAAAGACATGAAATATATTTTTGATTCCCATTCTGCTAAGTTTATTTTTATGGATTTTGGAAACAACAAAAAGTTTTGATTTACATGATTGGCATTTCTTCTTGCAAGATGAGGTAAATTATGATGAGGCCAAACAAACCCAGATCCAGACAACTTGCTACAGATAATTTGGCAAATTTGGTTGATTTTCAAAGTCCCCTCACAGGTTCTGCTTATTTGGTCCTAAAACAAAGATGTATGATCAAAATCAAACATGAATAGATAGTAATGTAATAGTGCATACTATTTTTCACTCACCGGGCTTAAATTCAATAATTGATTGACGGAATTGTTTTCTATTAGCCAAAATTTAATTGATTCTTTCCTTTAAGCATGCCCTCGCTTTCTAGAGTATCCAATTTTTGAGGTTAGAAACATCCACTAATAAAAAAATACTTGTTGCGTTGCTTTCCAAGATTTGTATACAAAAAATTTGACTATGCTTGAAAAATTGAGAAGGCAGTTTTTTCACGTTTTTCGAAGCGTGATTAGTAGAGGGGCCGGGGGATAAAATCTTGAAACTCATAAAAACTCAAAAAGTAAAATACGAATTGATCAGGGAACAAAACGATTGAGAATGACTTACATTGGACCTTTTGTGTTCTTTTGGATCTCCAATGATGAATCGAATGTCCGGCTGGAAAATGCGCTATGGCCTGTGCAGTTTGTGCTGTCGGTTTTGCTGCAATATTTATTCTCTAGTTAGTCTGGAAGCATGCAAAATCATTTTTTTCTGTTTCCTTAAAATGGCCATAATCGCGAGCACTCCATGCTGGAGTCTTTTTAGTAGGTGGATCTTCTTTGCAACACCACATGAGAACTTGTGTTTACCTGTGTGTAAACTTGCTTTCTCTAAATAAAAAATGACGCTTTGGCTTGCATGACCTCCCCTGCATCACCCCAAATTTAAATCCAATATTTCAGTCGAGTCATTTCCAGTTGTGCTATCAGGGGTAACATCTTGTGACAGTTATTTCCAATGCACTGTCGATACATAAGTTTTCTGTTATCATGAAATAGGTTAAGAGTTTAATAAATTGTGCCAAGGAAGAGGCCTGTCATATTTGTCATATTTTCAATTGTTTCTGTTGAGAGTTTTCAGAAGACCAGGAATTTGCCTCTTGGTTCAGTTTTGGCTGACTTTATTTATAGAGTATCGAGGATGAACAAAAACCGTCTATTTACATGATAAATACGGCTTCGAAAAATATTTGCTTTAAATGACAAATGGCCGCGCTCGGTCCATTAAAAAAAAGGACCGAGAGTAAGTGCTTCCCCTGACGGCGAGAGTTTGAATCCTATGGGGGATAGAATTGAGACTGTCGGGAAAAAAATACTTAATATATATTTTCAAAAGGCCAAAATATTTGTAAAATAAGCCAGATATTTAAAAATAATAATTTTACCACGCCATTGTTCGGCAATTTTCTCTGTGTTCACCAATTCATCCAATATATTTTTGATCAAGTTTATGTCATGGGTCGTTTTTGAAGGCACACTCGAAACCCAACTAATTTAAGAATGTAATTTTCATTTTGCCTCAACAGGTGGCGCAGTTTTTTTGCGTATATGGCAGCAGTTATGGCTTTTAATGCCTAATTATAGTAAAAATGCTCCTTTGTAGACATTTTTGCATACTTGGTTCATCTTGGTTGAAACCTGTTGTGCATAGACAAGAACTCCTTTAAGGGCTTAAAAAAATTCTTGAGTGCTTCTTGGCATAGACCATTCATGTTTTTCGCTGAAATTTTCCAGAAATATTTTTTTTTGCCCCAAAAAATCAACTGCCTTAAAACCCCCAAAATGTTTGAAAATTGTGGAAAACTGGAGAATTTTTTAAAAGTTATTTTATATTTGAAAATATAGTTCCGAGCCCTAATGATAAGGTAAAAGAAGAGCATGTAACATCCATTTCGTCTAAATGCAGACAACTCGCAATGGCCAATGGTGAATCTGAATATTTGTTCACCGTCTTTATTCTAGAGCTTCCATCTTGTCGAAAAAATGGTGTTCACAAAAAAGGGGTTTTATTTCTTGATTTTTCGCCAAAAACAGAACACAAAACAGCGATTGCAATAAACACTTACCGAGGCTTTTGATTGAATTCAAGGAACCTCTTGCTAGTATTTTAACCTTTGTGGCCATGAATATGTTTTGACAAGTAGGGCAAAAATATTAATCAAATATAAGTACATGTGCACCTTTTCAGCAAGACAAGAAAACACTTAAATTATTATATATTTTAAATCTTGGCATGCGCATAGTTTTAAATCATACACAGAGTTTTCTTTTGTTCTTTAATTCATATTTCCGCTAATTTGTCTCTCAAAATATTAAGTGAAATGATGAAGCAAAAGAAAAGCAATGGAGACTTGAAGACTTCCTTTGTGTTTTCCTCAGTCTTGAATCTTAGAAGAAAATGTCCGCTTGATGTGGATGCAAAAGTAGAACAAAAATTTCTTGTATTTACTAAAATTGCTGGAATATAAAACTAGAAGTTAACATGAAGCAAAAGAATAACAGGATTTGCTTCTTCTCTCTAGCGTTACACAGATTCTTGCATTTGAACATTGAATTGAACGATGCTCAACTACTAAGTGATATTTAGAAGTATCTGAAGATTTAATTAAACGAAAAATTAGACGTCGACTAAGGTAAATTGATGACCTTTACCCTATAACAGGTCATTGAAGAAAGATATTTAATCGTGTTTTCATTATCTTATTAACAAGAAAACATGAAGATATTTTTTTTTCGTCGAAGCAATGATTCAATCACAAGCTCGGACTTTTGGGACTAAAACAAAGCCATCACCGACCGATATTGAATTTAACGAGTGCTCAGTGTACTTCTCAAAAGTTGTAATGACACGTAGTCATGAGAACAGTTTAAGCTTCTAAAATATTAAAATTGTACAAGCAATATCCTTTACACAATTGTCACAGAGCCATATGCCCCTATATTTTTGAAGTTTCTAATTTTTGAGGTTGAAAACATCCTCCAACACAAGTTACGTGATACATGGTTGTTAAACTTTTGCAAGAAATTTATTCAGCTTTTGTTTGTCCGAACGCATGGCCAATTTTAACCATGAGAAGCACCAGTTTTCCGTGCTTTAATTTAAAATAATGGCGCCAAAAGTTAAAAAAAAAACAAGAAATGGCAAAAAAGTTTTTGGGTCCAAAACATATGTTCTTGATTTTTACGACGAATATTTTTTAATCTGTTCTTCCACTAGTAAAAACATTGGCGGCTCTTGTTAAAGTCGGATACGAATTTCGAAAAAAGGCAATTTGGGTTTAAAAACGCAAAATTACACAGAATGTTGTATGCCCCCTGAATGTCTTCCGATCTGGGAAATGAGTCATAACGTCTTAGATATGGACAAAATATTGACGGGAAGAGCATAGATTATCTGAACTAAACTTAACCTAACCTAACTAAGCCTAAGCTAACCTAAACATACCTAAAAATAAAGAAAAACAACCCGCACTTACTGAAAAATGTTTGCAACACAAACCCTCATGGAGGCGCAAACCCCAGCTCAAAGAATGGAGAGCACAAGCGCTAGCACTGAGCCACCTTGATTTGTTGTAAGAGAGAGGGGTATTTTAGGTTTATCTAGTCCTGCAGATGAGTCGTCTTCCAGATTGGAAGCTAGTTAGGGCCGATAAGTTTGATATTGACTTGCCCTCACCCGTTTCTATTCTTATCTTGTTAGTTAGAATTATGTGATTGGAAATATTGGTTTTTTTAACAGTAATTAACAAGTTCAGCCCCACTACGTAACCCAATACGAATTTAGTTAGGGAATAAAAAGATTGAAGATGACTTACCATGGTCCTTTCGTTGTTTTTCCGAGGGATGGTCAAATCTGGGTGGAAAATGCTTTGTGGCCTGTGAAGAATGTGCTATCGGTTTTGCTGCAATATTTCTTCTCTTTTAAGCCTGCATGTATGAGAAATCATCTCCCAAGAGTGGCCTTATAATTACCAAAAGCGCTGGCATTCCACACTGGAATCTGTTTGATATGAGAGTCTTCCACAACTGGTTCTTGAACTGGTGATTCCTCAACGGGTGCCAGGGTGACTGATAATTCGCTCTGTTTTTAAATCTAACCTTAACTAATCCTTATTTAACAACGAACCTTCACAAGCAGTCTCAGAGGCTTGACAATCATCGCAAGATCGATCCAACAAAGGACAATCATTGGTCATGATGCAAGAGCTAGTCTGATTACTGTAGCTGAACCAGGTGCATTCATCTCGTTTGCGACAGATGGAACCGCATTCTTCACCACTACCCACCAATCGGATACCTTCCAAAGCTCCATAACATCGACCTTGGACGCCACATTGGATCTCTGGGCATTCTTGTTCCCCACTCACACAATTGGACCCACATTTATCTTGGGTCAAACTCAAGCAACCAGAGAGGGAGGTGCATATCTGCGAATCAGTGTACCAAGTGAACCATTCACAACCAGTGATTGATTGGCATAGATTGAGGCAGGCTCTAGATGAGTTGGTGGGACGAGCGTCCAAGATCTGGGAGTCCAGACATTCGCCAGGAACAAAACATTGGATCCCTGGAGAACTGGACTGGCCAAGACTTCTTCCAATGAGGGGAAGCAGGGTAATAAGAATACCTAGAGGATCCGTCATAACTGAGGATACTGAGGATGAAGTATTGGATTGGTGGGCTTTTATTTCAGTAGCGAGGATAAACAAGAAGCACTGAATTTCCTGGAGTTGAAGGCTAAGGATGAGAATTTAAACATTGATTTCCAGGAAGATCAAGTCAAGTAAGTTCTTCTGCAATGAGACCTGGCTTACATCGAATCGACAGCAATTTTCAATTTTCAGCTCAATGGAATGTCAGAGTGAAAAGTTGTGATTTTCAATCTTATATACTGAAGAGAGCAAAGAATGAATTAGCTCACCCTTTTGAGGTAAAGAGCAACGACTAGAAGAGATCAAGCAGATACTAATGGAGTTCAATCTCATTTTCAATCTGTTTTGCGCGCGCTTTTTCGTTATGACTGCCAATGAACCCTGAACAAAATTTCAGCTGATTCCACAAAATAAGCGCCTCTTGCGGTCAGATTGAGACATAGTTGCCAACTAATGAGTGTGTTTTAATACCACTCTTTGGCAAACCGTTCAAGATTTTCATGAAATCAACATTTCTCCGAAATGTACGATTTTGATAACAAAATGCCATTGCAAAGAAATGTAAGCATCTAAGGATAAACCTATTTCTCTAAAGTTTTGCCAAAAGTGGCATTAAAAACCACTCTCTAGCTGGGAACTATGTCTCAATACGACCGCAAGAGGCGCTTATTTTGTGGAATCAGCTGAAATTTTGATCAAGGTTAAATACAGCCCAATTGTGTTTTCTGTGAAAAATGCGTTTGTTCATACAGAATATCCAAAAAGTGACCCTGTTTTTGAAGACTTTAGGCCAGGGGTACCATCAAGATCAAGCGAAGTTCTAAAAGATTGAAATTAATTTGAATGCCATCACAACAAGCAGAAAATATATTCTCAGTGGGGCTTGCTCTGAGAATCAAGAGAGCACGACTTTTCACTCCTACCTTAGATTGGGCTGAAAATTTAAATTCCTAGTTCACCCAATGTAAGCCAGGTCTCATTGGATGGAAGAACAAAATCAATTTGACCGTGTAGGAAATCCTAATACTCATCACTAGCCTCTCATTTCAGGAAATTTAGTGCTCCCTTGTTATTCCTAAATAAGGAAAAGCGCAGGGAAAGGTGACTTTTAGACCCAAGCAGCTTTCAAGGTGATCTAACATCTCATTTTCTGTAATAGTTTAACATTTCATTTTCTACAAAATAAGTGTTTGAAGAAGTTCATGACAATATTTAAATGGGATATCTGGTGGTTATGAAAATGTCGAAAGACGATGAACCATTGGGAAAAAAAAATCAAGATTTGTCGCTTTATCGGGAGCACCAAGATTAGAAGAAGGACAAAAAGGTTTGTTCAACTAGAATCGTCTTAATTGAATTTATATATAACCACTTTCACCTTTTAAAATGTTCTTACAACACTTGTTTTAGTGGCTTATTACTTGCCTTGTTTTGTTACCATATGAACTTTTGAAAAAAGAGAATGTTGACAGTTGTTCTCTTTACTCTCAAGGGAAAATGGATTTGGTTACTGTTGTGTTAGATGTCAACTTGCCTCATTACCAGAATTATTTTGTCAGATAAAATATTCATTTTGAAGCTTACTTTCATTTTTACGGCTACGCCCACGCCTAAATGTTGCCTCCAGCCTTTTTTTCGTTCACGTCGGAATAATTTGTAACTCCACAATTTACAGATTAAAAAGAAAATTGGGTTCATTTTTCTTGTTTTGAAACAGATTTGTCTTATTTTAAATCAATTTTCAATAAACCAATAGAACTGAAGTTCTTCAAGTCACCAATAAGCTTCTTTGCCGGTTCAATTAACTGGGCATGAACTCGACATAAATGCATATTATTGCAAAATTATTAATATTGATATAAAAAATTTGCAATTCTAAAACTCATGCATTACACCTAAAAGATACAAAAATTAGGGATGGGCCAAACGTGCTTTCAGCCGAAATTCTGGTTTTGGTTATGCTTACCGAAACCGAAAGTAGACATGCACTAAGAAGGATAGAGTTTGAAAACAGAATTGAAGATGAATTTATCCGACTCATTAAATTTGCGATTACCCAAAACATCGAACGCATGAGCAATTTGAATTTTTAAGTGAATTTCGTAACCAAAAAAAAACTTTAAACTTTGAAAAAAAATCCGACTAAGTGAAAAATCACTCAAAACCGGTATCTAATTTTTAAACAATACATTTCATTATATAATTGGTGCATTTAATTTAACTATGCCGAGTTGTCTCTTGTCAAATCCAAGTGCAGTTCAAGCAAGCAATGAAGCTTGTTTACGCTTCTTCTCAGGCTTGAGGGCTAAATCGTGTGTTCCGAATGGCTTTTTAGGTTTGTCTCAAAATACCCAAAGACAACTTAGCATTTTTTGGACTCAAAATTTAATGGGGAACAACTTTACTTTTATTGTCTTATATTAGTTTAGGTCCAGGAAAAAAGTTATATACCTAAAAACGTATTATTTATAAGATTTTTTGAAAAACTATTTAACCCATATTTAGAGACTATTTAGTTAGTTAGCTTATGAATTCAAATTGAATGACAATTCATTCATCAGCAGCTGAGTTATTTGACTTCGAATGGTCCATGACCCCAAAAAGCCGAAAAACGCTACAGTTATATGAAAAAACGAATACCCAAAGATTTCAAATAGCTTTTCAATATCGCAAAACAGAATGAATTTTTTTGGGTTTTGGAACTTATGTCAAAATAGCTCAAAATAAGAAAAAATATCACTTAAAATGCACTTAAACAAGATTTTTGGAAGTCATGTTTCATAACTATTTAGAGTACGCTATGGTGTGTGTTGTGCCAAAATTGCAAATATATATGTCTAACAAATTCATATCCAAAATTACGATTTCTAGAAGGACCATGTTCAAAATGGACTAAAATTGAAACTTGAAATATCAACCAAATATTTCAAAATTTTGAAGAAACACCCAACTTTGAGTGTCTTTGTTATTTCGAAAGATTTTTTTATCGCAAAATGTTCTTAAAGTGAATTTTAAGAGAAATTTAATACTATTTTAAGCTTTTTTGACAAAAACTTTAAAACTTGAAAAAAATCGTTTTCTTTCGTGACACTGCAAAACCATCTGAAATCTTTGGAAATTGATATTTTTTTGTAACTGTATCGTTTTTCGGGTTTCGTGGTCAAAAAATGGACCATTCAAACCCAAATAACTCAGCTGTTGATGAATCCAATTTTATTCAATTTGAAGTCAATGGGTAACTAATTGGTCTCTAAATATGGGTTGAATAGTTTTTCAAAAAATCTTATAATTAATGTAATGGGTTTTTAGGTATAGTACTTTTTTCCTGGACCTAAGCTTATATAAGACAATAAAAGTGAAGTTGTTCCCCATTGAATTTTAAGTCCAAAAAATGCTAAAATGTCCTTGGGTATTTTGATACAAACCTTAAAAAACAGCCATTCAAAACACCGTGCATGCTTGTACCACCGATGACAATACCAGAACGCACTAAAGGGTTTAGACAATAAAAAAAGGGGAATAAAAGTAAACTAAATGAATGACCAAAGCGAAAAGGAGGTGAACATTTCCAAACGGCGTTAAGCTATTATGGTCACACAGTTAAGGCAAAATGCCATATTTTGGCTTTTATCAACTTCAAAGACTCTCGACATAACAGCAACTAGTTGCCGACCAACGTGATTCTTATATTCAACTTTGACGATACTTTTCTTTGTAATCCAGAGTACAAATTAATTTTAAAGTTATTGTTTTTGGGATTAATATTTACTTTTATTTTGTACTATTCTCAGACTTTTCAGTTACATTTTTTTATTTCAATTAATTTTCAATTCAATGTCACATGCTCAAAGGTTTCTGAAGTGAGCGTTTTAAATGGCAGGAATTACTAGTGATGTCATCATTTTTGGCGGGAAAAAAGTTCGGAAGCCGTGTGCTTCTGTTGAGCGTGAAAGGTAGCTAAAACGAAGATTTAGGCTTGGTAATTGCAACAATTTCTTTAATATCTGTATAACTTGAAGTTGGTGGGAATAGCAAATCTTGACATTTTTTGGCAAAAAATATGTTTTGTTGCTTTTATCTAAAAATTTTGCTACATAAGTTGAGAGGTTCTTCCAAATTTTTGAATTAGGAACGCCCAACATTGAATAAAAAGATGGCCAGAGAAGATCGGTTCCTGGGGCAACTAAACCTAAAAATAAATAATTTGTTTCATTGAAGGCTTCCAATTTTTCCATTTGTTTTTAAATTACTTTGCAATACTTCTCAACATACATTAACCATGACTTTGCTCTTAAATGCAACATTTTTCGAAAATCTGACCCTTGAAAACTGAGACATGTTTTTGGCAAGTCTAGACTGCTAACGGCAGCACGTCTGTAATACAACACGGTAATCGCTTCCATTTTATAGCTAACGGTAAAACAATGCTGTTGGCTGAACTGAGTTGCTTGGCCCATTTTTGCAAATTGAAGTCATTTCAATTTTAGCTCTAATTCGTAGAGTCTAGAATCTAGAGACGATGAATCTTTGAAATTTAGATACCTTGGTTGGAATTGGAACAAAAATGGGCAAAATTCATTTTCATGGTAATTGAAAAAAAAGCACATTGACTAGCCTTACGCTATTGCAAAAATAGGACGCAACAGTGAGTCAAAACATAATTTCGAAATACGTAGTTGTTCAGTTAATTCCATAGAATTATATGCATACTAAAAATGTGTCCCATACAGAGAAATGAAGTAGTTTTTACTGCCTCTTTCTAGGAATGTATGATTTTATATATCTCATTTTCTACCCAAAAACTAAACATTTTATCAATCAAATGTAAGCAGAAGTATTACAATGTAAAACAGCAATCATTTCCAGTGACCTAGAGTCATTGAAAACACGCTAAAATGGAAATGACTTCAATTTTCCAAAATGAGCCGAGCAACTCAGCACTGCCATCCGCCCTGTTTTACCGCTAGCAGTATGATTTAAAACGCTCACTTGATGCATGTCCAGTTAATTTCAATTAAATTTTCATTAGTCTCAAAAGTAATCAATACGAACACATATACCATATTTTCAAATTCAAATGATTACAATGACATTGAATTTAATTGAAATTACAATTACCTCACAGGTCTGACTCTTCTGTAAAATAATACTTAATTTCTCTTTCTTTTGGTCACCCTCTTTACCTCCAAAAAAACAACAAAACACGGTTTGAACGTCGTTAGCGATCAAGGCAGATTTCACCATTTGTCTCTGATTTGCCGGCGATTTAAGTTGGACCTTTGGTCATCATGATGCTCAAAAGGATCGCTTGGTTGGGATTGGTCTTTGTGGTTGGCCTTGTGTCCTTGATTCAAGGCCAAGAGAATTCGGTGGTTCATTTCCTGCAAGATAAAGGCGATGTGCATCTCGTTCCCGAATCGCAATACGAGGGATTCGAGATTTTCTGCCATAAAGGTGATTTTTTAGTTGACTCAAGTCCTTTTCAATAATAAAGGGAGCTTTCACTACTTTGATAGTGGATTGAAATTCAATTTTGGGACGCAATTTAAAGGGTATTTTAATGAACAAGTCTTTTAAGCTCTTTTTTACATAGATCATGATTGGGGAAATATCCCCAATGTTATGTAATAACACATAACACATAATGCAATGTGTCCCCATGGTTATTGATTTAAGTAAAGTTTTTGGAAAACTCATTCACAGGTTCTAATGCTTGATCTACTTAGGAGTCATATCAATTCACATCATTGATAAATCTATTGAGCTATTCCAGAATTTATCACTCATAAATTATAAGATCTTATTATTTTTTATTTCAGGTACTGCTCCTTCTTTGGCGCAATTTTGGAGCTCTACCGTTCTAAGATTGCACATCAACACTGACGAGTACACCTTGTTCACGGCAGACAATGCCAGTAGTGTTCGTGAGCTCTACAGTGGACATTCTTGGCCATATGCCGCCCTCAACACCTTACCATGGAAGACCAAAGACTTGAAGGTTAATCCCTTTCAACAATCTTGTGTTGGTGTTCTGACCAGGGCAAACTATCAGATGATCCTTCAACTTTACAGAATCAATTATTGGCAAGTAAGTTCTGCTTTTCCACATGCTAATACAGGAGGTTGCGTGACTTGTTGACAAGTAACAGCCAAGTTTCCATAGATGGGAAATGTAGGGTTGGATTACTTACGGTTAGATTCGGTTTTATTACATGATATAGCCTATGCTGGGTATAAAAATACAGCTTTGATTAGATTTTACTGGGGATAAAAAATATCCTTAATTTTGCAAAGTCTCACTCAAGCAACCTGGAATGGCTTACTTGTTTGAAAATATTTGAGCTTAATTTGTCTGTACTGGATATGCAATTAATTTCATTCTTCTATTTTAGGTGGTGATGACCATGGCAGGCATTGCTCTGTTTATTTATGCCCCCAAGCTTTGCCGTAATGTGTTTTTCCATTACACAACCGGGATTGGGGCTGGTATTTTGCTTTCATTGCTGGTCATTACTTTCTTCATCCAAAGAAAAGTGAGTGTTTGTTTTGTAAATTTGGTAATTTAGATTTTCAAACATGTTATGTCTTTCCAGATTAGAACAAGTTGGATGGGTTGGATCTTGGGAATTTATTCATTGTCCATTTACTTCTTGACCACTTTATGGTATAACTTCAAGACTTACCTCATGGAGCAACATCTCTTTGTACTGGGATATTTTGTTATCACTGGACTGGCTAGTTTTGCAGTCTGTTATCGAATGGTAAGTTAAAATTTGAGGTAATTTTCAAGCTCAAAAGGTTAATGACAAGAAATATGGATTTAAGGGCCCAGTTGAAAATCCTAGGACCTTGAATCTAATTCAGTGGTGCCTTCAAGGATTTGCTTTGGTCTTGATCTACCTATCCAGTTACTACCAAGCAGCCAGTCTTAGTTTAGCTCTGGTTTTCTTAACTTGGGCCTCTATCCCAGACATTGTCAAAGCAAAAACACGGGTAAGAGAAAAAAAATTATGCTTGCTCTCATTTAGACATTTTAAAATTGTCATACCCCATCAATACTTTAAGTCATGGTATCGGAAAAAGTTCTTCCCTCCCAAAGTCAGACTTCTCAAAGAGTCCGAATACATGGACCAAGCAAGAGTGGAGACCAAAAAAGCCCTGGATAACTTAAGAGAGTAAGTTGAGTCATACTTTCGAAACAATTACTCAAAATAATCACACAACCTATTTCCTATTTGTGTAGATTTTGTCGTTCTCCTGAATGTGATGCCTGGAAATTGACCCGACGCCTGAAATCTCCGAATCGTTTTGCCGAATTTGTGGAGGGTTCGCCTCACTTGACTGAAGAAGAGGTCATGGATTACTCTCATGCGGAATTTGATGACCTCAATGTTTCTTCTCTCACGGATGATGAGGAAGATCTGGCTCCAATCAATTTGGCCAGTGCATTGGAAACTGATGATGAGGGCTAAGAATAGTCTTTTATTTGTGCCAAAGAGTGTCATAGACTTCAACAAAAATCTTAATCCTGATGAACTTCTATCAAACGCGATCTCGTTAAACGTGGGACTCATTTGACGTCCCTACACATGTTAAAATAAAGCAACTGAACTTGGGCATATTTTTTAGGGAACTTGTGTGATAACCCGATGCTCAATAACCCTCCTTGAACGTGTTAACTGCCATAAACTGAAATACATTTTCACTTTTAGCTCATTTTTCTACTTTTTAAATGGTCATGTAAAAAAAAGGGTTTTTTTACCCATTGTTATTTTTCGCCCCTAATACCTATTCAGAGGGTTTGAAAAATCATCAAGCTCAGTTTTCGTAAATTTCTTCCAATTTCTTTCCTTCGAATTGCTCTTATAAACAAAAAACTAAATAAAAGCATGATGATAAGCATTTCTTCTTAAGGTATTTCATAACATGGATATGCACAAGTAATTCAGAAATTCTCTTGATTCGTTGGGTCTCTTAAAATATTTTTTTAATTGGTTATAGAAAATGATACATCATGTTATTACATCAAAGGAACTCCCAAAACTGAAAGCATATTTCCATTTCGATTACCGTATCATTCTATGGACCTGCTGCCGTCTCTAATTGCTGCTAGCAGAGTAGGCTTGCCAAAAAAATTCTGTTTTCAAGGGTCAGATTTTCGAAAAATGTTGCATTTATGGGCAATGGCATGGTTAATGTATGTTGAGAAGTATTGTAAAGTAATTTGCAAACAAATGGAGAGATTAGAAGCCTTCAATTAAACAAATTATTTGTTTTTAGGTTTAGTTGCCCCAGGAACCGATCTCCTCTGGCCATCTTGTTATTCAAAGTCGGGCATTCCTAATTTCAAAATTTGGAAGAACCCTCTCAACTTATGTAGCGAAATTTTAGATAAAAGCAACAAAGCATACTTTTTTGCAAATACAATGACAAGATTTGCTATTTCAACTTCAATTTGTGCAGATAAGAGAGGCAATGTTGCAATCACCAGGCCTAAATCTTCGTTTTAGTTACTTCGCACGCTCATCAGAAACACAGGTCTTCCGAGCTTTTTTTCCCGCCAAAAATGATGACATCACTAGTAATTGTTGTAATTATTCCTATGGGACACTGTAATCGCATGCGTTTTCTTTTCTTACCGCTGGAGCCACCACCCCAACTTCAATCCGCCTGTCTTAGCTTGGAAGAAGCGAGAGTGCTTCAGTTAAAACGTGATAAATCCCTCCTGTGAAAGGCCTTTTGCCAAAATGAGAACAGAATTGATTAGGGTAGAGCAGGAACCCCTGAAAGGGGTGGACACGAACTCCGATTTTTGAAAAAATGGTATGAGGCCTAGGCTATATTTTGACACAACGTCATTTATTCCTTATTAACGGCTAAAACTGTTGAACCTGCGTCTTGAAAGAATTCAGTCAAACTTTTTTGTTAATATTTGTGAACTGGATGTTCTTCACCTTGATTTTAGTGGTCCTAGCACTCTTTTTTTTTTATTCGTCTCATGAACTTTTGACATTCAGCTCTCCAAAGGATTTTAGTCCTCATAACAATGAGGAAAATATGTAGATGGAATCTTGCTTCACCCATTAGTCCAACTTCAGTGAAACAATGCTTAACAGAAGTATCCGTGGTGGTATCTGGAGTGTTACTCCTCTCCCATCCTCTTCAACACCTGCACAATGCAAGAACCATTTCTTTAGGAAAATGAAAGAACAAGAGTGGTCTCATTGTGAAACAAGATGGAGTCCAAGTCGGAGATGTTGTTGGCTGTAACTATTGAAGGGCACTTTTGACGGTTCTGGATCAGATCAGCCATCCGGATTGGAATAGGAACAAAGGCAATCACAACGTCCTTGAGACAAAATGAGTAAAACATGACGATAAAATCCTTGATTGTTGATGTGATTGAAAATTTTTCAAGTCTTGGGGATCAAGAAGGTCAGGACCACGTAGGACTGGGGCTAAGGGTCCTTGAGGAGAGAGGATCATGTCTTATGATTTCAGGGAAAGGCTCTACAGGCTTGATAAAGTTTGATTGATCTTCTTAGATCCCCTTGTCCAGGAATTAACAATCAGATTGATTGAAAAAATCCACACAATTCAATCTTGATGGGAGCATTTCATTCTAAAGACTTTGAGAGGGTCCATGTAATCCGGGTTAGACTGTCAGATCACCAATTTGGGCTGACTGACTCGAAAGGCAGATCAAAATATTTAGCCCATCCATTGCTAGTTGGTCCACTTGATAGGTTTCAAAGTCATCTTAATTTGTTCTTCATTTGATCGAATTCTTGACACTAAGGACTTCTTCTTTCTTTGTTCTATATGCACCTTAATCCAAACGCAAATTCCTCTTGAAAAGGGACTAAGAACCAACTTTCCCCCCACATACTCTCACCCGGATCAAAACTGGGAGTTTTATCGCACTCATCCATCACACGGCAGGTAATCTGGTCATCAAATTTCATTTGATCACTCTATCGTCATCTTGAAGAAAAGACACCTTGCGGGTTCATTCGCACTTGTGACCAATGAATTTGACCTCCATGACGTGATCATTTATTCACTCTTTCATTCACTCTTTCATGGCTGAACTTGTCTTCAAAACACTAACATCGGACTGATTTTGGGACGTGGGATTGACATTTACCAAGGCTAGGACTTGGCTGGACTCGCTTGAAACACAGGGAACACCGATTGGCGCACTATCTTTTGGAATTTTGGTCGATTTCCGTTTCATTTTCCGCTCCCAACATGGCCGTTTGTACTTGTTGTTTACGAACTCTCGGCCTCATACAGGAGGTTGCGTGCCGGAGAAATTCCGCGAGTTCGCATCCAGTATTAATACTATTATTTAGGTTATCCCTGGGTAGAGACATATCTAAGTCATCAAACAATCACTCTCAACACTGGTTGACAAAATGCCGAGCATTTTACGATCAAAATGATAGTGTTGATTTCACTTTTCCTCACACTCCAGCCTCAGCTGCCGTGTCTCGTCTGCCTTCGAGAAGAGAGCGAGAAATTTTGAAATTTCCCGCTAAGGTAACGGAGCGTAGACTGGCAGATGGGCAAAGTAGGGCTGGACTGTGAAGAAGCGTAATATCATCGCTATCATTTTGATCGTAAAATCCTCAGCATTTTGTCAACCAATGTTGAGAGTGATTGTTTGATGACTTAGATATGTCTCTACCCCAGTCAATTCTGTTCTCATTTTGACAAAAGGCCTTTCACAAGAGGGATTTATCACGTTTTAACTGAAGCACTCTTGCTTCTTCCAAGCTAAGACAGGCGGATTGAAGTTGGGGTGGTGGCTCCAGCGGTAAGAAAAGAAAACGCATGTGATTACAGTGTCCCATTGAAGAGATGTCCAAATTTCACAACCCTAAAAACCCAAATGTAAAACAGCTTCTCTCGATTCGTCACCCTGAATTAGGTGCAAACTCACACTAGAGGGTGCTTTAACTTGCAACTGACAAGGGGGGCATGGGTAAAACAGGGCTCCCATTTTGGTTACATACCCGTCAATTTTTTTCCAAATTCCCTCTTGAATCCTAGGTTAAATGCATCGTTTTTTTTTTTTTGCAAGAAATTTCAAATGGTTTTTCATAAAAGCCAAACAACATTAAAAAATGATTTTTAATCATTATTTTTCTAACAAACATAAATCTGGCTTAATATACTTTGTCCAAAAGCACAGCACTGAAAACTTCACACAACCAAAACATTATCATTCGACATCAAAGCTCATGTAAGCGATAAATACAGTATTTTATTCTATTATACCTTAAAGTTTAGGCTCTCAATAGGGAAGGGGGCTGTTCCCCAAAATGGGCGGTTCTTGTGAGTCTAGATTTATTTGGTCAGGGGATTCTTGTGAAGTGGGAATGCGATATTCTGGAGGGACCACTAAACATGTGGACGTGTCGATCCGGCGAAAGAAGCGCTCATCCATCCTAGAAAGATAGAGAGAGAGGTTGGCTCATGTATTCTGTAAGAACCGAATGCTTTTACTCTAATGTATGGTTTTAGGGAATAGAGTTAAGATTGATAACATTTAAAATTTCTTCAAATTTTGTTATTTGGTGTCGTAGTTTAAGTTATTACTCAGAATAAATTTGGTTCTGGATTTTTGGTTGCATTTTTTAATGCTGCCAAATCAAAGGCTGATTGATTCTTTTTCAAATTGACATTAGTGATTGAGTTTTCATGAAAAGGGTTAGGTATGGAGACTTTAGGTTGATAATTGTACTTGTCACAAGATGAAAAATCAGATTTGTCATCTTCGTCAAGCAAAATAGAATTCAGAAAATACTTTTTTCTATCATCCCTGATAGGTTAATCATTACTAAAAAATGGCTTCACTTTTCAAACTTTCCTTTAAGAGTAATAATGTCGCTTTTGGGTTTACCTTATACTAAGGTTGCTCTTCAGTAAAGAAAAAATGGTAAAATATTGTTGCCCGGACAGCTTAGGGATAACAAAAATGTTTGAAAAATTTAACATTGTAATAATTTTTTTGACTATTGCTTAAGACAATGAGAACTCAAAAGGAAAACTATTTGTTTGTCCATCAATCAATCAACTAATGGATTTAAATTATCATTTTGGATTACGATTAAGGCCAAATTGTTAATCTTACCAAGAAGCACTGAATTTCTTGGAGCGGGAGACTAGGGATAAGAATTATGATTTCCAGGGGGATACTTAAATTCTTATGTAAATAAGATTCTTTTTATATTGGGTAGATCATATATTTCAATTTTTAGCTCAGTCGTATGATGGAGTGAAAAGTTAAGGCTTCTCAAAACTATTCTCTGAAGAGAACATGTGATGATTCAGCTCGCCCTTTTTTGGTAAAATAATGCCGAAAAGACGGCTAACTTGGCCATTCACTCTCTTTTTGTATTGAGCTTTGAGAGAACATTACTTTTGACTCTGACGTTCAATTCAGCTGAAAAGAACAATCCAAGCAAGGTCTCATCGGCAAAAAAGGGGAGGTGATTTAATCTTACTGGAAATCATCAATCTCATCGCTAGCCTTCCGCTCCAGGAAGTTAGAGCTTCTTGATCTTACCCATTAAGAAGGTTTCGATATGCCAATGAAGGACTGGCCACCCCTGAAGGACATCTGGAATCCAAACTTGGGCTGATTGTAGGTTTACAGTAATAGGATTGCTCATCCTCATTCTCTGGCTCATCTTCATCCGATGAGAATGCCGATTGGTCCGCCAAGGATTTTAAGCCTTCTTCCAATCGCTTTTCCAATTGATATCTGAATAATACCCAAATCACTAAACAAATGACATTTTTAAGAGAACACACAACAACCTTACTGAAATAGACTTTGATGCAAGCATCGGGAAACTGGACTGAAGTTGCGAATGATTCGGGGAAGGTACTGATTGAAAGGCGGTCGTTTTTGATTGGATGGTGGTGATATTTTGGGTAATTCTATTGCTTCCGGCTTGTTTGGTTTGGTCTGATCTGGCTTGTGATCTTCTGCTGTTGGTTGAGGCGTTATTTTGTTGGCGAAGGGGTCCTTCAGGGGACATTTATAACTCCAACGATCTGACGGCTCTTCAGCTTGTTTTTGAACTAAATCCGTTTTGTCCTCAACTAAAAAATGAATTGAAACATTTTTTTTTGTCCCTGGCAAAGTAAATTTAGTTAGAAAAAGACTTAATCGAAGCCCAACGTTTAAGGGTTGTCTGGATCTGCCATTTCAAAGGTTTTTGGTGGACGAAAATCTCAAAGCTGGATTTAACAATATTTCTTGTAAAATAGCTCCAAACAAAAAGAAAATGATTATTTTGCCACTGTTTGACATTATTCTTAAACGTGGCTTTGACTATATTATCATAAGGTTAAAAAAATCATCATTATCTACGTTTCTTTTCTCCTTTTGACAATAAAAATGAAATCTGCAAAAAATTTCGAGACGGTTTTCAAGGTCAAAGCAATCAAATGCAAATTTTCAACTGGTCTTTTGCCATGGTCTTGGGAAAGCCGTTTCAAATCTCATTGAAAGTAGGACTTCCTTTTCCTTTAATTATCACCAATATGACACGAAACTTCCGTTGTTTATTGTTGAACAAATGTATTTTTACGTTAAGAATGAAATATTTCCAATTCGAGCTTTCTCACAATTTTTTTCAAGGAAAAAATATTTCTTTCACCTTGATAACCAGCATTCGTATCAAACTGTAATGGAATATATGCACTTTTATGAAGAAACCAACCCAAAAAAATTTGTGACATAGAAATGCTTGATTGTCAGTTTCTCAGTTCGCATTGGCAACGAAAAAACAACTTCATTTTATTGCAAAAGAAATCTTACCTCTTTCGTTTAAAAGCTTGATGCGAAGTTGAGTCAAAACCTTCTCAAAAGCCAATACTTTCTTCAGAACCTTTTTCATTTTTCTCAACGATTTCGGTCCTCTCACTGGAAACGACGAGATTGTGTGCAATTCCCTCATTGCTTCGTCTGAATCGTCGCCTTCATCGCTATTATCTTGGGCTGAAGAAGGTTCTTCAGTGAGATTCTGCTCTGAAAAGGCTCTTCTAAGTTGCATGGGATGATTCACGTGGAATTCTAAGCCTCTTGGAGGCTTTGATTGAGCTTGTTCTGTGAGTTGTTTAGCCAAAGAGATCCGTCTTTGAGGTCTGGTTTCAAGGGACAGAGAATGTGTCAATAAACCAAGGTTTGAAGAATCTCGCGAGCAATGAGAAATTGGATTATTAGTTTGTAAATCAGTGGACCTGGAAGTGATTTTTGTATTAGTTTATGACGGTAATTGGGTTTTGATAGAGATTACCTTGTTGGTTCCAATGGAAATAAGGATCCAGAACCTTCTAACTCATAACATCGACGAAGATTTTCGTAATATTCTTGGTTTGTCCCCAAATGCTCCTTCAATAATTGTAGTCCACTTGAAACCTTCATTTCATCCATTGAACTAGATTTCTGAAATTATGCTAAAAAATATTCTCTGTGTAATTCATATGTTTAAAAAGTTTTAGATTAAGTTACCTTCAAGCATTTTTTTACGGGTTTCTCATGCTGAGTTCTCATGTTCTTGACCAAAGTTTGTTGCAATAGGTCTCCTTTTAAGTTGGTATTTAAACTTATTCCTGTCACGTCGAAAATGGAATCATTCTCACTGCAGATCACAAATCTCGGTTTAAGTTACAAAGTTATAATTTAGGGTACAAAAATAAACCTTTACCCATGAAAACTCATTGTTTCACATTTAGCAGAGATAGCAGCTCCATAATCAAATTCGAGTTCAGAGCTATTAGCTCGACTAAAAATGCATTTAGGGTCAGGAGGTCGTTCATTCATGGTATTCAACAAGTATCTTCTTGGTCTAACAGAGTCTGGATCTGAAAGTTCGAAATTCCCGCCAAAATTATTGTTATTAATATGTAAATCAGTGTGGCCATTTTCTACTCACCAATAAAAGGCTGATTGTGAACAGAGGTTGCCAAGGAAGTAACATCTATGGGTTCTAAACCATAATTGGCGCTACTTTTGCCCCAACTAGTCTGATTTGAGCCCAAATCATTGTCCAATGAGGCATTTGGAGAGTTTTGATAAGTCACACCCGCCCACCAAAATGGAGTTCTTGTTCCTTGATTGGTTCTCACAAAACAATGATCAATTTCTGGAGAGTCATAGGATCTGAAAGATGTTTGAAGGAGGTCTGATTGCAGTAATGATGGATTAAGGGCATTTACATTGGAAGTCGAGACTTACAATCTAAGCCGGTTTAATCTCTCTTTGAAGGAAAAGAAGACACGAAAGCTCCATTTTGTTGCCATATTCTATGAAAACTTACCCCGAACTTTGGTGGAACATGATGAAAGTTGCTTTCTGAACAACAAGCAAAAATGAGACTCCTCAAAAAGAAGTAATTTTAGCGCTTCTACCCCCTAGAGAGAGCATCTGGTTGTTATGACAATTGGAGAAAGTTCCTTTTCTCTCTACATTTATTGGCCCGCTTATTTTTGACAATACATGGATCTTTTTTTCTTAGTTTTTGTTTCTTAGAGAGCAATGTCGCCCATTGCCAAGGAAGATGCTGCCAAAGGAGATTCTAAGAAGCGGAAGGTGGTCTCCTCGGTGTCTTTACCTGCTCCTAAGACTCCCAAATTGACATCCAAGGCTAAAATGTACTCTGTAAGTTCTGTGGCCAAGGCTTTATTTTGTAAAGAGGTATTCCAAAATTGTTCCATTTCTAGTCCATTAACAAGTTGGAAGAAGAACAAGCCAAGACTCGACCGAGTCAAGAGGATTCGAAGCTATTTCAAGGAACTTGTGATGAGATTAGAAAGTCCTTGAAGGATATTTTGGACTTGAAACTCAAAAAGGCATCTAAGGTGAGTGTCCTCATTTAAGGTAAATTGAACGTTTCCTTTAATGAACATTAAAGTAAAGAAAAATTAAAAAGCCATTAAAATTAAATGTTTTCCTTCTTCGCATTTGACTCTTGACAGTAGGGTAGTTGCAAGAGACTCCCTTTGCATGTACGTATAGAGCTTATTATTTGATGCGATCTTGTCACATTCTTGAACCAAACAAGAATAACCAAGAAACATTTAAAAAAACCGACGATCACCTACCTGCATGCTTCTGCCATTAAAACTGCCATTTTTTCTTTTCCAGACTTCTTCGATGGAAATTGGAGAAGCCCGCATAAATGCTTCCCTTCATTTCCTGACGTTGAAAAAATTGAATCGTCTCGACAAGTTCCGAATTCGTGGTGCCAGAGAAGAAACAACCCAAGCTAAACAGAAAGTGGACAGTTTGAATCTTCAGTTGCAGAACTTGTTGTATGAATTGTCTCATCTCCAGAAGGAAATAACCAAATGCCAACAATTCAAGTAAGAAACGTCAAATGTAGACTAGGTTTCGTGACAGGCAAATTGAATGTGTGGAAACATTCCACAATAAGGATCACGAAACCTAGTCAACTTAAATTATAATTGGAAATCAGATATGGAATAATAATAAATACTTTCTTTTACTCTTATAGATCTAAACATGAGGATATTGAGCTGATAGCTGTTGAAGAATTCCATCGTCAGGCTCCAGATAGCATCTTGGACACGTTCAAAGACACTCCAGGGAATCAGCACCAATTGCAACTTTTGCGGTTGGATTACGAAAATATTCAACGAAAGGAGATGAATGCCGCTCTTTCAAAATTAGAAGAGGCTAAAGAGGCCTTGGAGAAGCAAATTGGGGTTAAACGAGACAAGTTGTCCAGTCTGAAGCCTCAATTAGCAAACATCCTTGAGGTAAGACTACATGATTATGAATGTTAAATAGTTTATGAAACTTGTATGTTTATTGTATTTTAGGTAACGAAACCAGTACAAGAGTATCTCGAGATGCCATTGACTGAGGAAAGAGATCAATTGGCTCTTCATCGACATCTCCCTCATCCTTTATTTATTCTCTATGTCCAAGCCTCCTCTTATGGAAAAGCTTGTGGTAAGTGCTAAATTATATTACCTCATGAGACAAAGGGTCATGCATATATCCTTTTCATTTCTAGATAAATTGATGAATGTCAAAATCAAAGGAGATCTTGAGGAGGCAAAGAATTTCTGCCCCAAGGATTTGCAGGATTTGGAAAATGATGATATCGGAGCTGATGAAAGTCGCGATGATGAAGATGAAACCAACAGTAAGTGAAAACTCAAAACAATTTATTTTAACTGTCAATGTCTTTTCCTGATCGAAAGTAAGACTTTTTGAAAAAATTGTGTTTTTGGGATTTATTATATATTTTTGTCGGTGTTGTTTCGTGGTGTGTGATGTCCATTTTTGAGGGAAAAAATCCGCCTTAATAACTGATTAGCTTGTGTAGAACGGATGTCTAAATTAAAAAATATTTAATCCTCACCGAAATTAAAAATTAGTAGTATTCATGTTAAACATAGCTTTTCCTCTTAATTGGATATAGAATAGGACTCGGAAGAAGATTTTTCAAACCAAAGATGCATCTTGAGAAGCCTGTTTGAAGACGGATTTCAGGAATAAAACGCGTCACTTCAAAGTTATTCATAGGTTTTTCTTCAACTTACCAAATTAAAAAAAGAACACACCTTTTTTATATCGCTGAAAAAAGATAATAAACTTTCTCAGAAGAAAAAACAATGAAACTTTGAACTGTTTCAGCCACTTCGAGCTTTAATAATTTAAATTTGACAATTGTCGATCAATATCTCTATGGCAGGGGTCGGCAACCTTTTTCGAGTCAAGGCCCACCAAATTTGTCTTGGGCCCATCAAACAAATGCTGGATAGTTTGTGGGCCCGCAATTCAGTGATCAAAGAGCTCTGGGTCCACGAGTATTTACCATGAATAGCTCTCGGGCCCACTATTTTGGACTTCCCCATAAGCTCCTGGGCCCACATTTGGGCCCGGGCCCACGGGTTGCCGACCCCTGCTCTATGGTCTCAACACACTGTTGGAAGGCATGAGAAATATTCCTAGTATATCTAGACCAGTTCAATGTCTTTGGACCATGACTGAGTTTATTGGCGGTTTAACTAGGAGGAAGGGAGAAACCGGTCACGGGAAACAGTGTCGCCACAAGACCATGATGCATTTTTCGCCAATTATTGTACCTTATATTCTCCCTCTCCTGATGTGTTTTGTTTTGAATGAAAGCTTGAAGCTATTAATCATCATAATTCCATTTATTTCCAGGTAAGGCTAAACGAAGCAAGAAGGGAAGCTCAAGTGCCAAAGTCAGTTCCAAAGCTGAAGAGCGCCTTCAAGTCTTACTAGGGACTCATCCCTTGGAAGTAGATATCGAGATCTATCTCGCAAATGACTCTAAGAGCACCTACGTTCACTTAAACTTTAAGTATCTCTACAACCTCGAGATTGTTGGTGTCAAAACCACCATTCACTTGGATAAAGACATCAAACCTGCTTTGGGAGATCTGGAACTACTTCTTCCTGATGGACTTTTGTCTCATCTTGATGGTGAAACAGACTCTGGCACTGAAAGTCCCAATCCGAGCATGGATCATGTGCTGAAAACATTGGGGATCACAAGTTGTCCTTCCACAAAGTTGAATGAAATTGGATTTCCCTTTCGTTGGGTCCAACTTTTGAGTGGATTGAATTTCCCTCAAATGGCCAAAGATCAAGATGATTCTGGGAATAGAGAACTTCAGACCATCCGACCCAATCAGGAAGTGGCCAAAACCCGGGTTCAAGGCATTATTCATCTGATTCGAGAGCGTTTAGAAGCTCGGGTGGCTTTGCAGAAACAGATCACTCTACTTCAAAAGGTAACGACATGAGTTTGAAGGATTTTGTTTTTGAAGATCTGATTTCTGTTTTATAATACATAGTAATTATTTGTGCAGCAAAAGCTGATAAAATGAGAAATAAGCATAAAAGTAGATAAGGGTCAGCGACTAAGACGAAAAAGAGCAAATGCAATGCCAAAAGTAAAGTATGAAAATGGCAAATGAATTGACACAAACTAACAAAAGTATTGCCAAATATTGTCGTGAAAAGACTGAAACTTTGCGTGTTTTGAT
Organism: Tigriopus japonicus; assembly: GCA_010645155.1. NCBI lineage: Eukaryota > Metazoa > Arthropoda > Copepoda > Harpacticoida > Harpacticidae > Tigriopus > Tigriopus japonicus. Next base: position 8,982,528 of record CM021317.1, read on the forward strand.
TTTTAGTGTTTTTATTTTCCGTCCAGAATTTATTTATTGTTTTTTGGGCTAAATATTTCTAAGCTTTACCTTTTTTAAGTCAGAATTTTTGTTTTGTTCTCATTATCCCAAAAATATCATTTTTGTATAAACCTCAGATAAAAGTAAGTGAAACAACATTAAATTAAACTAAAAATTAGGAAAAAGGCACAAAATGGCAAATAAATCTGAACAATAAGTTGTATTTAGCTCTTGTTAGCCTTAGGAGCCCAAATTTGCCTAAAATCTTCACCCCTATTATTCTTTTCCAATTGGGATGTTTTAGGCCAAAATGATTGATATCGCATTGGAGATTCCATCCGAGGTTCAAAGCTGGTTTCCTTTGAAAGCCTCCAGCCGATTACGCAATTGGACTGCTGTCAATTGGGAACAATACAAATTGTTAGAGGTTACCCAGCATTTAGTCCAAGGTATTTATTGTGTCCGGTCCCTTGGGAAAAGAATGTGTCATTGCTATTTTGTACGTTTCAGGAGGAGCTGTTGACGAAAACGACTTCTTTTATCGTCTACAAATCAATCGAGAGCCAACAGCCACCTTGATTGCTTTGATTGCCGTGAAACCAGACTATCCTAACCGGAATCCGGTGTTCTGCCTAAATCTCCATTGGAAGGGAGAGTACAACGTTCACAACTGTGAACACATGAGGGTAATGAACTTTGCTGACACCATACGTACATAACCATTCCAAGGGCGATCCTTAAATCCTGATCAACTGATCCCTCAAAATCATCGATCGATGAGTAGTGGTGCTAGAAATATGTAGAAAAGCTTATTTGCATTTTTATTTTATTTTTGAAAATTTAGGAAGGGAGAGGGAATTAGATATACTTTCAAAAGAGGAAGACTTAAAAGGAAATGGAATGTGTGAGATTAGCTTTGTTAAAATTTGCAGTTGCTGGAAGAGCTGTATAAGTACACATATTGCAACTGATTTTCAATTTGTGGCTATTTTCTTCCTTGTATGCACTTAATTCCATCACCAATAAAATTTTGTTGTATTCTCAAAAAAAGGTATTTGAAACAGGCAATTTTTTTGTTTTGATTTTGAATTCAAAATCTAAATGGCGCTGTAAACAAAGCGGAAAACAATTTTATGAACCTTTAAATTTACCAGCTTGTGCTTTGCGAAGTTCCGTGGTCTATGGCTTTGCTTACATATATTTTAAATACCATCCTTTTTTTACGTATAGCAATTAACAGTTTTTAACACCATCTATTTTAAAAACTTCAACAACGAATTAATTCAAGGAGACCGTACACACGAACTTTTTTCTGCATTATAAGCTCCTTTATTTGCATTTCGTTGTCATTTATAGTCATGAGCACAACACATGTCTTTATTGACAGTTTCTAAGTTTTAACCTAGAATCATTACTCCTGTTACCAGGGCAAATGTTTAATACTAACTATCGTGAGTTCAAAAAAGTTAACAATGAGGAGTTTCGCCTTCAATTTACCCTTCGCCAACTTTTAGTAAATATGCAATTAGATTGTGGAAATATGTTTTAAAAATTCAAGGAGTAAAGATAAAATCTCGATATACATGAGAATAATGTTGTTGATATACTGATTGATTGATTGTTATTATTCTTGCTTTTAGTTTTGACTTTACATGTATATTATTCTATTTATTTCAGGATCTGGAACGTCTCATAAACAATGGATTCGATACCCTCGATACCAAGCTGAAGCCTAGTCTTCTGTCCATGCAACTGCAACGCTTGTTAACCAGTTTGGACGCCTTACTCGAGGCTTGGAGTGTGGCTCTCAACGAATTCAATCCTCAAGCCAAAGTGGATTTCCAACGCGAGAAATTGTTCCTACAATCAGTTCGAGGTCGAAACCGATCCTTGCCCATCAATTTTGATCCCAAGCTCCAGGTTTTTGTGTAAACTTTTTTCTTTGCCCTCCGACACTTGTAAATAAAGCGAATCAAACCATTGGAAATTGGACACATGTGTTTTGGTCTACCTACAGTTGTTCTGAATCACGTGAAGTTTCAGGGGAAAGGATGACCTTTTATAGGGCTCTGTGTGCTGGTTTTAGGAAACGCAGGCCCATTGGTCAAACCATCTTTTTCACATCCATCTTTTGGTTGGTTTTTCATTGTTTTGTGTTAGAATTGTGGGTGGTGGATGAACCTTCCAGACAAGATGGCGACTTCTCAAGCCATCCTTCAATGCCAGAAAACACTAAAAGCGTTGCTCAAGAACAAACTGGTGATGTTGAGGAAATACTCGTGACAAAGGAAAATCCAGTTTGGACGTATAAAGCAGTGAATTTGACGTTTTGGAAACCTTTGAGAAAGCGTGAAGATGGAGATCGGACAGGACCTGGAGAGGGTGGACATCCAGTAATTGTGACTAAAGCCATTGAAGAGGAAATGAAGCAAACGTTCAACATTAATAAGTTTAATTTGGTGGTGTCCAATATGATTGCATTGGATAGATTCTTACCCGATCGTCGAGTGGATGCGTGAGTCCAGTCAAGAAATACTGAATTTCCTGGAGTGAAAGGCTAGAGATGATGATCTTAATATTCAAAAGGATTAAATGTAGTACATCCTCCTCCAAATAAGACCTTGCTTTTGGTAGATAGAATATTGATTTCAATTTTTAGCTCAATCGAATATCGTAATCAAAAATTGGGCGCTCTCAAACTTGTAAAGTGAAGAGAACAGAGAATCAATGAGTTCGCCCTTTTTTGGTAGAACAATTACCTAAAGAGGGCGGACTCATTTATTCTCTAAGTGGATTTGTTCAGAGATTTGAGTAAGCATAACTTTTGACTCCAACATTTAATTGACCTAAAACTGGAAATATGAAATCTGCTCATCATAAGCAAGATTTCATTTGTAGAAGAATTTTATTGATTTGATTCTTCTGGAAATCAAAGTTCACATTGCTTACCTCCTACTTGGTCCAGTGTAACTAACTCCCTAACTGTGAACAAAGAAGTAGTTTTCTCAACGACCGTGCAGCTGCTAAAAAGTACAGTCATAAAGTGTGCACTCCTTTTATGTACGTAGCAACTGCTTGCCGATTCTCTAAGATTCATGGGTTTGCAGATAGTAACAATAATACATCACTTTCAGACTGGTCAAAATTCCTCAACTTCTGATTAAGGACTGAAAATGAACCTTCGGTCGTTTTCGGTTGAAATATTAGGCAAACCCCTTTAAAATTGACATGAAAGCTTGAATATAAGATCAGATAAAGTCCACGAAACACTTCTAGTTCCGTTTTTAGGCCCAAGTCAATATTTGAGGTCAATTCTGATGCATAGATCATAGTTATCTGGAAATCAACGCATCTCCCGGAATCGGCAAGTTGTTGCCACCTACAGTAGATAAAACTGGATGACATGATTTCACTGATTTGTGACTATACTCTTTTATTATAGTGCACTACAATAATTCAGTTTCTTGCTCGATTCACACGAGACCATTCCAGTTAATTGTCTTACATTGTTTTACCAAGCTAGCGACCAATCGCCTAATAACCAATCACAGACATCCTCAGATGTGACAAACTTTTGCCATACAATTTTCACCAAAAACTGAATAAAAGTTGCATTAATTGTCCCCTGATTTTCAAAGATAATCCCAAAGAGTCCAATGAAGGGAGATACAAGAGCAGGCCAGTAGTGGATGGCTTAGTTGAAATTTGCCCAAATAAGCAAGCTCTTAGAAGGCAAAATTTTGAAAAGCCTTTAGTTTTGTGTATGTGGTCTCCTGTGATGGCTCTGCTTCTCCCAAGTTATACCAGAATGCCCAATGTAGAAAATAAGTCAATTTGCATGCATTAATTTGCACATTTATAGGATTTGGTTGTTAAAAAATGTCCCATGCACTGACATTTGTACTATGGTCTGAAATATTTGCTTTTTCGCTCAAACATTTGCCCGTAACAGCTGCAAACAAGGCAGATAAAAATGGCAAAAGGTCCTCTCCATGAAACTCTATGGATAATCCCACTGAGTGTGTCCAAAAGAGGTATAACATGGAATGACATTGAAGTCTTATTACCTTGATCAAGATTGTCAACGGTTCTCAAAAATGACAAGATTATTGTCTTAACTTTATTAATTTAACTTAATCAACTGATAAATGACAAGTGTGTAGTGTCTGAGCTATGCAGAAGGCTAGGTTTTAATCCTGATTGACTGACACCCTTGAAAAATATAACTCTTTAAAGTCGAAATTTTTCCATGAACCGTCTTTCAATGAAACATCTACAAATGAATACCATCGTCAACCAAGACGTGGCAAAGAGTGGGAACTTTAATTCATGAAATACGCTCTATTAGTGATGTGTGAAACCAAAAAAAAAACACTTTTGCAAGTCATTAGCACACATTTGGACATGTCTTGGTTCCTCAAAGCGAGTGGGTTCTCTGTTACGCTTTTAAAACAGTCAGCCAGGAATGAGAAAATTGGACATTTTTTTGGATTGTTGGTGCTAGGGTCGGAGGGTTGAGCCTCGCCCGGCCAGCGAAGCCAGCCATCACATCGTCCAAATCATTTCCGATAGGCAATTTCAAGTCCGGTATCAGAATGGTTCTCCGTCTGTGGGTGTGGATTAACGTCTAAAAGTTTCCTTGAGAAAGGTCGGGGAGGAGAATCGAACCTGGGACCTCTCTCACTTAAGGAAACTGCGTTAACCACGACACCACGTCTCCTCCCTAGACGTGTGCATCAAAATCAACATCAAAACAAACATTGTTTTGATGTATGATTTTTTAATACTAACAAATCGCATTTGTTCGGTATGTTTCCCCCACGTCTTGCTGCTCCTACAACAGTTGTACAAATTGAGTTAGTTGGCAAATTTCTTGCAAACCATTTTATAGCCACAGTAGTATTTTCTTTACAATAGGTCAATTGAAGTGTGGCTCTATCATGCCTTTTCATGGAGTGAGAGTGTGGTCAAGCATCACCACAAGCTCATGTTGTGAATCATGCACTTGTAAAGAGACAAATTTTGGCATAATTCAAGACTTTGCGCAAAATTCTAGCAACGTAATAATGGTTTAGCTACACCAAATGAGACATTATTTTCCAAATTTGACGCAATTGCTTGAGTTACCCTGAGTTTTTTGTCTTTCTTCAAGTGCATGCACGGTGCGAGCTAGCCGTGAGCCTTGTCAACGCTCTCGCTCCATGAAAGGCAAAACAAAGCCAAACTTCAATTGCCCTATTCAATGTGACGTGCATTTGGATTTGATAGAAACGTTTAATTTAAAATGGCAAAACCATGTACATAATTTTCTACAACTTCTTGTCTCATTTGAGGTCCATGCCCTTATATTGAATGTTCTGTGACTCGGTATAAGATGGTGTTGGTGGCGTGATTGCATGGGAATTATTCTCCGAGATGGACCATGGACTTGTAGGCTGTCCTGTTAGTAGCATATTAGGATGAGGGCTATGATGATTTATTGTCGTCACACTAAGGCCACTGTAATGATGTTCTGGGAATGCCAAAGGAAGTTGGTGATTAACAACGGGTCTTAATATAGGTTCATCATTTATCTGAAAAGAAAGCAATTTGTTGACAAACCGGCCAAAATTTCTGTTTAGACTTTGGTTTTGATTCTGCTGACGCAAAAACTGAAAGCAAAAAATCAATTAAAATTGTGAGCTTTGGTAGAAGAGTTAAATTTATTATCTCAAAGACCTCAGCAAAAGTGATTCTCCGATTTTAAATAGCTTTATTTGATAACTCATTGCATTCATTCTAATTTGAATCTCCTCAATATTTATGGATTCAGCAGAGATGACGCCCCTGTAAGAGGTCTTAAGAAACAGAGAGTCTCAAGGATATTCTCTTTGAACAAATGTACTTTCACAGAATTGACAATAGTGATGTGTTTCGAACCAGGAATGCTGCCAGTTTTGACTCGGAAGTTTATCGCTGTCAAAAAGGGCAGGTTATTTTGAACTATTTGAAAAGACCTAAACAGGGACAAATTTGGCAACACTCGAACTAGTTCGATTTCGAGTTCCATGGATAGTTATAAAAATGGATTTTGAGTTGGCCGTGCTGCCATGTTTTATGGCAGATAAGGTCTATTGCCTTACTTACTTTTGACCCTAAAACCAAAATGGCAAAACTCTGCCAAAAATCCAACTCGAAACACAACAGTAATTGACAAATAGATAATAGATAATAGAACATTGGATGTTGCACAACCGATTGCGTGGTTGGTAAACCAGTACAATGAATGGTCTCCTGGGAATTGATCGCAAACTGGTTTATTATGCTATTTTGTCAACCAACCAAGTGGTCCTCCGCCATCCAGTTGTCTTGAAATCTATGAATTGACAAATGCCCACTCAATGTAAATTGGCAATCACAATGAAGTATTGTGGACAAAACAGATTGATCAGATTGAAATACAAATCAAACTTTAAAAGGCTAAAACTTTTAATTACCGACTCTTTTGGCTCATGAACAATAGGCATTGCACAAAGATTGCTCAAGTGAGCAATTTTAATCATACCGCTAGGGGAAAACAGGGCTGTTGGCTGTGCTAAGTTGCTCGGCCCATGGAAAATCTAAGTCATTTCAATTTTAGTATGTGTTCAAAGAGTCTAGGTTCATAGAAGATATCAATATTTCGTATTAGATGTCTTGACTGGAGTTGGTCATTCAAATTGATAAAACAGTAATTCACTTTCAGGGCAATTGAATAAAAAGCAATTAAGGAAGGCTTATGCTACTGCAAAAATGGTACATAGCAATGATCCCAAAAAATAAATTTAAGATGCATATTTGTTCAGTTGATTCCAAAAAATTGTATCAATTTTTAAAAATGTGTTTCATGAAGATAAATGAAATAGTTTTTACTGTCTCTTTCTAGGAATAATTGATTTTATATATCTCATTTTCTACCTAAAATAACTGAGCATATTGTCAATCAGGTGTAGTCATAGGTAGCAAAATATAAAATAACAATTATTTCCAAGGACCAAGCCTCATTGCATACATGCTAAAGTTGAAATGACTTGAATTTGCTAAATGAGCAGAGCAACTCAGCACAGCCAATGGCCCTGTTTTATCTGTTTTATAACTAGCGGTAGGATATAAAACACTCACTGGAGCAACCTTTGTGCATGTCCCATTGAAACGCTCTAGATCTTATTGAAAGTGTCAACTAGTCACCATAGTTAAAGAGTACGAGTAAGTACGAGATTTTTGGCTCCATTTTTTCACTCATCACAAGCACGAAAGTTTTGGGAAACTCATAAAAAGGAAAAAACGCAAAACAAGGCAAACAAATCTAAAAAGACACGCAAGGCTTAAAAAAAGTTCTCGTTTTCTCCCTTTTAGTGGACCAATCAATTTTCTCGCGCGTACTCTAATAGTGGCTCTAGAATTAACTACATTTGGGAATTTGTAACAAAATCCAAGCCGCTTTAGTCTCAACTAACCATTGGTGAGTTCTTGAAAGTCAGCAAAAAGAATCTTTTCTTACCCGATCCATTGCATCAAAAAAGCAAAATGCACAAAACAAGATAAGGATGCAGGCAATGAAACCGAAAAGGATCAGTCCAACAGTCAAATTAAATGGCATGTCGTTGGTTGATTTCCGAACTGTCCCATTTTCAAGCATTTGACATTTTACGGGTTATCAGGATAGAAGGATTTCCTGCCATGATCACTACTTAACAACATGAATAAAATTATTTTTAACGCCACTAAGTGGGCTTGTTCTCTTTTTGAGGCAAACGTGCATTGATATTGAGTTGGTTATAAAATTCTAGGACGAAGGTTTACAACTAAAAATACTTTCAATTGTTTTTTTTTTTTTTCAACTCACGTTTTTGACACTGCTTTTTTTTTATTTACCATGGGTATTTTTTTTTTTGGGGGGGGGGGGCGGATTTTTCAATACCGCTACAAGGAATGGGATTCCCTGTAAAGAGAGTTAATCATTATTATAGTTTCAATGATTAATGTTTATAGGAAATTTGATCTACCAATGAGTTACCGTTGGCAGATCTATAAAACCCTTGTATGGTGGGTTGGTCAGGAATAGTATTTAAGAATTTGTCCAATCCTGCCTTAAATGCTGTTAGAGGATCAGCTCCTACATATTCCCGACGAAGACTAATGGGTATCAAATTGAAAAATGAAGGAGCCCGATAAAGAAGAGAGGAGGACTTCATTGTTCGAATTAGCCTTGATTCCTTAGGATTTGGAGGTGCTCTCAGAGCGAACGTAAAACCTCTACGATCGCTACAACTGATCTCAAATCCTGGGTTAGGACAGAGCCCATGAATGCTCTTTAAAACATACAGTATCAGATACCTTTCATACCATCTCTGAGTACTGTACAACCTAACTTCTGAAGCCCCTCCCAATACGAGAGCTCTCTCATTCCTGTGATGTTCCTAGTAAAACGTCTTTGAACCTACTCGACCTTTTGCAAACCTGCCGAACTCATTGGAGCCCAAATGGGGGAGGCATATTCAAGATGCGGTTGAACAATCGACTTGTACAGAGTTAGCATCGTAATACTATCTCTGGACTTGAAAGTGCGATAGATCCAGCCGCACGTTTGAAATGCCTTCCCCACTTTCAACTGGATATGCTCATCAAACTTTCCATCATCTTGGGCAACAACTCCCAAATCCCTCATGGACGATACCTGCTCAATATCACAACCTCCATTGTCTTTGAGCGGAACATCTAATTTTGACGCCCCATACGTCATTGTGCGGAATTTCATCCCGTTCAATGCCATGTTACTCTCGCCAACCCAAGAGTAGATTTTCTCCAAGTCATCAACTAAACATTTCGAGTCCTGCCCATTCCTTCCACAAACTAATTTTGTGTCATCAGCATATGAAGAAATACTGGCTTTTGTTCTAAACTTCTGGAGAGGAGCAATAAAGAGAATAAACAAGAGCGGACCTAAAATTGAACCTTGCGGAACACCTGACTTGACATCATACATGCCGCTAAAAGATCCTTCGACTTTAGCTATTTGCTTCCTTTCGCTTATAAAACTACCAATCCAAGTCAGGACCTTACCCTGGACCCCTAACTCTTTGAGTTGATCGAGCAAAAGATCTACCTTATCGAAGGCCTTGGCAAAGTCAAGATAGACTACATCAACTGACTCATGGCTTTCGAGCCCTTCAATGATTTGCTCAATATGATCAACCAATTGGGTTATTGTACTAAAATGAGCTCGAAACCCATGCTGTCCAGAAGGAATTAAATCATGGACTTCCAAATAATCTACAAGCTTGGACTTCATAATCTTCTCAAAAACCTTTGCAACGCTGGAGGTCAGAGAAATGGGCCTATAATTACTAGGGAGTGACTTATCTCCGCCCTTAAAAATTGGAACGACATGAGCTACGAGAGGAGGGAAACTTGCCCTGATCTAAGATGCAACGCATCAAGTAGGCGAAAACAGGGGCAAGAGTCTGTGAACATTTCATCAGAAACTAAGATGTCACACCATCAGGTCCAGGAGAACTCGAGAGCTTTAAGCTCTTGATGGCCTCAAAAGCATCTTGATCTGTGACTACCAGATCCTCCAGGCGATTATCCTGACTATCAATGCCAGTCTCATCAACAACATTGCTACAGTCATGGCCTGCTCTGACTACCCTTTTTGGAATTGAAAATACACTTGAGAACTGATCTCCAAGGATATTGGCCATAACCTCACTATCATTGACGGTTTTACCGCCGACCTCAAAAGGTCTTACAGGATGCTTCATTTTTCTCTTTGTATTCGCAAACGAGAAAAACGCCTTTGGATTAGTCTTAACCTCCTGGATCACTCTACTTTCCTTTTCCATCTGATCAGAATCAATGGAGGCCCTAATTTCTGATTGGACCACATCCAATTTGCTTTGGAGGCTGGCTACAACAAATGGATTTGAAGTACGTCGAAGTCTATTCGAAAGCTGACAACTCCGTTTGAACAACTTCTTCCTAACCTTTGGAATTGTAGACAATGGCCTACCTTTTACCACTATTTCTGGAATACCACTGGACAAACAAACCTCGTCAAAAAGTGAAATTAGCTTATTTATAGCTTTATCTATTGATGGTTCCTGCTTTAGAATGGAAATCAAGTCCAACTCGCCTAATCTTTCAACAATAAGGGGCCAGTGTTCATCTTTGAACTTAAACTTGGCCACGCCCACCTTTTGAGCAGGTTTAACTCTAGAGCTCGCCGGCTTTTGAGTAATGGTCGACCCTATCTCAAGAATGTGATGATCTGAAAGACTACATGGGGCAACGTGGTCTGGGGGGGGATGGGGGGTATTGGTCGTCATAAGAAATTTTAGGGCTTACGAATGCAAGAATTTACTTTTTGTTACACTCCTGCTTTCCTGAGTGATAAGTAGAGCCGTAAAAAATACAAAAAATAGAGTGAAAATGCAACAAAAAGTGTAATAAAAAAAGAAAAGAAAGGGCCAAAAATGCGAAAGCAGTGAAAAATATGCAACAAAATGCAAATCATGTTAATGAGGATAGGTCAGGGCAATATTTTTTTTTTGATTTTTGATTTTTTTTTTTTTAGTCAGGATCAAACAGCTTGCAGAGCTCGAAACCGGATCGGCTCGGTGCAAATCTGGATCGGATCAGAGTCGACTCATATTGGGTGTCATAGAAAGACTTTCTAACGTCATTGCATCTGTTTTCTGAGTTATTAACATAAATGACAAATCTAAATCTTTCCTGTTAATAGGCACCTTTTGGAAGAAAAAGTAGAAGACAAACTTGGGGGAAAAATGATGTTGTTGAGCATCATATCAGTATTTATTGAAGTTTTATGAATCAACTCATCATGGGTCCATTCCGACTCCAGATCAGTTCAAGGGTTTTTGGATCCATCTCATAAGCCGAACTTCTAACCAATCCGATCCAATTCTGAGCCGACTCATGGCCCACCCAGATCCATTCCTGCATGTAAACAATATGTAGAGCATGATAAATGCGCGTAGAAAACATATTTCAGGTTTTACACAGGTGCTTTTTTTCAAATTATACTTCATTTTACACGTTATCCGAACTTTTTTGATCAAAATTGTCAAAAATTAGCAAATTGTCATAAAATTAGCAAAAATGCAAATAACACCAAAAATGGAAGTAAGGCGGTTTACATTTTTTACGGCTTTTGTAATAACCAGAGATGGACTAGAATTTGATATTTTCGGCAATATCATTGATCAAGAAATCAGTTAAAAATGGATATTAGGTAAGCAAAATTCCAAAGCAATTTACTTAAATGTTAAATTAGTTTGCACAAACATGGAAGAAGTGACCAAAATCTGCATATTTTAACTTGAAAAAGGCCCATTTACTCCGTATTTACATCACACTGAAGAGAGCATACAAGGAATAACTCACCCCAGTAGCAATCACTCGTGCCACCGATGTTCTATTGATCTGAAAATGAGTTAAAGTTTAAATTATACTACACGTTTTAAATCGCAAATCGAGACACACTTCAAAGTCACAGATGCCACGCCGAGAAGAAATCCTTTGCAAGAGGTTGCGAGATTGCACATCCATGATGTCTAAGTTCAACTCAAATTGCGATACAAAACGTGACGTGTAACGGCACCTTAAGTGTCATTCCACCCCAGGTTCAAAAGGAGTCTTCTGCAATTATCTTTGTGTGCACTCCCTGTGGTCGAGAAAGTTCAAAAAGGATGTTTAAGAGCTTTCTCAAGTCTACTTTCAAGGGCGCACGTTGATAATGTATCTAACCGACTTCAAATAGCAATCCTATAAAATTTCACAACGATCGTTGGACAAATTTGTTTAACTTTTCAGATGCGTTAATTTGGAAATTCCATCTTTACTACCACCAGCCAGCATAATAATAGCTTTCCACAATGAAGCTTGGTCCACCCTGATCCGCACCATCCAATCCGTCAAGGATCGCACACCAAGAAGCCTGATTAAAGAAATCATCCTAGTCGACGATTTTTCGAACCAAACTCATCTCAAAACTCAACTCGACAACAAAGTTGCCAAAATGAACCGGAACAAATTTCCGGTCAAACTCATCCGCATGGAAACTTGGGGTGGCTTAATCAAAGCTAGGTAATTATGTACAGGGTCCTTTATTCTTCTACATTGCACAATGTATTCCAAATATCAAGGCTAAATTAAGCCTTAGAAAGCTCGGACTTAGAGTAAGGGCAAATCTTGTCAAAAAAATGAACCAACATGGTCTTGGAGCCGTAACAATGAGCATTTGAGCATCCAGGGCAAGCGAAGCTTCCTTCATTGAGATGAACATCTTCTTTGGGACTGCAAGGTTCCACGAACTTCTTGGCCTCTTCAGTGTGACCATCTTCGCCCTCGAATTGATAGCAAAATCCATTGTAACTGGCCCATGCAGACATGCCTTGCTCTTCAATGATGATTTGAGCACATTCCATGTCGTCGGTCAAGTCTCCATCCAAGAAATCTGTAATTAGGAAGAGCTTTAATATTGCGTTTAAATTAGAGTTAGAACCACTTGGAATGAAAGACCTACATTGAAATTTCATTAAAATGTGGAGGAAAAAAAAGTGGAGAAAATGGATATTTTTTGAAAGTTTTTTATTCCTTTTGTCATTGTTACGACCATCCACTCGATTCAAGAAACGTCGAAAGGGAAAAGGTAAATTGCAAGTTTTAAATGTGGCAATTCGACTGTAACAAAGAATTATGGAGGCGACGGACATAGTCCAGTTGTAAAGTTAGGGGATATGCAAGCTAAAAGCAAATTAAATTTGCACAAAAGCCAATTCCCTCAATCCCTCTAAATAATTTGAAAAATAGCGTCAAACGAAGACGCGTCGAGCGTTCTGAACGTAGAAGGCTCGAAAGAGTGCGTCTCGTGGTATAATCTTGAATTGTCAACTAGAAGCTTAATAAGTTTTTCTTAGTCTGAACTTTCAAGCTCGGACTGTTGGTTCGGAAATATTTTTGCGTACAAATTAAAGATTTCCATCCAAGTTATTGTGCTTAAATCATTTCAAAAAAAGCTTAAAAATCGCCAATGGATGGTGTGAATGAGGGCACAAGTACTATGCATTAAGGTGGCAAGTATTCTCTTTATTTTGGGGTTAAGGTCCTTAAAAGAAAACTGTGGCAATACCAGTTTCTTCCAATCTTAAAAAAGATACTCTTACTCCTAGTAATAGCGCTAGTTAAATATATATAAACACTTACCTTCACATCGAGCATTACAATGGCCACCCTTAAAACCTTTCTCACACCAATTTTCGGATTGAATTTGGAAGAACCCATAGTTTCCATACTCTTTTTGGTGGGCACCGGTGAAGTAGTTAGCCTCTCGGCAAAACATGCACATCCCTGTAAAAGACCTAATAAATATGTGGATGCAACAAACTTCACCAAAACAACTTACACATGGCCAAATTTTCTTTGATGAACTCAAAAGTAGAGTTGTTGAGATATTCCACAAGTTCAGCCTGTTTGAAATGTCTAGCAGGAACCCTTTCCTGAACTTCAGTACAACTGATATTGGCAAAGGCCAAAGTGAAGATTAAGGCAACGGTTTGGAGAGAGCCAGCCATGATGGACTTCAAGGTTTGACAATGAATTGCTTGACTCTAATGGAATGACAAGACGAGCTCAGAAGTAAAGATTAAGTGAGCATGAGCACTTTGTGTATTTGCTCTTGATTGTGTCACACTTTCAGACTTCGAGGAGCTGCTTTGGCGAAAGGAAAGGTTTTGGTGTTCTTGGATTCTCATTGCGAATGTAATCATGGATGGTTGGAACCCCTTTTAGCCGAGATCTATCGGAATCGGACCAATGTGGTTTGTCCTGTTATTGATCAAATCAATGACAAGACATTTGCTTATAGTAAATCTTCATTGAGTCTGGGTGGATTCAATTGGCGTCTCATATTTAAATGGTAAGTTCTTATGATGAAATGTTCTCTAGGATAAATATTAATGATCTCAGCAACGAGGGCTTAAAATAAATCTTCAGACATATGACAGGGCTCCTTCAGGGTTTGTATTCATAAGCATGTTTAATGGTATTGTTTATACTTTTTATTGAATAAAGATTAAAAGATATACGGACCCAAGCATAGTAACGACCAATTTTGCTAGAATATCACCCTGAATGCTTTAGTCATTTACATGTAATGTAACTTTGAGAGAGAAGTTAAGGAACAGTTTTAATGATTTTCAGAATGAGGATTGTAGAAAATGACATAATCGCAGCAGAACTTCAATAGACATAAACATGACGTTAAAAGTCATTGGCAAGCATCATGGGTTATGCCACGGATCACTAGATTTGGTTCTAGTGATCCGTGGTTATGCATAGTATGAAAAAAGAACTGCAGGTGACCTTCTAATCTTACACCCTGACACAAAAGTTGTGTCGTAATCATACTATGAACCTAAATACAAGGCAATGTGGGCCTGTTTGGCGCGAGCAAACAGCTGATGTGCTCCCACTAGATTCTGGAATATTTTTTTCTTGTTTTTTTGGATTAGATTAGGATGTAATATGAAAAGATATGTGAAGAATTATTCTGGAACAGCAAATTTCACTTTAATGTCCGGTGTTAACTTCATCCAGGGTTCTACCTGGCTTTAAACCACTGAAAAAAAATAATGAATGGCGAGAATCAAATTTTACTTGATGGTAAAGAAAGGAAAGTGGTTTGGGAACACCTCCAACAAAAATTAACTGAAATATTTCTGTCTGCCATGATTCCAGAGCTCATAGAATCTCGGCAGATCATCAATATTTTAGGCACAGGAAAGACAGCTCAAAAACTGCGGACAAACGTTGAACCGTCACACTTTCCACTTTGGTCCTTAGAGGAGTATAGAGAAGCCATTGTCGTCATTTTATCTGCCTTGGTTGCAGCTGATACAGGCCAAAGTTGCCCATAAGTTGCGCGAAAAAGCAAATATTTCCAAAGAATATCATAAAAACTTGCCAATGCGAGTGGAAGACCATAGTACAGACGTCAGTGCATTGGACTTATTTGGGCAAGTTTCAAATAGTCGCTGATGATAAATGGCCCTTGCTGCCCACAATGAAATCTAACGACCGGTCTGCTCTAGTACCCAATATTACCACTGTACCACTGGTATCTCCACTCTATAGACCTCTATGCTTTGGTCGATAGCATACCAAACCTCATTTCCAGGGATCAAGAAACTAGTTAGGGATAGATTGGATGTTAAATCGTTCTTCGAATCGATATACTCTTCCATCATGAAAATATTCTGGTTCAAAATTACGACAAAACTTTCATGTCAGAGTGTAAGTCTTGTTTACAAGGTTGAATGGTTAAATGCGTGCGATAGCCATCAATGTAGCTAAAATAAGTTCGCATCAATTAATACCCGTTTACGAGATGAAATTACTGAAGTATTATTTGGAATCATTTCAGAATAATTCCATAGCTGAAATTTTATTAAAGAAGAGTTTCGAAAAACTAGATTATTTTTGTCCTTAATTTCATTCAAAACATCTGTTTTGGTGTCAAGTCAGTGAAAGAGTCAAAACTCAACAGACACAAAAGAAAAAGAGAAAATGGAAATGAAGTTTCTCATCAAAATTGGGTAGTCACTTCATATAAAAAATTACAGGTATGGAATTGATGCCAAGGAAAGGCGAAGACATGGTGATTTATCATCGCAACCGATTCGCTCGCCAGCAATGGCCGGAGGATTGTTCGCCATTGATAAAGAATACTTCTATCATTTGGGTGCCTACGATGAGGAAATGGAGTTTTGGGGAGGCGAGAACGTGGAGCTTTCGTTTCGAGTAAGTCAAATACTGAATGGGTTTGAAAGTGTGATTAGTCATCTTGGAGAAGTTGTAGTATTTTTTATGTAGATTTGCTGGCATAGAAGAATGATAATTTTTGATGGAATAAGAGCAAAACATACAAAGCACACAACAGTACAAAAAATACTGGTAATTTAGTAGGAAGTTGCTACTTTGACCACAATGCAAAGTGGCTTAAAACCCTAACACGTTGTTTGTTTCAGCCGGAGAAGTCATTTAAGAATTTCGGAAACTTTTGAGAGCAATTTTGAGATGTAAGTGCAAAGCCGAAAACTCATTTGAATATTGATATATAAGACAAAAAACTTCTATCTCGGTATCAAAACATGTAACAAATTATTATTATTAGGATGAAATAAAAAAAACAGCTATTTGTAAATTTTACCAAAGGCTTAGAAAATAGAAATACCAAAAGCAGTGTTGCTCGGAAATCAACATTACGGATCTATATTTTAATGCCCTATTTGTTCATCAAGCTAAAAGGGTCAAACAGGAGGTAGAAAAACGGCTAGATATACTTTAGATAACCACAACCTCATAGTCTCGCAAGACTATCTAAGAACTGAGTAAAAAAGCTTCAAAAGTTTGTTATTAAGCATTTTTCAAAGTGATCCCATGATTAATTAACGAAATTCAAATACGTTTGCGGTGTTGCATTCGCATCCCAAAAGTGGTCTCAAATGTTTCTAGAAGTGAGAAATGGCTTCTCCAGATTCTCCAGACCAAATAAACACCGTGTCCCAAAATATGATTCGACCATTGAGTTCTATTAATACTATGTAGAGGGAGTGTAAGCCTAAAAATGTGTCTCCGTTCGCCAACTGTTGAGCGGACAAAAGTGCGGGAAGATTTGAAATGTGTGACCAAGCAAATGTCAACCATGCAACTGATGAATCAAATGTGGAATTCAGGAATGTTTTTGGGTCATTTTTTGTTATTGCTAGTGGTCACTTTCTTGAAAACGCCAAAGACGTCACTAGGTGACCATCCCTTGGATTAGAATTCTACAACTAGGAACTTTTTTGTCAAAACATCGAATAATTCAGTGGGAGGAAGAACACAAACTTACGCTTAGGTGGTATGTAGGTTTAATCCAAAACACATATGGACAAAAAATAATTTGTGGCTTCAAGAACGAGTTTAAAAAAGTTGGTCTTGATCCGCATATTTTGTCACACTAACTGTCCGCTCAACAGTTGAGAGGGCGACATTTTCCTCATAAGTTCATCGCATTCCGCCCCCTTTGCCAAATCAGTCTGATTAAAACTTGCACGCTATCTAGTGATTAATAAATGATCTAAGGATCCGACGCTTTCGAATAAACAAACCCTTCCTCAGCTTCCTAATAACTAGGGCTAGGGGAAATTTTTTTTTACATTAAATTTTTTTTTTACATTTTTTGCCAATTTTACGTGAATATAACATTTTAATTTTATTTGACATTTTTTGGAAAATTTCAACATTTTCTTAACATTTTTTGTACTTTTTGCTCAAAAATGTCATCCCAAAACCGGTTCTGAGGGACCAATCAATCAAATGAAGGCTTGAAGTTTCCCGCCAAAATTTCCCGTTAAAATTGTCATTGTTCAACTTCACATTTTACGATGGCAATTAATTAAAATCTTTGGAAAGGGGAAAAAGTGCCCTTAAAGTTTCTTTTTGTCAAAAAATTATGAAAAAGTTCAAATCAAAAACTTTGTGATCTTTTTTTCCATGATTATTTTACGTGGGCTAAATAGCTATGTGTAGAGTAAAGTATGTTTTAAGTTGGCAAGTTGGCATTGTTGCCATTATTTACTCAGACTTTAATATCTATTGCCCTTCAAAGGATCTGAATGTGCTATCTGACTTAAAACATAAACTGTTTTGACGTCTAGCTTATAAAAACACCCCCCTTATGTGAAGCGCAACCTCCCGGTTTTTTAAGCTAGAGTTTTGACGGCATTATTTACTCAGACTTTAATATCTATTGCCTTTCAAAGGATCTGAATGTGCTATCTGACTTAAAACATAAACTGTTTTGACGTCTAGCTTAAAAAAACACCCCCCTTGTGTGAAGCGCAACCTCCCGGTTTTTTTTAAGCTAGAGTTTTGACGGCATTATTTCCTTCAGATGTCTGTAGTCTTCTCAAGTCCTCCACGCATCTAGTCCCATTTCTCACACATTTCGTTGACTTTTTTGCCCTAATTTTCAACATTTTTTTGCTCTTTTTGCTCAAAATTTCAACATTTTTTGCCCTTTTTGCCCTGTATTTCAATTTTTTTTTGCCCTTTTTCCTGACATTTTAATGACATTTTTTTGGACGTATTTCCAACATTTTTTCCCGGGCTCTACTAATAACCAAGAATTCAGTCAAATGTGTGTATGTTGACAGATCTGGCAATGCGGAGGCACCCTGTTAATCCATCCCTGTTCACACGTGGGTCACGTGTTCCGTTCCACCACTCCTCACGATTGGAATGGAGGGTTATCGGGCAGAAACTTGGCCATCACCCGTAATCTAGTTCGTGCTGTGGAAGTTTGGATGGATGAACCCTGGAAGAACTTCTACTATCTGGCAAATCCTGGTAGGTTAGTTCTAGCCCAATTTTTTGGACCGGAACAGGGGTCTGTTAAATTTCTTCTTCAGGAGCCAGAACCGTAAAAACAGGGAATCTGACGAGTAGACTTGAAGTGAAAGAAAGGCTTCAATGTAAATCTTTCTCATGGTATATGCAGAACATTTATTATCAGAGTGATTGGACCCTGGAATATCGATTTTTGGGATACATTCGAAATCCAGAGACGGACCTTTGTTGGGATACCAAGTCACTGAAATTTTCATCCAAGGTAAATCAACGTGATGTTTCTACAAACTTTGTCGATCTGATCAAAACAGGTAATTCATTGCAGTATTCATGGTTTTGGTTAATAAAATTTTGTAATTAGAGGCGGTTACCACCGGGTTAAATAATATCTAATCAATTTTTTAAAGTAAATAATTGGCAAAAAGCTAAAATGATTGAGAAAATGGTTTTTTATATCAAAAGTGCCAGTTTCAGGTCGCAGTTGGTTCCCATCGTTAGTCTGTAAAAAACAAGTGACATGTTAAAACTCATTTTCATATTGATTTTTAAATCGTTCTTCTCGTCCAAATAAAGTAGTCTCAGTCAGTTACAAAAATTGAGAAAATATGTGCCATGTGTTTTGCTCATAGTGTTAAATTGTTCAAATTTTGTTACAAAAAACAAAAAAATCTTACATTGAATCATGACAATTTTCAAAATCTCTTGAATCGTGACAATTTTTGTCAACAAGGAAAAATCCCTAAAATCGAGATCGCTTGAAAGAAGTTTGGATCGTCAGATTATAATTAACAAGTTCTTGAATCCAATTTTTATGGTGCCTTTCGTTATAAAACTCGAGAAAAAGCACGAATGAAGAATGATGGCTTTGTTTCACACTACACACCCTGGCACGAAAGTTGTGTCGTTATCATACTTTGAACCTAAATCTTAGTTTTTTACCTACACTTTAATGTAAGGTTGCGTAGGGAGAAGGTTAGAGAGAAGATAAACATTATTTTCATCTGAAAAGATCATCTAACCTGTTCCAAAGATAGCACCAATAAGTCAGTTATAGAAACTAACTTATAAAAGCTCCAGCACACACAAACACATGGTTCAGAAAAGGTTAACACCCCTATGATCTTTTAATTTTCTCTGCTAACAACTCATGTCTCTTTCATGAAACTTTTGCTGAACACTGAAGATGAAATCCAGTAAAATGCAACACAGCTGGACATCAATCTGGTTTTGTAGGCATGTTGGTAGACAATGGCTCATTCTTACCAAGAATCATGGTAATTATTATGTTATATTTACAACAAATCCTGTTCAGTGTTCAATTATACTTTGGAAAACTGTGGAAGACAGTGACACATTTACAGGGTCGGCGGTCCAAGTGTAGATTTTGGTATTTTTAGTACATAACCAGCATTTGTTTCAGGTCTAATTGAGGCTCATAGATTTGTTTGCTTGGTAAATCCTCAAAAGTGAGAAATCCTGGGATACCAAAGAGTCCATTCCAACCAAAAATTCTGTCTTTCTTTCCTTGAGGGACAAATGCAAGGCACTGTGTCAACTGTCCCAATTACTTCAACCATGTCATGATCTCATCCATGCCCAAGGGCTTCAACAGGAATATGTATAACACAACTTCTATTCCTCAATACATTGGCATTGAAAAAATCTATCAAAACTACAAAACTTGTGATGGTCCTAAGGGGTCCACACTTGGGCCGCCGAACTTGCATACCAATAATCATGGGAATAACATTGTTATATTCACATCAAATCATGTTTAGTGCTCAGCATAAAGAGACAAGTAAGGTGCTGGCAGAGCATTTTGCAGGTCCTTGGTTGCTCACTTCCTTACACAAAAAATCAACGTGTTTGCATGTGTGGGTTTCTTTAGTTGTCTATTCACTGTTTATTAAAAGTGGTTTATAGAGAGGTTGAGCCAGCATGAAGATAACACCGGACATAACACTTGCTGTTCCACTCAGGGTGGCCAACTTTTTTGGGAGCGACGATGCTAGAGTTAAAGCCAAATCAATGCTAGAAAAATGCTAGTTGGAAAATGGAAAATGCTAGAAAAATGCTACGTTTTCTAATACAAAAAGGGACTGCAGTGGCTATTATGCCCATTAGTGAAGACTTGAGTCAATATTTTGACTTTAATTTTGCTGAAATTGACACGAAATAGGTTTTTCCTGTTACTTGCCAAACCTAGTTAAAAACTTTGCCTTCAAAAATTTCTAATGCATTGATTGTGAAATAAATCATAAAGAGCAAAACAAAACAATTGGCAAGTCATGCAGCACTTATTTTTGATGACAATTATAAAAAGTTATTTTCTTGAATAATTGAAGGTTTGTAAGAAACCAAACATTATGTTTTAAATGATTTCTTCAAATTTTCTGGGATTAAAATGAAACTAGTGATGGATCAAAAAGGGCTTTTTGTTTCAATTTCACTTATCCTCTATGAAAACCAAAAGCAGGCATGCATTTTAAAGACTGAAATTTAACACCAAAGTTGAATATTTCTTGGTTCAGAAACCTTTGCAAATTATTTTCCCTATTTCATAAAATTTGCAATATCTCAACATCAACCACATCAACAGTTTAAATTTTTAAGTGACTTTTGCATCTTGAGAACTTTGTGATCAGCTACTTTTCATTTCAATAAAACCCTCTCTTAACAAAAATGTTTTTGGTTAGAAGCCCTTTTTGATCCGTTTTTTACTGAAGCACTAATTTATCCTTTTTAAGTTTAAAAAGCTGTTTTTCTGTAGTTGGTGCAGTAGTTCCATGCCACTTCTCAAGTTGTTTAGACGAAGCCTGTAAACAGAAATTTGGTTACCTGTACTGTAGAACCAACTTGAAAATAAGGATCACAAGTCTTCTAATTTATCTTTTTTTAAGTCAGGGGAACGTAAGGCAAATTCAACTGTCAAAATCAGTTGTCTTTGAAGCCCAAAATTGGATGTTTTTTCCAAAAAGTGCTAGAATAATGCTAAAATGCTATGCAAGTTTTTTTGATTCTAGAGCCTTTCAAATAATGCTAGGAAAATTCTAAAAATCCGAGCGATGCTAATCAAAATTCTGCAATGCTTTTGCCCTTGAAAAAATGCTAATTTTCAGAAGTTAGCATCGAAAAATGCTTGTTGGCCACACTGGTTCCACTAAGAATTTTTCACTTATTTGTCTTTACATTACATCGGAAAAAATGAAAAATATTCTAGGAACTAGTAAGGGCACCGTGGATATATGATTGTGCTAAACTGTCCACGCATTTCCGTAATATTTAGGCTCTCTTACTTTTTTCTCGACCATCCCTCCACCATTTGAGCCACAGGAAAGACTCCTGAAAAACTGTGTAAAAATTTTGAGACGTTCAGAATTTCCGTTTTGATCGATAGCATACCAAACACCATTTCCAAGAGAAGAATGCGAGTTGTACTTGGAAAATGTACAAATCCATTCTTACATAATGCAATTATTTTGGTTCAAAAATACGGCAAAACTTTCTTGTCAGAGTGTATCAACAGTTTATACATTTTGTTAATGAAAGAGATCCAAATGTTAGGATACCACAAATCATGGTATTGCAAAATAAATTGAAAATCTTGTTGCTTTTAGCTCCAAGCTTGGCCTTGTCATGAGGCAGGAGGACCTCAAACCTTCATGCAGACCTATGAAGGTTATTTAATTCAAGACGAATTGCGAGTGGTGGTCAACGGCAAAGGCAGAGCCCTAAATATTTATGAAAGGCGATTCACAAATCCGAACAATAAATGGCTCCACTCTTCAGAGGTAAGTTTCAAGCACTTAATTTTATGCTACTTTTTTCACTTACATTGTTCTTAAGGGGACACGTTTTCCAAATTTTGGCATTTGCGATATCGAATGATTTGAGGCACAGAATTTTGTAATTCTGTGTGTACGCTATGCTACGCCTTTTAAGTCCAAAAAGTGGAAGATAAAAAACTTCTTTTATGGATGATAAGGCAATAAGACTACGCTAGTTAAATATTTCATTCCCTTCGTCTTGAATTTTCAAGAATTTAAATTTGTTCAAGTACACGTCAGAAACGTTAGTTTTCAGTTCCATATTTGAGGCAATTACAAACGGAACAGCAGTGAAAGACAATTTTGAAAAAAAGTTTTTGACACTACCAAAAATCAAAATGAACCTTTTTGATCTTAAAATCTCTTTGAAATATTGATCCCTACTAAAACATTTGTGAATTGTTACGAAATAAAGCCGTTAAAAATCATTATCTCAAAGTAGCCGATCATTTCTGAAGCATCACATGTCAAAGAATAGTCATGAATTCCAAGGACAAAAGGCTTTACTGAGACATTTATTTTCTTATCTTATCATGTTATCGGATTTTCCGACAAAACATCCGATTTTGGAGAAGACCCCCATGTATTCAAAAGTCCACTAATCCATATCATTTGGTCTAACGTTACATTGTTCTCAAAATATGATTATCAATGTCTAGCCTTGGACCTATAATTTAAATAAATACCTGTCAGTTTGCAGGCACATTATATTAAGATTAACAATCATGCAGTGAAGGAAATTGGGGAACTGAGTCATTTTAAATAGCATATCTAAATATTTCCTGTAACAATGAGAGAGATCATGGGGGTCTTTTACCGAAATCTTTCATGTACACGTTTTATGTACCACTCCTTGAACCTTGTCGGTAGTTACCTCTATTCCCAAGCTTCATCTCCCTAAGGATTTTTTTACATATAGTGATAAGCCGAAACATCTGGTTTCGGAACCGAAACAAACACATCGTGGAAATCACACAAATAAACACATATGTTCTGTGCAAAATTTTGATTACATAGTTGATGCTTTACTTGCATGAACAGGATTAGAGTAAAATCGTTCTTCAAAAAGTCTCAAAGTCGTGTGGACTTTTGGTAAGATCATGCTTGGCCCACTAAAACAAATGAGGAAAAAAGACCCGCATTTGCATTAGACTGAACAAGTCACAGGTGATTTTTCCAATTTAGAGCCACTATAATAAAGTAGTACACCTATGAGAGTTCTGGCCCTTTTTTTCTTCTCTAGGCACAAGAAAAAGAGTGCTTTAGTTTGTGAAGCACTAAACTTGGATGTGTGCATCTTGCACAAGGTATCAACATGGAAAGAATCCAAGAGTAACAAAATTAGTAATATTATTATCCTCAAATGCTCCTCATTGCTGATCTTTTCCTTTCCTGCATCAACTTCCTAGATACACTTAGTCCCTTAATTCTCACATATGACTCATCTGATGTTAGTGGCTCCAGTCGAATCTATTGCAAGACTCGGAGTCTATCCCTATTTTCCTGTCTTCTCAATCAAGATTTGCCCTCTTCCTACATACCCCTCCCCTTCATTATTCTTTTCTTTCCTTTTAGACACTGCAACTGGTTCACTTTGGCCTGGATTTATGCGCCACAGTGGACACCAACGTGACCTCATCATCCCCAAGTTTACCCGCTCGTGAAGTCCTACTGAAGAGATGCACCTCCACCAATGCTCATCAGCAATGGGAATTGGTAGAGCATGAGAATTATGCGGATGTCAAGCGAGTGTGGTGATACACACCGACAGAGAGAGACAGAACTGATCAAGGATGGTTGGTTTTTTCTCAATGTTTTTCTTCCACCTTACATTCAACATTGTGTGTATCGTGAACATTACATCGAAAGAACAATTCGCTTGAACTGAGGATAAAATCAGTATTATTATAACTTAAAAAGGACGCAGTTGTTGTTTTTCTTCTTATGATGATTGGGGGCAGAGTAGGAGGAGAGAGTGGTAGCAGTAAGGATAATAATTATAATCGGAGTAATAATAATGATAATTATGGTTGGATGAGGACGAAAGGCCTCGTGTTGTTTGGCCCGAGAAGCTAGAGAGGGTGTGTCGTGGTGTGAAAGAGAGTTAGAAAGAGAGAGAAAAAGAGCAGCAGGTTGCACTAAGAACTAGATTCGTGATGGAGAGGAAGAGGATAAGGTTGCAATGGAAAAGATGTGTCTCGCTCGTGTCCCCATCATGCAACAACCGGACTGGCGATCACAAGTGAATCTTCCCCCAGAGATTCGCAAATTCTCTAGCTTGTGTTTGAACCAAACCTCTTGAAGAATAGCCAAACCCTGTGTTGGTCTAAAAGATGATTTGGCCCTCTATTTCCCGATGATCGGAACCAACATAAGGAACAAATCAGAGATGGGGGAAAACGGAGGAGGGTGAATGAGAAAGAAAGATGGAGAACGGAACAAAAACCCAAGCTTGGAACTCAATTTTTCGCCGAATAACGTTTCTTAAGAACAAAGATAGTAGTACATTGTAGCAATTAAATCATAAAAGAGGAGCTGAACGTGGGGATGATGAAGGCTCTGTCATCCCCGGGTGTAGAAGCAGGGTTTCTCGTCGGTTTTAAAAGAAAAAAAAGCAAAAAAGAACGGTTGTTGGTGTTGTGGTTGTTTTTTTCTCTCTGGAAACTCGTTTCTTTCCTCTTGTAGTTGTTGTAATTGTTGGTGATCATCGTTATCATCATCAATGTTTTTGTTGTTGTTGTTCAAGTGTGTTCTACTCGGCAGGGGCGGCATCGCCAGTCTCCTCACCCTCTCCGGCAGTATCAGAGGTCCAGAGGGTTAGGTTGTCGCGGAGAAGTTGCATAATCAAGGTGCTGTCCTTGTAGCTATCTTCGTTAAGAGTATCAAGCTCGGCAATGGCATCATCAAACGCCTGCAATCGGCCAATATACAACAATCAGTCAGTGACTGGATGTGTCATGGATGATAGATGGGACTCACCTGCTTCGCCAATTGACAAGCCTTCTCGGGAGAGTTCAAGATCTCGTAGTAGAACACAGAGAAATTCAGGGCCAGACCCAGTCGGATGGGATGCGTGGGCTGCATCTTGGACTTGGCGATCTCAAAGGCCTCTTGATAGGCCTTCTGCGAGTCTTCCAACACCTTGGTGCGGTCATCGCCCGTGGCCACCTCAGCCAGATACCTAAAAACAAGGCATCAGTAAGTCAAACAACGCTAACTAAACCTTTGGAACAAACCCTCTCACCTGTAGTAATCGCCCTTCATTTTGAGATAGAAGACCTTGCTCTCGGCATTACTGGCCTTGGCGATGAGGAACTGGTCCAGGAGCGATAGCACATCTCCGCAGATCTCCTTGAGCTCTTTCTCAATCTTTTCTCTATACTCCTTGGCCATCTGCTGCTTGCGCTCCGAACCTTCGGTCTTTTGCTCAATCGAAGAGATCACTCTCCAAGACGAACGACGGGCACCCACCACATTCTTGTAAGCCACGGACAACAAATTCCTACAACAAAACCATCATGATCAGCCATCCTTTTCTAGCAAAGATCAATCTCAAATTTACCTCTCTTCATTGGAGAGCTCTGCTCCGGTCTCGGTGACGGCCTTCATGCTGGCGGCCATGTCGTCATAACGCTCGGCTTGCTCAGCCAACTTGGCGCGTTGAATTTGCTCCTCTTTATCGGCCATGGCGAACAAGAACGGTTGACACAACCAACAAACGCCTCAATACGATCTGTAATCAAAGTTAAATCCGTGCATGACTCATCGTTGGACTTAGATATCGTTTCGTCCAAGCTTCTGGGCGTGGCAGTGACCTCTCTAGTTCCCATCTAAGCTAGAAAATCATGGCGTCTCCCTAGTAATTCTTTACCAGGCTCAACGGCGCCCCTGGCTTTTCTCTCTCTCTCTCTTCTCAGATCAGAAAAAGGGAGGAAGGCACTACTACGACGCTAGAGGGCCACTATTAAACGAACACGCCCTAGGAAAATCCCCGATTGTGGGCGGGAGGCGGGCTAATCCGCGGCAAGAATCACACCGATGGACGCTAGAGAGACTCTGGAAGGGCGTGGTGGGGCTAGGGGAGTGTCTTACCGGTGGAGAAGGGCGGATTGAGCGATTTTCCCTGCGGATGGCGGAGGAATGAGGCAACGCGACGAACGAGCGATCCAAACGAGTGAGCCAAGACGAATGAGGAGACACTGATGGCTGTACATTGGAATGGCTGATTGGGCTTGATAAGTCAGGGATGCTGAAATGGATAAGGTTTAATGGGTCAGTACACGTGGGGAAAGGGAGAATGACTTTCTCATGGGTCGCGAGGGAATCGGTGGAATGCGAGTGAACATCATCCGATGGGCTGTTGCTAACGTTGAAATCAGAACATTGGCATATACTTTGCTTATCCTTCGGTATTGTATATTGTACAAGAAGGTTGTCAAGAAGGGGGTTCACGATGATGACTCAGGTCAAGTTTGAGGTAGAATTATATGGCGGGGAGATGGATGAATTTGGCAAGGCTGAACTTATGAAGGTGATTGGGCTGGTTGGGCGGAATTGGGCCGAAAGCGGAGATCGATCGAGGAAAGGCGTTTGCCAAGGACTACTAGATACAAGTGGACACACGCCCGAATTCACCGGCAAAGAGGGCACGGAACAGGGTGTCGGACATGGCCCGAACCTGCGTATTGCTCATCAGGGCGACTCGCTAAAATTATCCTGAATCATCACAATACTCGATGATTTAAAAATAAAATACACCTGGGAATGTTGTGGAAGGAATGAGTGATCAGTCCGATCCGCGAGAGCTCGTCATTTAAAGTTGACATGGGTTTCTAGCTTGGCGTGAATGCGACTTATCATACTCATTTTGGTATTTTTTCCCAGAAGACGTTCTTAAAAAAATTACCGGCCTTCTATAGGCCAGGCCTCGAGGAAGGCTCATGCATGCAGGAAAGGGAAAGAAGGAGTTTTGCGATCATCTCGATTTACTGCAAGTACAAAAAGGAGAGTGAGGGCAAAAAGGAAAAATCCAGGCAGAGATCGTGACAGGACACCATACACTGGTTCGGTGCCGGTCTCAATTCACTCGAGCTTTTTCGAAGTTGAAGGGATCCTGTGGGTTCGTTGGTCTCACTTGCATTGGGATTTGTAGCAACTTGTTAAGAGAGAAAGATATGCACGAGCCTGTGTGGAATAACGTAGGGGAACATGCCTGAATATGGGCAAATGTTAGTAACAACAGGCGCGTTCAAAAGAGAAGAGACCGATGACGAATTAGAAGACAGAATGCAGAGAGAGGAAGGTGCATAGTGCTTGTAGGGATGAGAGCAAGTCTCTATGGGAGTTGCGCAGCATCTTGAGTTTTGCCCTATTTTCGCCGGTTTATGTGGAGCAAAAGAGTAGACAAACTTCGCACCATGTATGGATATGAAAAGAGACAAAACTCGTGATATTTCAATAGGACATGTATAAGGTTGCTTCAAGTGAGCGTTTTAAATCATTCCGCGGGCGGCAAAACAGGGCCGTTGGCTGTGCTGAGCTGCTCAGCCCATTTTGGCGAATCCAAGTTTTTCCCATTTTAACGTGCATTTGATGATTCTAGGTCCCTGGAAACGATCTTAATTTTACGTTTTGATCCCTCTGCTTTCACTTGGTTGAAAATATGCCCAATTTGTTTGCTTGAAAATGATACAGAAAAGATTAGATCTTAACAGAAAGGAGCGTTAAAAAATATTGCATTTCTCTATATGTTAAGTATTTTGAAATATTGAAATGATTCTTTGGAACCCACTGAACAAATCCGCATCTTAATATTAGTGTTTGGATCAATGTTAAGTCCTATTTTTGCAATAGCACAAGGCCTGCTTACTTGCTTTTAAATCAATCACCCTAATATTATTTTTTGCATATTATTGACCCAATTCCAGCCAAGGTATCCTTAAGTGAAATACCGATCGTTTCCAAGGACCTATAATCATCAAATGCTCGTCAAAATGGGAAAAACTTGGATTCGCCAAAATGGGCTGAGCAACTCAGCACAGCCAACGGCCTTGTTTTGCCGCCCGCGGAATGATTTAAAACGCTCACTTGGAGCAACCTTGTGCATGTCTAATTAAATGGGTCAACAATGTCAGGTATCATATTTGAAAATAAACGTATAATTTTAGGGGTATTTTTCAAATATTGTCTGTTTATTTTCTCGAGAGTTGACTATTTGGTTAGTTCTTGAGGAGGTCAGATCAGGGTTGGTCGGGGGGATTATCCCCTCCAAATAGAGTCCCGTTTATCCCCCTTGGGATAAACGGGATTTTCCTTCAAGTAGTAAAAGGGATAAACGGGATTTTCCTACTTTTCAAGCTTTTTTCTACTTTTCAAGCTTTTTTCTACTTTTCAAGCTTTTTTCTACTTTTCAAGCTTTTTTCTACTTTTCAAGCTTTTTTCTACTTTTCAAGCTTTTTTCTACTTTTCAAGCATTTTTCCTACTTTTCAAGCATTTTTTCTTACTCTTCAAGCATTTTTTCCTACCTCAAAAGCAATTTTTCCTACGTTTCAAGCATTTCTTCCTTATTTCTATAATAATTAACAAATTACCCTAAAACTATATTTCCCACAAAATCTCACTTTTTTCAAGTCCCACACAAAAATTATTTCCATTAGTACAATGAAAACTCTTAGGTTTTTAGCTTTTATTTGTTTGTGTTTCCGAAGTTAAAACCCCACTTCGCAGTTGCAATCTGATAAAGGCTCAGTAGGAATATTGCAGGGTTAGTTTGTGGACTATCTCAACCATAAAGCGTCCCGTTTATTGGGATTAACGGGATTTTCCTCCAGGGAATAACGGGGACGAAGCCCTCCTTTTTTCAAACATTTTTGCCTAATTTCTAGAAATAAGTTCATTTTTGTGTCTCTGTATTACATTTACTGAGCATGAAGTTTTCTGACTTAGATAATCTTCAACTTTGGAAGATTTCTTCAATTTTATCATGTCTCATCAAGTACCGTCAATTGCAGGCTTTTTGTAAGATATCTTTTTTAATTTAATATTATATAGCAATTATTTCTGTCATTTATTCTGTTAAATATTGTAAATATATTTCATTAATATTTATATGAAGCCTTTAGTTTGATTGGCTACTTTCAGGGATACCAAAAATTATTCAACCATTTCAAAATCGGAACAAAATTGGCTTTATTTCGTTTATCCACCGTTTCATCCCGTTTATCCCCCCACTTATCCCGTTCATCCCGTTTATCCCCCAATTTATCCCGTTTATCCCCGGGTAAAGGGGATAAATAAAAAAGTTGATCCCCCGACCAACCCTGGGTCAGATACATGAAAATCTCGGTTTTGGGTCACAAGTTTGGTCTTATTTGTCCATTATCCTAATTTTGTCTCTTTGCAAGTGTATGCACAGTGCAGGTGAGACTTAACAAATGTCTACACATTGGGCCCATGACAAGGGACAACAGTCTGTTTGAAATTCCTACACAGTTGTCCCTGGTCTCTTTAAGGAACCAAAATAGGAGATTAGTGAAAAAAAACCTCTTCTTTTTGAACAAAGCAGATGAAGAACAGAAGAACAAAGTTTACAGCATGACAGCTCTTGTAAATTCTGTAATTAAGATTTGAACATTTCCTTCTATCAGAATGAGTTGCATACTACCCACTTTTTACTCATGGATTATATGATAGGTTTCAACTATGTTTAGATGTTTTTTGTGATGTATACAAAAAAACATGTGTTTTCTTTCAAAAGTAACTCTCAGGGAAAAAAAGCCGCAAAAGATTGTCAAACTTAATATTTTAGAATTAACGAATAAATATACAGGTGTTGAAAGCAAGTCTAAATTCGGCTTTACATGTCTTTTTATAGGACATAAATCTGGAGATTAGGGAAAAAATGGCATTCTCATTTCATTTGATGTTTGTCCTTGGCTTAACAAAAAAGGGTCAAGGCAAAAAATATGTAAGTGAAAGCTCTTGTAAATTTCACAACTAAGATTATAGTTGTTCCCCTTATCAGAAATACTTGCCTTCCTATCACCTACCTCACAACATCATTAGTAGATTAAGTGATAGGTTTCAACAGTGGTTGTTAAGTGGTTGAGGAAAGTTTTCGAAAAACTTGTCAATGGTCAAAGGAAATTCTCAAAGAATCATTTCAAAGTTCAAAAGTCTCTCAAACTCAATCCTTGACAATGTGTAAGTAGTTTTATACAATTTTGAAAATATTTTCCAATGAGGAAAAGCATCTTACGAGCTGTAGTCAGTTTTGTCATTTTTGGATCCTCAAACCTCCATTGAACGAAAACTGTGTTGGCTTTCCCCTTTTCTGGCTCTGGGATTGATTGAGAGATGTCTGGTCAAAAATAACCAAAATATTTTCTGTGACTCATGGTCATGTCCAAGTGTAAATATTGTGATTGAAAATATCTATTTTGAAGAATCATATACACAATAAACAGACATGTCAAGTGTTTAAAAAGAAAACAGAGGTAATGAAATTTTGATATCACAGTTTTGAGAGAATTGGGTTCAGGAAACATGTTCCGAATCATTTTGCAGGTTTGAAAAAAAAAGACCAGCAAACTGAGGATTTTACATAAGTTATCTCAAGCTTTCCTACCCCTACTGAGCACTCTCGAATGAAGAAACCGAGGAAAGCTTAAGAATGAGGACGACTCGTCACCAAGGGCCACTCTTAGTTTCTGACTCAAACTCTGAATGGAATAGTCAACCTTCTACGCCCGAGAGTGGCCTAAGGAGGTGAAATGGAACACCTCCTGAATCACACCTGTACAAATTTGCATGAATTTGCCTTTAGCAATCATAAACCTTGACCCATTGTTATTCTCTTGCAGCAACAAAAATAGTTTTTGCATTTGCTTTCAATCGCAACCTTGAAAAATGCCTTTAGGGTGAATTGAATTAACATCAATAGGGCTCGGCAGTAGTGCTACCAGCTGGCATATTTGCATGCTAGAAAATTCAAAATATGACATATTTGAGGCCCCTCTGGTATGATTTTTTCGTTTTGGCATATTTTATAAATCTGGCATTTTTTTGCTTGTTCTTAAAATTTTCTTGTATTTTGTGTCAAAGTGCAATAAATATCATAAAAATAATAGATTAGGTTTCATTTTTACAAAAATAAGCAACTCCTGACCACTGACGGCATTTCTCACTAAGTGTGCTGCTAACCCGATCTCTAGATTCTTAGGGGAAATTGCACAGACCTAAAGATGCTTATATCAAGGCTTTACACAGACCATATAATGGCTAGACCTCGCTTCGTGCGAGAAGAAGGTGGACAACTTTGCTTCATCAGCTGGTACATAACACTACACCCTAAAATGGTGGGAATTTCGAACTTTTCAAAATTTTGCCAGCGTGGCCAAATCCTGAACAAACTCAACGTACCGTACGTACTTTGTTCTCGACGCGAGCGAACGTCGTTACTTCTGAGCACGCGGTCGCCCTGAGATTTTGAAGCTAGCGCAGCTGGGCCAAGTGGTGTCACTTTTCTCTCGCCGACGGCACGGGCCAATGCGACATCTAGTCATTATATGATCTGTGGGAAATTGGCGCTTCAGTGGGACGACTAACGCTTGACACGCTAAAATCCTAGTCATTTTATTTTCTCTTTTCTTTTCTTAATTTAAGAAAAAATGTAGTTGGATTAATAACAGCAAAGCATATTATTTCCTTTTTTCTAATGATCTGATTCATGGTTGATTAATATGATGGAAGTTGTGCAAACACTTTAATTCATGACCTCAAAAATAATTTCGATGGTATATTAGCTTTTAAAAATTGTTGTTTGGGCATGACGACAATTCAGAAAAAAGTGCAGATGTTTTGTTGCAAAAAGAAAAGGAAATTATGTCCTGGAAATGAGTTCTCCAACATGCAGTCCTTCAATCTTGATTGGTTTAAAATTTGGGATGATTAACATGAAAACAAGATATAAAGTTTTTTTGAAAGCATAAACTGAATGAACAATTGAATTCATGTAGGTTGAATGATATCTATGGGATTTGAGTTTTAAAGGTTCTGCATTTGAGTCATACTGAC
This sequence comes from Tigriopus japonicus, assembly GCA_010645155.1. Lineage (NCBI taxonomy): Eukaryota > Metazoa > Arthropoda > Copepoda > Harpacticoida > Harpacticidae > Tigriopus > Tigriopus japonicus. The sequence goes on from CM021317.1 coordinate 9,014,862, forward strand.
AGTGCAAAGAGCTCTGCGGACAATCTACTTCAATGAAATAGTTATTTTTTCCTTTGAATTTAGTTCTGTAGCATAAATCCAAGAATCTTGCTTAATTTGGAATCTGTGATGGTTCATTTAATTTAAGAGAATGAAGGAACTCCTGGATCAATTGTCAAAACTCAAATTTGAAATCTGTGATGGTTCATTTAGTTTCAGAGAATTAACGAACTCCTAGATCAAAACTCAAATTTAAATGTGAGAATCCAGCAATCACCAAGGCCTAGGATTTCAGCCCCAACTTGAAATATATCCCCAATTTTTGCCATAGTTCTGACGTGATTATTTTCCCCAATTTTTGAAAGCTGAAGTGCAGTGCGCCACAATCATATTTCTGTAGAAACTTTCTCATTTCTGATTATTCATTTTGTAATTATGATAAGATATTGAGAAAAATCTTACTGTAGTAATCAAGTAATTGCACTATGGGATGTTTTTACCACTCTGATCATAGCATAATTTATCTGGATCCGCTATTAGATTTAAATAGTAAAAATTGAGGTTTTTGATGTAGTCATGCTCAATATCTTGTGTCATTTTTACTTTGCATATTTTTTTTGTTCATAAAAGTTGGAAAAAAGCACTCCTGAAATCAAAATTATCCAGCTACTGCAAAATAACATTTTTCTTTCCAAACTTACCACTATTTAAGGGAAATTTATCTCTTTAAGGACCTGCAAAACTAAATCAAAGATCATCAATGAGGTATAAAGTTAGCGTTTTGGGGAAAATCAAATGGAGAGTATCACTTAAGTAAGAAATTAAGTTAAGAAATGTTGACACCTTTAATTTATTTACGAATGTAAAATAACTTCTTTTTTTTAAGTCGCTTCTCTTCAAATTTTTTATCAATAAATTCGCGTAAATTTCATAAAATACGCAAAGATTTTTAACTTTTTACATACTACGTTCTTGAAATCTGGCATATTTCTGGCATATTCTGAGCCGGTAATGTGGCATATTTTGTCCCTAAATGGCATATTTTTAATGACATTCTGGCATATTTTTCACCAAGGGAGTTAGCAGCACTGCTTGGCAATAAAAGCTTGAAATGGAAAATCCAATTTTAAAAGCAATGACTATTTCAAGGGAAAAGCAAAACTTTCGTTGGTTATTTAATAGGAAAAATTATTGCAAACAAATTGCGGAAAAATATACAATGGGAAATGAAAAATAGGTATTACCCAAAATGAATAAAAAATGTAAATAAGAAATAAAACAAGAAAAAATATCTAAATAAGAAATAAAACAAGAAAAAATATCTAAATAAGAAATAAAACAAGAAAAAATATCTAAATAAGAACTAAAAACCAGAATGTCTTCAAAATGTCATTTATACTTTCATTAGACATTAATAACTTCTGTCACATTTTTTTTTTTTGGGGGGGGGGCGGATTTTTTACTAACGCTACAAGGAATGGAATTCCCTGTAAAGAGAGTTAATGATTAATATAGAGGATATAATTACTGTTTATACGAAATTTTATCTACCAATGAGTTACTGTTGGCAGATCTTTACAACCCTTGAATAGTGGGTTGATCAGGAGTGGTATTTAAAAATTTGTCCAATCCTGCCTTAAATGCCATTAGAGGCCATTGACATTCCGTACATATTCTTGACGAAGACTAATGGGCAACAAATTGAACAATGAAGGAGCTCGATAAAGAAGAGAGGAGCACTTCATTGATTGAACTAAGGACCACAATATCCCATTAAAGACCAAATGGGTTTGACAGTCCGGGCTTGTTAATATGTTACAGGATTTTCAAGGGCAAGATTTTCCAAAAATGTTGCCCATTTAAGACCAATGGTGTGGGTAATATATGTTTAAGATTGATGCAGGTTAAGTACAAAACACAAGAAGTAACTGGAAACATGCACTTGAACAAATAATTTTCTTGATGTTGAAATGTTTAGTTGCCAGCAGAACATGCTTCTTTTGGCCAAGACAGACAGGCGTTCCTGATTCAAAACTTTGGAAGATTCCCTTGAACTTATGTGGCAATATTTTAGTTGTGAGCAATAAAATAGAAATAATTTTCTAAAACTGTCAAATATTGCTACTCCAACTTCAAGTTATGCAGGTGAGAAAGGCATTGTTGCATTGAAAAGGCATAAATCTTCATTTTTACTCTCACACTAATCTGAATTAACTGTTTCCGAACTTCTTTACCACCCAAAACAAGGATGGCCAAATCTGATCAGAAGTTGGAACAGACACAGTTATATTTTGAAACAGAAAACTTTGTCATCCATGTTAATGTCATGTTGTGTAAAGTAAATTCCCTTAACATTGTGTGTCCTTGTATATATATTTTTTAAATTTGCGTATGAAATTATGCAAAAAGAATAACAACACTTTTTAGATTTTGGAGGTTTGATCGCTATTTTATCGTACACCCAGGGTGGCCAACTTTTTTGGGAGCGACGATGCTAGTTAAAGTCAAATCAATGCTAGAAAAATGCTACTTTTTCTAATACAAAAAGGGACTGCAGCGGCCATTATGACCATTAGTGAAGACTTGAGTCTATATTTTGACTTTAATTTTGCTGAAATTGACACAAAATAGGTTTTTCTGTTGCTTGCCAAACCTAGTTAAAAACTTTGCCTTCAAAAATTTCTAATGCATTGATTGTGAAATAAATCATAAAGAGCAAAACAAAACAATTGGCAAGTCATGAAGCACTTATTTTTGATGACAATTATAAAAAGTTATTTTCTTGAATAATTGAAGGTTTGCAGGAAACCAAACATTATTTTTTAAATGATTTCTTCAAATTTTCTAGGATTAAAATGAAACTAGTGATGGACCAAAAAGGGCTTTTTGTTTCAATTTCACTTATCCTCTATGAAAACCAAAAGCAAGTAATGCATTTTAAAGACTGAAATTTCACACCAAAGTTGAATATTTCTTGGTTCAGAAACCTTTGCAAATTATTTTCCCTATTTCATAAAATTTGCAATATCTCAACATCAAGCACATCAACAGTTTAAATTTTTAAGTGACTTTTGCATGTTGAGAACTTTGTGATCAGCTACTTTTCATTTCAATAAAACCCTCTTTTAACAAAAATGTTTTAGGTTAGAAGCCCTTTTTGATCCGTTTTTTACTGAAGCACTAATTTATCCTTTCTAAGTTTAAAAAGCTGTTTTTCTGTAGTTGGTGTAGTAGTTCCATGCCACTTCTCAAGTTGTTTAGACGAAGCCTGTAAACAGAAATTTGGTTACCTGTACTGTAGAACCAACTTGGAAATAAGGATCACAAGTCTTCTAATTTATCTTTTTTTAAGTCAGGGGAACGTAAGGCAAATTCAACTGTCAAAATCAGTTGTCTTTGAAGCCCAAAATTGGATGTTTTTTCCAAAAAGTGCTAGAATAATGCTAAAATGCTATGCAAGTTTTTTTGATTCTAGAGCCTTTCAAATAATGCTAGGAAAATGCTAAAAATCCGAGCGATGCTAATCAAAATTCTGCAATGCTTTTGCCCTTGAAAAAATGCTAATTTTCAGAAATTAGCATCGAAAAATGCTTGTTGGGCACACTGCACGGTACACCAAATCTGACGTCGCAGATAACTGGAGAAATTGAGGCAGATTGAAAATTCTATTGTTAAATCAGTTAGGTGCAAAGTGCGTCTCCAAAAATAATCAATGACATTAAATTTACAAAAAACGTATTGGGATAATTGGTGCACCTAGAAACAAAATTACCACATCATGGCATTGTCAAGAATTATCCTTTTTAATATCTGGCTTGTTTTCAAAATATTTTGGGCTGCTATTTCATATTTTGTTACTATTGGCACACATTTTTCCGGGCCCTAAACATCAGGTTGCAATTTTTCCGATCGTTTTTGCATTACTTAACAATTCATTAATCTCTTGCTTGATTCGAAAATTCGAAGATTCGACCAAATCTAGAGGTCCGTTCAGCTTCACAAACATATTGGGCACTTCTTCAGTGTTAAATGAGGCTTCCTCAGTTGTCTTTTTTAGGAGGATAACTATCTGGCAGATAGCTAAGCCTTTGGCCCTAAAATGCCACATATTTTTTCGAACAAACATAGCACAAGTACTGTCAACAACTGGAATGTCTTCTCTTGATAAGAAAAAAGAAAGTCTGCAAGGAAGTTCGCAAGGAAGAGGAAACTAGGCTTGTTAACCATTTCGACGTCAGAAGAACCAACATCGGCTAGATGACTTTGAAAGACTAGCGGTATTTTTATGTGGCACATTAATGTTCAAATTCATTGTTCAGAAACATTCATTTAAACCCCTACTTTTAGGATATGGTAAAAGAATGAAGATTTGAAAGGGAAAACTTTGGTGAGGAGGACTATTGGTTTTAGACAACTCTATCATGAAAGAAATTTTCACACGAATTTTTTTTCAGTTTTATATTGTACCTTTGCACTTCGGTGAAAAGCTTTAAGCAAAAAAGAAAATTTTGAGCACGAGTGAGGCGCAAAAAGCGTAAGATAAGGCTCAAGTTCTAAGCTCTGCTTTTTAAATAAAACAATAATTTATCACCCAATCTTGATGAACTTGAGCAGTTGAAATTAAAATCTTTCGTAAAAGATCATTTGATCTATGATAAGTGAAAAGCACTATATGGCTTAGATGTTTAGCGTGAAGTATATACAAATGCCAATAATCAGAAAACATTTAACTTTCACTTTAATTATGTCCCACTTTTGAAACAGAGTAAAATATTCACTGTTTGAACAAGCATTTTTGATCTGAAATTCATTCTTGCAAGTAAAGTATTCCATCTACATCGTCTGAATTGTGTTAAATTATTACTGATATGGTTTTCAAATTGATGTCCTGAAGTGCCAAAGCATGACAATAGCGCAATTTGCTTCCATCTTGCCGAATCTGACCCTCTTTTTGAATTTTTGGGCATGATTGGTTCAGAAAGTTCTGGTAACACTGGTTCACTTTTTCGACTTGACCTCACATTGTCACCATTACCGCCATACTGCCAATCAATTTTTTCACTGACATCTAGCGTTTTATACTGCCACTTTGCGAAAAGTGGCAGCAAAAGCTTCCACCTGGCATCACTGAAAGAATCTGATGTTAGAAACCCTGGTTTTCCATAGCACGAACTAAAACGATTGCTCTTCTCTCTAAACCTAAAACGTTTTATGGAAGCCATATATCATTCATGAGCTTACGACTGTGGTCGCAGTTATCTTTAAATTTAAGAATACCAGATACAAATACATCCGAAAATTATTTTTCCCTTAGATTTGGGCCACCCTGTACCAAAATAGACCAATGTTTCTTTCTCAAGGCTCAACCTCTAGAGTGAGTGTATCTTCCTCCTTTGTACGTTTTAAGAGGATGTCCTCCCGTGAATTCCCTTCCCTTCAATGAGCAGCCTCAAAGATGACAAAGTTGATGTTGAACCTGGAGCCCTCGGATTCCTCAATTCCACCTCGACTCTCACTCCTCTAAATGATTCGACTCTCTCGGCCAATGAATCCCTTCTTTTACGGACCATGATGCTCAATACCGTCGACGAAAACGACTCCTCGTCATCCAGCCCTTCGAACATGACGTTTATCACCCATTTTACCCATGACTTTTTCGCTACCACGGTGTCGTTATGGCGGATTCTGTCTCCGTATATCACGACGCCCATTGTGATCTTGTTCTTGTTGCCCGTGCTCATGTTCACCTTGATCTATTTGAGCGCGTTTCTGTTGTACTTACACCAAAGAGGTCCGGGTAAATTGTTTCGCCGGATTCGTCGAGCTGTCGTGGAAGAACACGATCTCACCAAAGCCGGACGAGAAATCATTGCCACATTTTGGGATGCTCAAGTAAGATGCGCCAGGAATTCTGCGGGAGTTCTATAGAGTGAATTACTGGAAGCTTGAAAAATATGTCACTAGGTGGCGGCAAAGTAGTTTAGAGCTATCCTCTTTTTGGGTCCATATCTTGAGTTTGATTCCTGTACATATGGCGAGTCTATTTGAGGTTTGGTACAGTATAATTGCGTTTGAAAGTTAAAATGTGAAACAAAAAAAATCAGGGGACCAAAGGAGAGGTGTGTTGGTTTGAGTGAAAGCCATCTAGGTGACAAAAGAGGTCATTTTCTCTTTGTTGCTCCATATCCAGATATCCAGTAATGATTCTATTTTCTTTCCTGCGAAAAGTGGCAGTTTTCCGGCTGTATATTTTGGCCATTTTTAGCTCGATTATGCAAGTTCAGATCATTTTGGTCACGGTTGTTCTGCCCCAAATAGTAATAAATAAATTTTGCGGTTTTAAGTGGATGATAACGAAAGATAAAAAGTTGAAAACGAACAAATAGAGTACAAAGGTAACTTGTTTTTTTAATTTGCTTATAGTGTTAGTTTTGAGGTGTAACGCTTTTATGCCCAATGTTGTATTGTTTCATGTTTTATTGTTTTTCTTCAGATTTGTTTCTCAACAAACAAACAATCTTACAGACAAAATCATAAAAAAGGACTGATCTTTTAACAAGAATGCAGTTAAACTCAGACCAATGTCTAAACGCTTTTCCTACAAGTACTTTTATCCACACTATCTTTAAGAACCTTTATACATCTCCGAGGTTTAATTTTTTTGGTTTAACGAATGCAATAAAATTGTTATTACTTAAGTACATATTTTTTGTTACAATATGAAAAGATCCAGAAAATATTAAGGAAATATGTTCACTAAGCATAACAGGGTCATTTTATATACATACCTTTGTTCAAGACTTGTTCTTGTTGTTGAAAACACTCCAAAATCATCATTATCAAAAGCTTAATTTTTGAACAAAAAAATTAAATAAATAACAACAAGCATGTTATGGGTATGAAGGAAGATTAAGTTCGAGTAGATTCCTACAGAATTGACCATATGAAATTAGAGTTCGTTAGGTTAGTTCTATTTTACATTGAGAAAACGCTTCATTACATATGATTTCAAACAGTTTGAAAATTTGGATGAAACTGCAAACATATTTTGAACACAAAGAGCAAAGCAAATAGTTATTTTGGGGTGACGCAACGTTTAGCTCGGTTAACTTATACAGGATTGACCCCCTTTAATCACCATTGTTTCTTCTTCTTTTAGGGATGGATCTGGTTTGGTTACGAAGTCCGAGGATTAGAAAACATTCCCACTGAAGGGCCAGCTTTAATCATCTATTATCACGGGTCTCTCCCCATCGATTACTACTATCTCGTAGCCAAGATCATCCTACAAAAGCAAAGAAGCGTTCATTCCGTCGTGGATCGCTTCCTCTTCAAAATCCCCGGAATGGGCACCTTCTTGAAGGTATTCAACTGCACTCCAGGCTCAGTAGAGACCTGTAAAGCCGAATTGAGCAAAGGTAACCTATTGGGTCTTGCTCCTGGAGGCGTTTATGAGGCTCTTTTTGGGGATCAACACTACCAATTACTCTGGCGGAAACGAACCGGATTTGCTCGGATCGCTTTAGAAGCCGGTTGTCCCGTGATTCCGGTCTTTACCCAAAACATTCGTGAATCTTTCCGTGCATTCCAGTACTTCCGTCGAATTTTTACCTATCTCTATGAGAAGACTCGATTACCCATTGTACCTGTGTATGGCGGGTTTCCGGTCAAATTGATCACACATATTGGACAACCCGTGACTTTAGAACCCGGAACCAGTCCTGAAGATGCCCGAGAAATCTTGAAAGGAGCCGTGGAAAACTTAATTGATGACCATCAAGAATGTCCAGGAAGCATTGTGCGTGCAATTCTGGACCGATTTCGACGAGAAAGCTCGCATGACTTGTGATAACCAAGCACCCAACGACAATCGATGCCAAACCACAGACTTGATTCACGTATTCATCTAGATTTAAGAGGTTTTTTTGACCTACAGAAGGTCGTGAATGGCCTAGACATTCAGCTCTTTTGGAGCAAAGGTGGGCGTTCAAAAAGTTATGCAGTAAGTACGGATCGAAAATGACATTTAATGGAAAATTCAACTCAAACTCTTGAAGGATATTGATGAAATTTTGTCTATCTGACCCCCGAGAAGTGTGGCATATTTTGGATCCATTTACCGATAAGAATACCGCAACCTTAAGTTACAAAGTCGAACTATGCTCTTTCGTGAACCTGTCAAGCAAAGCCATTTTGAAGTATTTGGACCATCCAGAATGCTTCCTCTATTAATCTCTCCATTCATAGCATATAAAAATACGGCTGATTGTGATAATCGCTCACTCTGTTAATCTAGCTAGTCGATCGTATCAATGAATTTGATCACAATGTCGTCCAACTATTGCAATTGCCATGCATTTTGTTTCCCTCCTCAAGTTATCATCTACCAAATCCTCTATCCTGAAATTCATCCCGTTGAAATCATTTAGATTTATCATTATTATTATTATTTCGCCAATAAACACATTTTCAAAAGTCGATATCACCGTGTCCCAAGGGCTTAGTTTGAGTTTTTGGGGTGGGCGTTTCCTGATCTAGGGCGGGGGGCAAATGAATCCGATCCACACTGAACCGAGTTCGTTGAGATCGGAAGAGATATTTGCCCAAATTGGCTTGAGAAGGCCGTAAAACATTGAATCCTGGCACTTTCACAATCTCCAAGAATCCATGGTGATCTTTGAACATGGGATCTTGTCTGGTGATCTCGCTAAATGATTTCAATTTGATCACACCATCCACGGATTCATAGACATTCTGCCAAGCTCGATCATCCATATCCTCATTACTTTGAGCCGTGATCACGCAAACACCCAAATATTGCCTCATTAATGACCGCAAGGCCATCAGAAATGCGGTTAATTGGCTTCGATCCTCGTCATCTGAGGTCCACCAAGGTGAATCCAAGTCGGAAATGCCAATTCGAAGCAAGTTTTTGGCGTGAATGGAGGGATGAGTGGAAAAGGATTCGGCTTTCAAAGTTGCTCTCATTCGAGCTAGCAAGTTGTGGAAGTAATTATCCCCAATGTTTGTGCCATGTCCATCCCAAATATGTCTTTGGCATTGTTCCAAATCAACCGGATCCATGAGCTTGTTCAGATTAAAGTGATGTTTGACTTCAATGGGTTGGATAGAAGCGTTATTGGGTCCTTGATTTTGGTATCGCCAAGCAATTTGGAGATGATCCTCCGCTTCATGGGAGGTCTGCAGGGCTTTGGGAGGGCTAGTTTCCACTTTTTGGGGTAAAAGAGAGATGGGATGGGTGGAACCCAAAGCTTCTGGACCCCCATAAAACAAATCATGATGCTGAACCACGCCTTCAGCCAAGAAATATTTGAGCAAGAGACGCGCGTAATTGGTCAAACATTCTTGCTCGGGGTCGTTTTGGATCAGTATAACGGATCCTAAGGGCCAACCTCCTTCAAATAGGGTATCTATACTGGGTATGCCACTAGATGTGAGAAGTTGAAGGCTGTAACATGAAGGCCGAGTCCCTGGAATGTTTGGAAACTTGGATCCTCCCTTCTTTTGAAAACTGGTGTGGCTTGCCATAACGACCCATGTGAGTGAGTTGTCTTGATTTGTTTATCTGATGTTGTTGACATGTGCTTCAATCAGACTTGCCAAAATGTTACAAAAAGAAACGTTTGCATGCCAAATATGGGTTGGTGAAAGGTTATGAATTGAGTTAGTGACATGATTGATTTCTTTTTCCTATCATTGATTCACAAATGTTGTATGATATTTTTATGCTCTGGGATAAGATGTCAAATAACGTTTCCTGTATGACATTACTTCACCGATGTTCTGTGTGGTTTGTCTCAATGGCAAGCCTTATAGTAAGGTCATGAGATTTTATGGAAATGTGTTAGGCAATCTTTTCGGGATTTAACGGTATCCTCAATAAAAATTATAGACAATGGCGTATGTTTCTCTTTCCTGTCAAATATAGTTACTCACTGAAATTTTGCACGCTTGACCTCTGGTGGAAATTGTTACGTTAAAACCAAAAGAAAACACTTTGAACCGAGAAAAGGAGATCTAGAAAGACCATAAAACGTTTTAAAGGCAAGACTATGGCCAACAAACGTATTCAAGGAGAATTTTGTTGCATCTCTGCTCTTAAAATCCCTTCAAGCCTATCAGAAATAATTATACTGCAAATATCTTTGTCACATTATTCCTTTAAAAACAAGAGTTTGGACACTTTTTCTCTGGAACTTGCCAAGTGAAAACATCCAAAGGAGTGTTTTATACACATCCTTAGCTCCTTTCAAAAACATGAGTTGTCTCTCCCCGGTGACCTATTAATTCAACAATTTCGAAAAACTGCTCTGGTTGGAACAAAAAACAAACAAAACCAAAAAAAACATAGAGAGGTTGAGGGACTTGAGCATGTTACGCATCAGCAGGATCAAGGACGTTTTTGAGATTAGAGCCATGCTGAAGTCCACTGAGCTGTCATTTGTGCAATGCTTTACGATTTCTCAGCCATGTGACTAGAACCATGGTCATGATCACGCCCATCTTGGGGCTTCAAGTCTCGCCTCAAATCTGGGCTCGGACTTATGGTTCCTCTTCAGCCCAACAGACTTATAGTGAAAGACGGGTTTTGGGCTACACGGATGAGCAAATGTTCCGTGTGGTGTCCCAGGTTGAGAAATATAATCAATTTGTGCCCTGGTGCAAGAAGTCCGATGTGGTTTCACGGGAGCTATGCGGCCTCAAAGCTGAATTAGTCATTGGATTTCCGCCCTTGTTTGGTAGGTCCTTGGAAAATAAGAACCATTGAGATCTGGACGATCTGAGGGCTAGTTTTGAGAATTGTGCGTTTGGTTAGAAGTGAATCAAGCATTCGTGTTTTTCTGCAACTTAGACCCTGCTTGGGTTGAGGGAAGCATGTGTTTCAATTTCCTGCTCAATCCAAGGCCAGGAGCAAGAGATCTTAGCTGTTTTTCAAGCTAATTTTTTCTTGTGCTATGTTTTGAGATTTTAGAGGGCAATTTTTTTAACCATGATGTTTGAGTGGGTTGTTTGATACAACAAAAAACTGATTTGTATAACATTGAAAAAAAATCATTTTTCTTATTTGCATCTGATTTTACCCTTTAACGGAGGCCTACAGGGTGCGCCAGTTAAAATTGGACAGAGGTTTAACAAAGGCCAGCAACGTCTATTTCAATTTTAGCTAAAGACCCCAACTCCAGCTCTTAGGCCAATCACTTGTTATTAATTTGAGGGGATTTGGAGACTTGAGCTGTTTCAGCAAGAAAAAAGGCAACCAAGAACTTTACTTGAAAGGCTATTCTGGAGAAGAAGGTGGGGAGTAAAGGTTTAAAACATTTGGCTTCCGTGGCTGCAGTCTCTAAGCAGCATGGACTAAAATTCCAGCAGAGCAAATGTGGATCATTTGCCCATGTGTAGAGAGGAGATTCAAGACCGTGGTTAAAAGCAAGGGCCTCTATGTCGAATAACATAGTAATAAATCTGTTAAATATTGTTGCAATCAACATCATTTGTGACAAGTGCTTTTTGATTCAACGGCTTAGTTCCCTCAAATTATCAATTATTCATGTCCGATTTTAAGTGGTGCACCCTGTAGATCCTCTATTTTTATTCAGTTGTTCAAGACAAATGCGGCCAATGTTTCATCACCACATAACTTAAGCGTCTTTTTTAAGTTGAATTTGGAAACTTGATGCACTGAGATTTGTTTGTCAGTCAAAATTTTTAACAAAAACTCATCCACTTATGACAGAATATTCATGGGATCTGACGAACTTGATCTTCTAAGGCTACAGAAATAAATCATCGGTTTTTTTTATCATTTCTAGGCGAATCATATACCTCACATGTCACGTTATTCTCGCCACATTTGGTGACCGCGGTTTGCACGGACATGAATCTGTTTCATCACTTGAAGACTGTGTGGAAGTTTGGCCCGGGATTGCCGGATCAGCCCAAAACCACTACCACATTGGATTTTGCCGTCAGTTTCCAATTCCGGAATCATGTTCACTCTCAAATTTCGCGGCTTTTCTTTGACGAGGTGGTCAAACAAAACGTGAATGCCTTTTTACGAAGGGCTCGAACTCTTTACGGACCGGAGAGCATTCCCGCCCAAAAACCGACCATTGTGATCAAGAGCTGACATTGGTTTCATTGTTTAGATTCTTCAATAAATACCGGTGTTATTTGGCATTAGAGACACGTAATTATTGTATCAAATATTAGAACGTTTGTAGATGTATAAGAAACTCAATATTTTCTCAGAATCCCTCTTTGAAGGATAAGCCCTTTTTCCTGATCCCAGAGGGTTGTTGAGAACTCGTTTTAGGGCCAAAAATGGAACAAGCACATTTTGGCCGTCTTTACTTACAAGAGACACAAAGTCTAACTGGGTGCTTTCTTGGGCTTTTCAAGGGCAAGCGTAAAAATAGCTTTCACTTAAATTGATTTCTCAAGCATCTTAAATTATTCAGGCGATCTTGATGTGTTTTGTTTGCGTAAAATTACTAAGTAAATTATATGGGACACCAGAAGCCTATCTTTATGACTTTACCATTTGCTGATTCTAAAATACATAACATACTGACATGATTTTCTATAATATAGTGCAAGAATATTTGTGTTTTTTTATATTTTTATCCAACTCAACTCGGTTTTCTGAATAAGCAACAACTGGGTAACACAAAAAAGCATTTTTTTGGCTCTTTTATTTCAAATTTAAGAAGCAGACCTGCTCTATCGTAGTCTTTGTTTTCTACTATCAAAATATGTTCAGTTAAACGACTCCTGGATGTAAGCTTTTCTCATAATGCCAATTTATCCATGAGAAAAAGAAAAAAAATCAATAAATCTTCCCGTAAACCCGACTCACACTATCTCAAGACTTTATTCATAGATCTCGTTAGAAGTCGCTGTAGCTCACCAATTTTACTTCTTTAAGTCATTTTATCATTTTGTCTCTTAAAAGCTCACCACTTCTACGCGAAAATGCAAGTTAACAACTGCAAGTAGAGACCAAAACCTTTTTTGAGGCCTTTAATCTCTCAAATTTCATCAAATATTAAGTGTTCCTTAGTTTTTGGGCTAAATAAAACCCCTACCCATTTCAACCGATTATCTTATCAAGATTAAAACAGATTCCCTAACCCGGCCTAATTTTCTAATGGCCATAAACGACGTATATAAACATTTGTCCCAACAACAGTTGATGGCTCTCACTCGAGGTTTGCCGCTGCCCATTCGGCCTCTTTCCCTCAGCCCTCGTTACGTCCATATCCTCCTCCAGAAGAGTACAAGAGAACTACTCCCTGTATGTAGAAGCCCAACAATCAATCCATGGTAGATCCCACATCACAGCATCATCGTCCCTCACAGAACACCGGGTTTCATAGTGGTCATGGGACACATTTTCTGTAGTCTAAGTTTCATGTAAATTGGCGTTAGCATGCTCTCTCCCGCCATGCATCACGCTTCGTCGGGTCACATGGGTCATGGGATGGCGGGGGGACACTCCATGGACCTCATGGGACCCATGGGACATCATCACACGGGCATGACGAACCATCACGGTCATGCTCAAAGTCCCGCCGTTCATCCTTCACTCATGAATAGTGGACCTTCACCTCATACTCCCAGTGGTTTGGGACCGCCATTACAGGTAATAAAACGACGAGGTTCCAGTAGGAAAATCTAGCGGTTTTCTGCCAATGAGACCTTCTTTGTATTAAATATACCAGGTAGTTCAATTTTCAACTCAAGTGAACATGAGAGTCAAGACTTAGAATCACTGCAATCAATAATTCACTTAGAATCAGTCATCGGGTTATGTTAACGCCCAAAAAGGGCGAGCTCGGTTATTTTATGCTACAGTAGTAAGTACAAAAGTTAAGTACAAAAATTTAAGAATGCATAACTTTTCACTTCGGTATCCGAATGAGTTGAAAATTGAAACACGTGGATTACACAACAGAAGAAAGGTCTGATTTGCAGAGTAGCGAAATGTTCCCACTGGAAATCAAAGCCCCATCGTCCAGAGACGTTCTTGGACAGTTAAATGTGTCTTGTAGAAGGAGAAAAAAAACCCCTCATTTTTTACTGTTTTTAGGGTGGGAATGCGGTGGTTCCGGCGTCTTCATCGGCCAATCAGGTCCCTTTAGCTCAGCTTATTGAGTTCATTGTTCAACGTTCCTATCACGATTTGTCGGTACTAGCCGAGTTATTGCCGCGAAAAACCGACATGGAGCGAAAGATCGAGATCTTTAATTACGCCTCTCGCACTCGAATGTTGCTCATTCGGCTCCAAGCTCTCGTTAAATGGGCCTCATCGGCCTCAAAAGTCGACAAATGCGTGTCTATCATGGCTTTTTGTGAGCGATCAGCTCAGGTTTTTATGGATACGGCCGATGCTATGGCTCGCATGTCTCGGGAAACTTTGGTAAGGGCTACTTTGCCCAATTTTCATCTGCCCGCAGCGGTTGAAATCTTGACAACGGGTTCTTATTCACGGGTTCCGCGTTGTATCCGCGATCGAATTGTGCCCCCTGAACCGATAACTCCGGCCGAACGTCGGCAAACCCTCTTGAAATTAAATCGCGTTATTGAGCATCGTTTGGTAACTTCGGACTTGCCCGTGCAAATGCGGAATCTCAAGATCGAGAACGGTCGAGTCACGTTCTATGTTAAGCACGAGTTCGAAGCCACATTGACTTTAATGGGTGATGGACCTCAGATCCCGTGGCGATTATTGCAGGTGAATGTCTTGGTTGAGGACAAAGAGACGGGCGAGGGTAAAGCTTTAATGCATTCGATGCAATTGCGATATGTGGAACAATTGCTTCAAACTCGATTGGCTTCGGATGAGCCTCAACCTCTGCATGACTTGTATAGTATTCTGCACAGTTTGTGCCAGGCTCTGCAATTGGAAGTGTTGCATAGTCAGACGCAAAAATTGTGTTTTGAACGTCTCGGCGATTATATTCGGATTGAGGAATACAAACCCGGACGATGCTTGACCATCAGTTATTGGCGGGAATTGATGTCCAAGGATCCGAATTCCGAACTGGGATATCGGTTTTCCGTCCAGGTAGATCCGCATGATCCGGCTAAACCTCTAATGGTGTATCATGTACCCCCTTTGGTGAGTGATTTGGGGGATAAGGCCATTCGGAGTGATCATATCTCTTTGGAACGCATCCTTGTGAGTAGCATTTATGTCCGAACGAAATCCCGCCTAAACGAACTCAAGAAAGACATTCAAAGTCGGCTGAAACTCCGAGATCTCGAAGCCACTCTTCACGGTTCACCCGCTGTGCTCTCCATTCCCATTCTGGAAAAGTGTCTCCGATCTGAGCAACTTCTTGTTACTGTGGATACACACACAGGGATCTTCCTAGCTCATGTGCCGCAATACGAAAATAACCCATTCACTACACAGATCCAACAGGCTCTCAACGAAGATCGGTCTCATTTGGAGGCTTTGGTCTCTCAGTTGAGGTTCTGGATCACCAAACAAAGGGTCCACAAAACGCTGCAACAACTTCCAGCCACGTCTTATGAGCGTCTACCCATTTTATTTGACTTGAACAAGCATCCACTCAAAGATTTGTCTCCCAATCGAATGTATATCAGACTTCACCGACAACCCAATGCCATTTTGATTGTCGAGTTCCACGAGAAGGAGACCAATCATTGTGAAATCGAATATCAGTACTACTTTCTTTGGGTGAGACCGGCCTCTATTGAGGACAATCCTAACGACGATAAAGTGGTCACGGCTATTCCCAAAGTCTATTTGAAGGCTCTCACGATGGTCCAATTCGACCCATTCCTGGTCACTCACGGAACATCGACCAAGGTGGACGTCCAAGATCTTTCAGAAAAGATCATTGGCAAGCGGAAATTGGGCGGGAAGATCGAACCACCCATTAAGCGAACCAAATTCCCTGCCTATTTCATCTCGGATTTAGCCCACGTGATTGCTTTCACAGATGAAAGGATCCCTTTGACGGCATTGTGTATGGAATTCACCAAATGGGGCATTGCTCATTCTGGTGTGGAAATCGAAGAAAAGGCCGTGGGATTGGTCATTAAGATCTTCAAGTTCCCACATGTGAGTGGCGTGAGCAAAGGCGCCATGATACGATTGCAAAAGTACCTGCTGGCTGTCAATGTTAGACTAGTTCATCGTCAAGGACGGTTCTGGCGTCTTGAGTTCGTTTTTTGTGGCACTCCCGTGGGAAGTATTGCACAGAAGAAAAACTCTGCAGGGCGAAAGACCTTGCACTTCACATTTGAGGTGAGCAACGTGGAAAAAATGAACACCACTGTGGAAGCCATGTACCAAGAGTGGGTCCAGATTGTCCATGTGTTCGATGTGGTGGACCAACTTGAGGAGTATCTTCAGCATGACTCGTGTAGCATCTCCAATATCGTGGGGATCAAGTCTTACTCATTTAAAGATGTGGTTCTTGAGTTTGGACCAAACCGAAACCAAACAGTTCGGGTCGAGTGGAAAGCACCCAAAAATCGGTTTACCCTCTCCTTTGACGCCCTTAAACAGCATAACGGTATTGTACCACATAACTTGGTTCGGGAGCAACTCGAGCAACACCTGAATATGCACCGGAATCTGTCGCTCCTGGCCAAGATCATTGTGGAGACCAGTTCACCATTAAAGTCCATTGCACTCTTGCCAAATATCCCCCAAATGGGCGTCAGCCTTCACAAGATCAACCATCCAGTGGAAACCTTTGTTTCGTTGCCTCAATCTGGGACCCACATCAAGGTTTTGTTCTACAACACGTACTGTCTTGACATTCAAATTCGGGCCGGAGGCTTGGTGTACGTTCGAGACGGTGCCATTTCTCTGTTTGACCAAAGAAAAGTGATTGATGAGATCCAGCCAATTCCAGGACTCAAGACGTTCCTTTCTAAGTACGTGGACGAGTCTGCATTTCATCGTCGCCAATCGCAGACTGAGGATGACAATCCGCCCAGTCCCACCCTCGTTGGGGGCAACGAAGAGCAGTCAGGGGTGGGATTAAGGTTTAACACTCCGCACACGCCTCCTTCTAATCCTCTAACTCCGGCCAGCCCTCTTACCGGCACCACTACATCCTCGTCGGCAGCCAATCCAGGGTTCCTTCAAAGTCCCCCGTCAGGCATTCGGAACCCATCCCCTGCCAATATACCTCAACCTTCTCCATCGGGTCAACCCATGCCCAGTCCCTCTGGGTTTATGGTACCTTCCCCAATCAACCCTGTCAACTCTGTGGGAAGTCCGTTCCCTTCGGTTCAATCTCCATTGGCTGCAGGCTCTCCAGGAGCCATCCGTCCTTCCCCCCGGCCCAATCGGTCACATACTCCCAATCTTCAACAATCTCAACCTATAGCTAGAATTCTACCACCTCGCCTCTGGGCAGGTGCCCAGCCAACGCCTCTGACCTTCCAGGCCTTTGATGAACTTTGTCGACCTTGTCCAGCCGTGGCCCCTACTCCAGGGGTTTCTGTGCTGCCAATGACCTTAGCGCCTCTGCACCGGTTTCTGGGTTGCCTCTTCTTAAGACGACAGCTGCACCACGTGATTAGACAAGAAGAAATGGTTCAGGTGCTGCCCTCCAACGACAACACAACCATT
This sequence comes from Tigriopus japonicus, assembly GCA_010645155.1. Classification (NCBI taxonomy): domain Eukaryota; kingdom Metazoa; phylum Arthropoda; class Copepoda; order Harpacticoida; family Harpacticidae; genus Tigriopus; species Tigriopus japonicus. Next base: position 9,032,482 of record CM021317.1, read on the forward strand.
ACGTTCAAAGTGGACGGTCTGGTCTGTCGGGTGCTATGCCTTGCCGGCAACAATTTCCAATCGCTACATCTGAAATTGGAGCCCGACAAGAACATGGCTCCACACTGGCCTCAGGACATGATTCATATCATGGAGAAGTTCTTCGATATTCGTGTTGCCGCTCCACCATTCCGTCCAAATGCGGTGACTGCGTTCATCAAAATCCTCCAATGTCCCATTGAGCCCCTGAAAGACATTGTCAACATTATGCGGTACGAGATGAACCCAGAACTGGTGATTCGCAACAACTTGAAATGGACCTGTCGCATTTGTCTCACGGTCCCGCCCTCAGCCCCACCCATTATCCCACTTAGTCAGCCTGGTTTGCTCCGGTTGAAAGATAAAATGCTCCTGTTCCTTCACATCATCAGAGCTAATGTGCAACTGCCTCCGGGTGTCGAACCTCAAAGTGTGGTCATTCCTTTGGTGTACGATATCAACCTGAATTCTACTACCGTAGCCCAGAAGGAGATGAATCCCGTAGTGAACATAGCTCAGCAACATTTGAGCCGATTGGGACGATCTGGGCAACTTCCCATGAATCGTTGCACGATTCTGCCCTCGGTGCAAGACCTACTCTTCCAATTGACCCTCCCCAACGAGGGCCCTGTTAGTTCCAGAGAGTATGTGTAATGTCATCTTGATAAGTAATATATGTGCACATGAATGCTATGAAAAGTGATTGTCTACCATGTTATTTTTTATAGGGAAGGTTGGATGAAACATGAGTGTTTAGCTTGGGGAGAAACTTTGTACAGTATCTTCAACAAGCAATCAAACTGGACGTGGTTCTTGATTTCAATTAGGTGACTTTTCATTGATTACTAACGAGGAAGCAGTTATTTGGTTAATGAAAACGGCAAAAATGTTACCTTTTTTGTTAGTAATTTTATCAAAATAGGAAGATGGTTCAAAAAAGCTGAAATAGTTCCGACAAGAAATTGAAAATTTTGGAAAAAAACACAAAGATTTACGGGATTTTGTGCCTTCATATTGGATTCCATCGTACTTTGTGCATTTTAAAGAGGATTGCACGCAAAAGTACAAATAGCAAAGCAGTACCATGTGCCAAACACTGAAGAGCTCAAACCTAACGCTAATGAAAATTATCAATGCATGTTACAATTCAATTATGGCAATGATTAGAGCATCAGAATTCCTCAAAATTACAATGTACTTAAGTAGATGTAATATATATGAAATATTTCACCACGTTGAAGCAAAAGGTTTCGAAAATTCTGGAGCATATTGTTCAGAAAGCCGTGTGACGAGTCTGGCCATTTTCGTTACCGGAAAGTCCTAACTGTCGCAGAGCGGGAATGTTATATTTCAGTATTTGTTGTTGTTAAATTATATCCAGCCTGATTTGATGACAGTTCACATTCAGATGCCTTTTTTGGTAGAGATGACATCCAAATGTAATGCATTGAAAACAACTGAGTAATCGAGATCTGATGGGATTTTACTTAAATTGCTAAGCTATTATTAAAACCTGCGCAGAAATCTCTAATGCATCAATTAACAATGGACTTCAAGGGTTTGACCGAAATTGAGATTTTGATTAAACATGCCAAGACAGAAAGTAAACAAGAACTTAAAAGAAGATGGTTGCAAAATGGTGCTTTACATGTATTCTTGAGCCTCTTTACATATGTTAGATGTACAATACATTCCAAAGAATTATCATTTGCGTCGATTCGGACGCAAGGCTGACGTAGGGCTATTTACTACCAGAGCTCTATATTTCTAATATAGAGCTCTATTTACTACTACGAAACTGGTTCACCTGCTAAGAAAAAAATATCAACAACTTTGATTTTTTTTACCCCAACATTTTCATTACAAAATTTAACAAAAGCTGTTGTTCATTCTGCAGTTTTTTTATTATTGAAATTGAGTATTTATTTTTCAATGTTTCTTCCGCATCTTGGATCCTTTGAAGTCCTAAAAAATTTTCAAAAAATCATAATTTCCATCTGACTTAGGTTTTCTGGCGGTATTTTGGTCTTTTCTCATCTGGCAAATAGATATAACTCAATATTGAATCAAAATAAGAGAAATCCAGGCGCGAAAATTCCAAACAAATTGAAACGCACAAAATTTTGGAAGATTAGGAAGTGATTAAGGATGCAATTAAGGAAGAAAAATCGTTCCTCAGCGGGTGTTTCAAAAGAAACAGAACAGCTAACTATATGATATATAACTTGAGATTGAAACTATGTTTGAACCTCACCCTCATTGCATTTGATTGGCAAAATTCTTGGCTTGGAGATTCAATAAATGCATTTATTTTCCCCTTAGTTCAATATTGAAGCGACGACAATTTTTTCCCGCGAAGTGTCACTTTAAAAAACGAAGCGTTTGTGACTTCAACTGCTTCAACTTTATACTCCTTCATGAAATTTGGCGAAAACCGAAAAAAGAACACAAAGGGAAGAAAAGCTCATGCTTCTTACGAAAATATTGTCCGCTGCGTGTTTTTGAGCCTCGGACCTTTTTTTATCAGATCAGACATTTCCAAGCATTCAGTATTGAGATTTTTACATGACATTCCAAGACAGAGTAATGAAAAATGTATTTTGGAAATTCGGAAACTGGTTTGGTGTTCAGTTTCTTATGAATTGCCTGATAGTTTTGATTTTTAAATGCTTTCAAAATTGGTCTCCGGTAATAAGAATAAAAAATCGAAACCCATTACAGGCAAAATGCTCATTTCAATTCTTGTTTCATCACTTGGAATATTGATAAAGTTTTAGAAAGGGCCTTTGTTTTGCTTTTCCTATTTTTGAAAAGGAATTTGAGGGAACCGAATTACTCAGGTTAAGAAAAGTAAGGGAACGGGAACGAAAAAGGAAAAAAGAGATTCCATTCCTTTACTCAATGCCTCATTGAGGGGCGTTTATGGTACTGATTTATGTTTTTAATAAGTCGTGGTTCCATTCATTCCATTGATCCTTAAATGAGGAATGTCTGAGGTACTTATTTATGAAACTCTTAAGTCGTTCCCCTTCAGCAAAAAGCCCTCACGTTCCATCCTTGTTCTCTATATGCCCATTTTTTTTAGTATGCAACGCAAGGGACAACGGCGACATGGAATGAGCAATCATAAAAAAACTGTCTTAACCTAACAATGGAAGGCCGGTTGGAATGGAAGGTCAGTAGAGTCAAAGGTGTCAGTGATTCGTTTCTTTGATTTTTCTTTTCAACTAACTTAATGATTTGTGTATGGTTTTACCTTCTTCTAATGCCTAAACAATTTTTGTATTGCTTGTATCTTTAATAAACCAAACGGTTAGAAAAAGTAGTTTTTTTGAAAGTTCTTAGGCAAATACTTACTTTAACATTCATTTCTCGCTCAACTTAACGCATAACGATTTACGATTGTAAATTAGGGAAACGAAAGCGTCATCTAGCGACGTCTTTCTAAAAATTGAACGAGATGTGACTGCTGTGATAAACCTATCCAAAAATCCGTTCTTACCTCACTCATGCTAGTTTCTGGAATATACCTTATGCTTTTAAGTGAGAAATATGAATAAAAGTTCTTGACTCTTTTGAAACAAATGCGTTTCAAGAAATCATCCACTGAACAGCGATATCGGGTCTTGGACACTCTTCCGTCCATCTCCCTTGTTTTGATGGTCGAGGTTTCGATGACTTCTTACAAGAGCAAATCCCAAGACCAACAAACGACCATCCATTTCGACCATTTTGAAGCCATTCCAGTGCTTCAAAATCAACAATGAAGAAGGGAACTGGGGCAGGAGCATCTCAGACCAAACACTCCCAAAAGGTTAAGTCCAACGCCCATTCGAATCCGGCAAAAGCCCAACCCGCCAAAGAAGATGAGTGTCGAGATTATTTGAGAAATATTTGCTCTCGTGGAAACAAATGCAAGTTCTACCACCCAACCCCAAATGAAAAGGCTCAGCAAGAAGTTGTCCCAATTCAAAGAGAGGTACCCATAAGTCCTCTTATCAAACCTATGGATGCCGAACTCAATGACGCTATGGACAAGCGCCTTCAGGATTCAGTGGTCTTCTGCCACGATTTTCTGAACAAGGGCGACTGTGTCCGTTCCCACTGTCGATTCATCCATTGTAATCGCGAGGAAGAAGCTGAATATAAACGTTCCGGGTATTTCCCTCCCCACGTTCGTGATCAAGCCATTCGAAAAGGCGTGGCACCAGATATGCCCGTTCATTTCGGCGGACGCCCCATTTGCAAGGATTTTGTCAAAGGAGACTGTTCGCGTAGCCAATGTCGGTTCCGCCACTTAACCGCACAACAATATGATTTGGAATTGGACCGAATGCTAAGGCAATCAGGTGGACCTCCAGGGTCAGGCCTTCAGAAAACACCTGAAGGTCCCTACATGTTTGAAAGGGGTCCAACTCCCGGATTCTACCAAAGCGCAATACTCAGTAACAATAACCTAGAGAAAAAGCGGCGAATCGACGAGACGCTGGTTCAGTATACCCGTCAACAAGTTCAGAGTGACCATGATAGGAATCTTATTGAAATGCTGCAACATGAAAATCTTCTATTGAAACAGAAGTTAGATGAACTAAAGAAGCAAGTCCAGGATCTGAGCACCACCAATGAGTTCTTATTGGATCAAAATGCTCATTTGCGGCTAGGGGTCAAGCAGGCCACTACCTCTGTTGTGAGTGTGGCTGCAGGTCAGGCGCCAACACAACTTACGGCATCTTTGCCACCAAATCCTCCTCCAATAAGTTTGGCAATTCAACCGCCCACAATTAGCATAGCTCCTGCAATGGTGACGGCACCTGTCAGCGTTCCCTCTGTGCAACCGATGGCCGCACCCCATTCTCTGAGTTTGTCTGTGGCATCGTTGCCGCAACCTGCAACCATTAGCATAGCCCCTGCAGGCACCATTGCTGGCATTGATGCGGCGGTTAGTTTGCCTGTTCAATCTTTGTCTAATGTCACTATGACTTGCCACGCTGCACCCCAGGATATGGCCAATGTTGCGTCCCAGAGTGGTGGATCCCAACCTCCTTCGGCGCCACCGCCAAATACGGTACACGTTCAAGAAACAAGATTGGTGACATATCCTATAACCTCGATACGTCAAACAATGTAATTTATTCATATGCCATGTTTGAAATGATGGAAATAAACATGATTTTGTACGACGTGTAATTGAGCCAGTATTTGCTTGATTGTTGATCCATTAATACTTTTGAAGTACAGTTTGTTCCGAAAGGATTGATTTTGAATGATTGATCTCAAACTCAAAAAAAATTAAGGATTTTTTGAGAAGGGGCTTTGAAGAAGACCAAAACATCCAGTTCGCTTGTTTTTTTAGCACATTTATCAAAGACCTCATAGTAATGGCTACTAAGTAAAATAGTCTGAAAGGAAGTAACTAAATTGAAGCGTGACAATATCATTGACATTTTTCATTATCTGGTTTTATGTGGTGCACCCATTGATACGTAAAAATCACAACTTAATTTCTTGTTAAGCTCGAACCATCGAAGAAAATTTCCCACGTGACCCTAATGTTGAAGCATGCTGTAGGAGATCGAAAGTTTGAAGCACTCGGTCCATCTTTAGGAATTAAAGGATGCTTTTCGTACACCACTTCAAGAATTATTTTAAATGCTTCTTGAGATGCTAGATGGACTGTTCGAGCTGAATTGCCCTTACCTAGTTATTAAAATTGGGATAAAAGCGAAAACTACACTTTATTAAATGGAAATGAAATCAAGATGAAAAAAGAAAACATGCAAGGCATAGCAAAAATCTGAACACAACCGTCCTGGACCATTTTCTCGTCAACCAAATGATGATTAAAATGCTTTAAACTCCATTTATATGGGGGCTTCAGTAAGTTATGCAAAAAAAGATTAGTGCCCTCAATTGCACATTTGATCGGGAATCTTTTAAAGAAAATATAAGGTCCATTCTTAAATTGTTTTTAGTCCCAAAAATGACTCATGGGCATATTTGAGCGCATTTGTTCCGCATTTAAAAGACTAATTCTGTTTATCCGAAAAGTTCAACAAAAAATGGCTTTTTCCATAGTAAGGTCGAGACTCATCGTTGTTCTCAGACACCTCGGAAATTCGCCGTGCTTTGCTCTATACAATATAGTTCCAATAATGGATAGTGCCTGGAAAAGATATCCTTTTCAAGGTTTTAGGCTCTTCCTAAAAGTTAAGATCTCGCAAAAATGTCCTATCATTCACGACAAGGGTTTGACATTTGGTAACAAAACTGTTGGAAAAAGAGTGTTTTTGAACTAAATTCAGTGATGTTATCCGTCTTTAAGTCCCAAAAATGACTCACTGATTTTGTGATGCAGTCAGTCTGTGGATTTTAGGAATTCAAGTTCCCTGGTGAGATGAAATATCTGGTAATATTATTTCAGAGTATTTAGATAGAGTTTCTGCCATTCCGCTGTCAATTTCCCGCTTCACACAAGTTAGAATGTAGAGGATCCCCTCAAAAACCAAAGCTCACAAAACGATATATTGCTGAATTGATAAATCTTTAAAATCATTTGCATCTAACGTTTCAATGGGACTTGCCATTTGATATTAAGGGCTACGAAATTCACGTTTGATAGTCTCGTGAAAAAGGGTTCTAAGGTTTCCCGACAAAAACGTGAGTCTCATATTTGGGTTCAAGTTTTGGTATTGAAAATAGTGGCCTTTTTACCACTTTGATGGTTGCCCACGTGTGCACATACAAGTGTAAAAAATAAATGCATAAAACAAACAGAAAACACTATGACTTAGGAACACATGAGATTTGTTTTAGCCAATGGTTTTATTTGTAAGACATATTTGAGGTTACACACAAATCGATTTGTAGTTTGTAAGAGCGCTTGGAGGAGTTCATCCTTGGCTCTACAAGCAAGACAAGACCAATCCACTTTCATCACAGCACCACCGCTTACCCACCGTCCTAGCCTGAAGATCGGGAAGTACCCGCACCCCTGGGGAGCAAAATGAAATCCCCAGGATGGCTCGGGCTGATATTTAGGACCTTGAACACTTCCCAGACCTTCGGATGACACAATGGCCAAGAGGCAGTGGTATCTAACCGGTTGGCACTCCGAACAGAGGAGTGGCCGTGTACCCGCCAAGCTCAAGGTGATCGTCATGAATTGCGCTTTTGGCATGGCGTCCAGAAATTGAATAAAACAATATGAGAAATAAAAAAATTGATCTTGCTTGTCAAGATTGTTCTTGATGATCAACCACTTTCGATGTTCTTGTTCCGGATCAAGCCAACATTCGGATTTTGGTGTCAATGTCGCCACCCTTGTGGGCAGATGGTCTGCTAATAATGCTCTTCTGGATCTTCAAAGGGGTAGCAGGAAATAGATAACACGGGATATTCTTATAGTCTGTTTTTGAATGAAAAAAAATCATGCAAACACCCCACAGACTGAGTAGACAAGGGTGCACTGCTGTTGGGCGGCATTGTAGCATGTTTGGTCTCCCACGACCATGAGCCTAGTATGTTGTTTTCTTCCATCAAATAATCGCACTTATTCGAAACTTGGATTCAAGTGTCCATGATTAATGAAATGGGCCTCGACGCACTGCCGCACTTTTCTTGATCTGGGCTTGTGGTTGATTGCTAGTAGTTGTAGTGGTAGTAGTGTATAAAGTTGGTACTCAAAGAGGTAAGATCTCCTTCAGTAGCAAAGTCTGTAGTTGTTGTTCTTATCGGAGTTGTGGGACACAGAGATCCCTCCGTTCGTATCATTCACACCAACATAATTAGTAGATAATAATGATAATAGATAATAATGTCGACATAGACTCATCATGCTTTTCTCTCTTGAATTAGACTCGGAATATGGCTTTTTAAAGAGCGCACTGGATTCGTTTGCGTTTTGAAGCGGCGAACACACTTCAAAAATAGACTTGTTCTTCATCAAAGATGAGGAGAGGGGGTATATCGCCTGCTTAAAGTAGTGGACCTGGGGGACTCGTTGGTCCGAAAGAGCAGAAATGGGGAGAAGATTCTCCCCAGGGACATCCCACAAACAAGTGAGACGCCTTCAAAGGAAGGAGGGAATCCCCGGTTCATGCGAGAAAAAGGCGCTTGTCCATAGGATTTTGAATTTGGTACCAAGATAACTAGATTTAGAAACAAAAGCCAAACCGCTTGACCATTATGCAAACGTACTACTGAGCCCTTGACAATCTAGATGGAAATTGATCATCTTATAGTACGAATCATAATACCCAACCGTTAAAGGGAAGAGGTTTCGAATTTCGCGCGCCGATTTGAATCTGAGGAAAAAAGGAGAGGCGACTGAGCACCCCAAGATTTGGCGCCAAAACATCTGTCCTGTTGAGAATCCAAGACTCCTCGCCAAGACCATGCATCCTTGCTACTGAGCCCGAGGGCGGTAGGTGGTCTCCGCCAGATATAACAGGGATCATGGCAACCAAGGCGGTTTGTTTTGGATTTATAACAAGGCCGAAATGGCGCCAAATCTGGGAATCTCCCACATGTGACCGGGTTTCCAAGTTGGTTTGTATGCGGTAAAGTGGTGGGATTGACAGGGACAAATCAGTGGAACGGCTAGCTTGTCGTGCAACTAAGTAAAACGGGCCTGTGGAACAACAGTGCTAAAGCTCTGGAGATGTAGAGATTGAAGAATAGGTAGGCGAGAGATCCGAATGGACCGGCAGTTTTTCTTTCTTTTGGGATAGATAATAATCTGTAGACTCAATAAGACAGGCTTGGGAGGATGTGGGGGGAATTAGGGCGGGGTGTTTCAATCAATGGTTGAATTGACAAAAGAAGAGAATTTTCACGAATTTGGGTCACGACGACGCACTGAATAAATGCAGCAAATCAAATCAACTGGTTGCTGAAGCTCTCAATGTCGATGTTGTTGGAGACTCCCGAGGTTTTGTGCTGTTCAAAGGTGGTCTTCTGCCCTATTTCTGTTCGGTATCCCACACTGGGGTAGTTACATCTTTTAATAAAGTCTGAACACAAGAACTTGCCCCAAAGGAGAGCGAATCAGAGAGGGTGCAGAAGTGATCCAAGGAATTCCATGACGAGAGATGATGGAACACGGTCTTGGAGGACTTTCAACTCAAAACAAAGTAAAAGAGGGATCACAAATCATTGAAGAAATTTTCTTGGCCGAGACCGCTGATCACTCTCGGGAGCTTTTTTGAGTCTTTCTAGGAAGGATGGTCAAGTCACGAGGCTTCAAGGGTCGTGAAGTCTATTAATGGCGTTGCTGTTGTTAATATTGTTCGTGGATCTCGTCAGTGTCAAGTTCATGTTTGTTTTTGTAGAGGAACGTTTCTCCTTGTGCAGTCATGACTTTCGATGGCAATGCTTTTTTTGCTTGAATTGTGAACGACGCGACGGATGTAAGTTTCCCTCGAAAATTTGTTCGTTTTCATGCGCTGGGTTAATAGTTGTTGTGCTCTGGCATGCTAAAGTTTCTGTTTCTTTTTTTCCATTGCGCGTCACATTGTGCCTGTTTTGCTTATGATTTTGTTGTTTATATCTTGAATAATTCGTAGAAGTTGAAGGAGAAGATAGGTTTTCTTTTTTGGTTCTTTTCTTCAAGCTTAATTCCAAATCTTGAGGAAACTGTCCCAAGATCCAGTGCAGACAGCCATACCGTCTTCCGTCACTCCCAAGCAACTCACACGGTTATCATGGCCAGCCAATACGCCTATTGAGAAATCAAATATCATGAATCCATGCCAATAGTTACAACCTCAAAAAGGGGATCAAGTGTCTTACCTGCACGTTCTGCCCGTATGGAGTCCCAGACATTGCAGTTGAAGTCATCGTATCCGGCGAGAAGAAGCCGGCCTGATTTGGAGAACGCCACGCTGGTGATTCCACAAATGATGTTGTCATGCGAGTACATGGCCAGTTCTTGGTCTGCCCTGATATCGAAGAGTCGACAAGTGGCATCATCGGAGCCGGTGGCGAATGCATAACCATTGGGGAAGAACTGGAAGAAGCAGAAAACATTTAAGATAACCATTGGGGAAGAACTGGAAGAAGCAGAAAACATTTAAGATAACCATTGGGGAAGAACTGGAAGAAGCAGAAAACATTTAAGAGTAAGATGGATGGTCATAGTAGAAAAAGGATTGAAAAGGGGTTTCTCGACACTTTTTAGAATTATAATTTTCACTCTCAAGCTCGAATAAAAGTTTTCTAGAGGCTTAACTGAATTAAAAATGTTAACCTTTTTTCGAAAATTTGAAAACAAATGAAGCCGAAAAACTATCCGCATTTTTCAGCATTACGAAATTAAAACCCTACTTTTTAATCCATTTTTCCTCTCTTAAATTTCGGCATTTCTGAGTTATTTTTAGGCTTCTTTTGGTTAGGAATGATTTAAAACAGGCGAATACTTACCGTCACTGCATTGATGTCACTTTCATGACCGGGGAAAGTTTGTTTGCAAAGACCTTCTCGAATATCCCAAAGCTAAAATAAGAAATGTAAGATCATTAAATAACAGGCTGGTTTCAAGTATAACTGACTCAAAATGCCGAATTTCGTACCTTGGCAGAAGCATCACATGCTCCGGATACGAATGATCTGTAATCTGGGGACAGCGATAGCGACATTACATCCCCTGTGTGTCCACTGAAGGTTTGGGTTTGCTGTCCGGTCTCAATATCCCACAACGCGCTGAAAATTTTAAAGACGTCAAAACGAGCTATTTTTGAAAGGGAAACATTCCCTTGAGATAAGTATGAATGCTTGAATCAGAACGTCTTGACATAAAATCGAATCCATTTGACTAAGTTTACTAAACAAAGCATTTCATTCGCGGCCAATATTTAGCAACCTCCTACTGGGTTGAATTACAGTTGTGAAAGTTTACATTGGGCCGAATCAATGGATGTAGAGAACATTTCGTCCCTTTTGCAGCTGGAAAAGGGCCTGTTTCTTACTGGAAAGACTAAGAGAAAGCAGCTCGTTGGTGTGAGCTCTCGAAAAAGCAGGCAGGCAAGCCGACAGTCAGCCGTCTAGCTCAGAGTTTGTCTCCAATGAAGAACAGAAACCCTCTCTTTCTCGCTCTTTCCTCTACATTCTACATGCAGACACTCCTTGGTGGGGGAGAAGCAATAAAGAAAAGAGACTTTCCTCTTTCTTTCTGTTTCTAGCCAGGATAAAATGGATCGAGAAGGGAGAAAACGACGAAAGCAAGTGGTTGGTTGACGTACTTCTCGCGTTGTCTAGCCCAATTTGATCTGATACGGGCGGCACTAACAAACAGCACATTGTTGAATACTCTTTTATTTCTCTGTCTCTTCTTCTTTATCATACACACTCAAACATAACTATCTAAATTAAACTTACCAGGTCATGTCACCACTGCTCGTCACAATCTGGTTATCGTCCAAGAAGCGACAACAGCTCAGGTATCCGGTATGGCCAGGCAATTCCCGGCTAACACGAACATTTCCTTCACGGGTCTTCAAACTGAAAGGGTTACAAAGGCTTCAAGGTTAAATCATGCCCATTCTGGCGACTGGATCTTGACTTTTGATTACCTGTAAATGGAACAAATATTGTCTAGACCGCCGCACGCCACGAAGCTTCCGGATGGAGCATAGGCGCATGTCATCACCCATGATGATCGCAGGGGGATAGCGTGGACCTTGTTTGTGCTGTAGCTGTCCCAGACGATCAACTTTCCATCCTGTGAGGCTGACACCAGGTTCCTACGAATCAACATGAACCATTAGGCAGACCATTAATGACAAACTGGCTGTCTTATATCCAGTTTCTATCCGTTTTGCCCCTTTGACACTCTGCTAAGAAGAGTGATGCCATTTGGTTTTGGAAAGTCTTTGTAACCTAGAGATCAGTCATGAAAGCGGCCAAAACAAAGCATAAAACCAAATGATAAAAAAGGGTTATAGGATGTTTGAGGAGGTTCAGGTAGGTGTTAGAAAACCGTCAACAAACTGAATATAAGAGAAATCATAAACCGGGAGGATAAACGGCCGTTTTCACCACTGTACCTGCTATCAGAAGCCCAGTGCATAGCATAAATTTTGGCTAAGTGACCTCGCAGGGTGCGTCTATTGCGCATGTGAATGCGACCCACAGGCTCATAATTGGCCGTGGCTTGCAACAAAGTGGTATCACAAGCTGCTTTCCGGGCATCCTACAAGAGATCGAACAACACGAATTAGTACCTGGACTCGCTGCCCCAATGCATGGCGTATATTTTGGAGAGATGGCCGCGCAGGGTGCGGCGCGTCCGCATTTGAATGCGGCCAATTGGCTCCATGGTACCCGCCGCTTGCGCCAGGGTGGTATCGCACGCCGCCTTTCGTCCATCCTGATAGTAGTATTATTATCATCATGATTGAAATAGCTGGATTATATATGTACATACACGTCTGTTTCTAATGCGCGAGAAAAACATGTCAACAGCAAAAACAGCCGAGAGGATGTTACTAACCGCTCGGAACCCCCCAAAACAGATGGAAGATGGTGAACTTACGCGGATAGCATTTTTGAGTTGCTCTGCCTCGGATCTTAGTTGGTCCAACTCATTCATGGTGCTTGGCGTTTCGTCGGGGTGTTGGTGTTGGTGACAGGCCAGCACAGCACAAGCAACAGCAAGAGCAAGCAGCAACAGCGGCGAGGAGGGGGCGGGACAAGGTGGTCTCCTATCAACTTGTCATTCACGACGTTGTGTGGCTTGGGCCCTCGGCGACGATGGCGGGGTCGATCACAGGGAAGAAATGGGGTGGTTGCTAGGTTGCTTGGACAGAGGATAGGATGGATGATTCCTTGACCAATCTGTTTTAGTGTGGTTGTGGTTTTGGGGTGGGGGTTAAACTTGAAGGGGCGAGCGAGGCCCTCACTTCACTTGCCGTGCTTCGCAGGGGTGTGGCCTCTGGGTGGTCGTCACAGGTAGTAATAAATGTTCTTCACTCTCTCCCAGAGAAGGCCAACCCAACATAATGAGGGAAGGGGTCTTGTCTAGGAGATGGGGATAGCAATGCTAAAGGCCGCAAAGTGCTACGTCCTCCGGCCTCTTGAGTCACGTGATGCATAGAATAGGCGGGTCAGACGCGGTTGACGGTGGGGCAAAATGGGCGTCCAGCTATTTGAGGGGAGCAGCACAAGTCCAAGGATCCAATCTTCTTACGCCGGCATGTGGAAATCGCGTGCATGAAAACCGTCAGCTAGTCTGACTTCACTCTGGAAAAACCAAGACAAACGGAGGGTTAGTTTAAGAAGAAAGAAAAAAAGGGTTCTTTTCCAGCACAAAGTGAATCTATTGCTCACTCTAGGCTAAATGCTCTTATCAGAAACTGCCTTGCAGTCAGTGCAACTAGGTCTGTTTGGTCCCTTCCTAGCTTTTCCATACATTGATAAGGGGACAGGACGACTTGTCTTCTTCATAGGAGACTTGCGTATACTAAGAAAACAGAGCGATATGATAACGCGCTACAACTGTCACGGCGGCAATGAAGCTTGAGCCCATCAAGCTTCCGAAGTAACCTCCCCTCCCATAAATCGACTACTAAGATGTTTCCAAATCCAGCACATTCTTAATGTCTCCCCCCCCCTAAAGCATGGATCATCCAGATGTGGAAGTGGAACAAAAATGTTCCTATCCAAAGTAAAGCCAGGGGTGTTCCCCGGAATTCAAGTCTTGAATAAGGGACACATTGGTTCGAATCCATTTACTGCTCTTGAAGACCTCTCTCGGGATAGGTCTGATCTGCTGAGGCTAAATACGGCCATTTTAGCCTCCAAAGAGCGCAGCCCACACGCCAGCCTCGCAGCCATGTCGGCCCAAGACCCGAAAAACTCAACCCAATACTTCACAGATTCCACAATCGTTCAAGGCCCATTTTCTCCCTGACTCCCACAACGGTCACAAAAATGGCACCTGACACTCGACACTCTTGACACTTGGGGTCCTGAACCTGACTTTGAGCCCTGAATTGAGGGAAAATGGATATTTGTCTTACACGAATATACCATGGTTGTTGAATCTTGTTCTCTGCCGACTTGAACTGGCTACATCAGCGGCAGGGCTTTAAGCTTAGTCCGTAGTCAAAGATATGGAGACACAGAGAGAGAGTAGGGACAGCCCCTTCCTTCTCTCAGAGTCTGAACTAGTGCCACTAGCAGTAGCATCCGTATATTTCTAGCCCAGAGACAGCAGTCTTTCTCTCTTAAGTAGAGGCCATTCAATGGAGGAGTAACAAGAGGGGGAGGAGGAATGTATTCCCAGCAATAAAAGCGAGTTGTGGGCGCCTCCCTCTCTCAGTCCCTCCTAGAATAGCAGTTGGGCTTTCGTGTAGCCCCGTGTACCCGCTTCCTGGGGAACAAGAATAAGGGAACACAGTGCGAGAGCGATGAAGAAAAGAGTTGGCCTTGTCCGCCACAGGCTAGCCTTGGCTCATACTCACACTCACATACTCTGACAGAGAGGTTGGCCAAGTTCGAAGGATAGGCAGGGCCTCAGCTTTCCTTCATCGTGACGCTACAGCGAGGCCATGGGCAGCCTCCACTCCCTCTCTTTCTGTGAGCCTGAAATCCCTTGAGGAAATCAATAGAGAGAAGAGCGTGACATCAGCAAGGCAGAAACTGAGCATTTGCTCCCTTCTGACAAAATTCGAGCAGAGTCTCTCTCATCAGAGCACACCTGCTGCGGAACGAAAGAACAACCCAAGAGAGAGAGAGAGAGAGGTCGGACTGGGTGCATTGCACAAGAAAAGTTTCCTTTCAAACTGGCATGAACCTTCTTTCGGTTTGTCCTGTTTCCTCGTCTGCAGGAACGGACGAGTATTTTGTCCTCATCAGGCCTGGAGGCTTCTTCAATGACTCTGAAACCATATCGCTTAAACTGACAAGAGTAAGTTTAGGTCAGCAGGCCTTCTTCTTACTCTTGCTTGTCTGGCTGCTCTTCGTTCCAAGAGAAAAAACTAATAAAGTAGTTGTAGTAGGGGAACATTGAGGGTAGCGTTCAGGCAATGTCAACGGAACTTGGATCGCCAGACAACTTGGCGAACGTACCATTACGACCAACAAACCGATAGTAATAAGCGAACCATAAAAAGTATTGAAATATTCAACTATCCTCTCGGCAGACAAGGCTCGGGAACTGCAAGATCTGCTTCCTTCATAATGGGCTAGGGTCGAAAAATTCTTGAAATAGACCAGCGTTGAAGCGAAAGTACGGCATGTCATTTCTTTAAGTCTTTTTACCGAAACTATCAAAAGCGTGACGGGGGACAATTACAATTTGAGAACACGTGTTTTTAACACAAGCTTGTTGGAAAACGGACGAACTTGTTATTGTACAACAGAAATTGCGATTGCCTCCGTTGAAAAGAAATGCATGTAATTCATCAAATTTGGATAGCCACAAAGTTTGAGTATCTTCTTCCAACCATTCCCAAAGAACAGGTTTTAGATGTCAAAGTGTTTTCTGTGGCCACTCGTTGCCATTGAGGAGTAAAAGGTAGGTTTTAGACAAGCACTTCCAAGAATGCTACACAACATTCCAAATGGACGCTTCAACATGAGTTTTGAGCATTGATCAATTTGCTTTTGTTCAGTTCGAAGACAGAAGATATGTATCTCTGATCAGAATCTACAGACTGAAATACGTTTCTGCAGAGCTTCTTGGAGCACGTTGAAAGCAAAATTTCACGACTAAGACATTGACAACGATTATGTAACTACAGCAAAGATGAATGGACTGTTATTTTTTTATTTTTTTTCAAGCCACAAGGTTGACACGAAAGAGGAAAAGTTGGAAGCCTGATCAAATTTCATTCTCAGAGCACCCCAACCCAAACCGTCTTGAAAGACCCATTCAAACCAATGGCAGTGAAACCCCAACTGATTGTTTAGGGAGGCTGATCGAAATTCTTGATGTCACGAATCACGACGAGAAATTTCACAAATTGAATGCCCGCTGCCCTTTGGCTTGAAACAAGCCAGGTAGAAGACGGAAAATTATGTCCATCATCTTGCCCCTTCTTCTCCTTTTTGAGCGGAGAAGAGCATCTCTGGATGATTGGAAGAAACGCTGAGCGCGAATATTAACGACCATTTCTTTTGGCTGAGCAGTTATCATCAATCTGAACAGATGATGTCATTGAGCTCCTTATTTGGACCGGATTCAAAGGTACTTCTGTTCTACTACTACCACCACCACCCATGACCCTGAGGAATCGAACACTCCATAACATAGGTTATTCCCACAACTGACGTTACCATCTACCCCTCCTGCCTTAGTTTTAAGGATCATGGGGTCTCATTTACCCCACCATTTGTCTACAAAACCACAACCCCCCTCCAACTAAGAACCCACGACGATTTCACTCGATTCAAATCGACCTTTGACCCCTAGACCCTTCAAGTCTCCCATCCTAATGATCTGCATATCATTAAATCTCTTCCAAGCTTATTCATTAGCAAAAACCATCAAATCCTAAGACACCCAAAGATCTTGGTGGCCTCCCTGTGAGAAAAAGGCCGTCTATTTTCCAGTCCACACCCTCTTTCCAGCCTTGTCTTTCTCCTGCCAAACCAGCCTCATTTTCAGGCAGCCTACGCGGATTTGGCCTTCTCTAAAAGTTGAGGGTCTGAAGTGGTCACCCTGTGCGTGACCGTAAGCGGTTCTTACTTTGCTTTTTTCTCACTTTGCTCCGCGACATCCAGTGGAATGGGGGTCGGGAGGTGCTGAGAGGCGTGTCCGGACCAGCCCTGGGCGGAACCACCCCGTGGAGCCGTGTTCTTTGTACACGATCACGGCGAAAAACACCGACAAATTCGTTCACTGCACTCTCACACACGAGCTTGCTCTCCACTCTCCGCGACACTACTATAAAAGAAGACTGGGAAAGAAGACTGTTAGCAAAAGGGTTGCCAAAGATTAATAGGAGGTTCTAGGCCAAATGATGCCAAAAATTGTGCCATTGTTTGGTAAAAATTACTAGGTTATCAAATAAATGCAAGAATTCACTTTCAATATAAAGATAGCAATTGAGACCCTCTGTCATTACATGGGATGAAATGTATTAGCAAGAGAAAAATGTAAGTCCAAGCAGGATGCAAGCAAAAGTGTGTTATCAAGAGAAAATCAAATATCAAAAGATATTTTGTTTAGCAAGTAATCTGAAGTCTAGCTTTAATAGTATTTAGGTCTGATAAAAAGAGGTAAAGTGTTCTAGTTGTAAGGTGTAAGATATTGTGGTCCATCGTGACAGGAATAAGTTGGACTTTTCACTTTGAAATCTGTGTATGACAGAGTTTTTGAGACAAAGTTCAAGGTGTTTTTGAAGGATTCATCAATTTAGATTCCTTCAAATTCCTTATCAAATGAATTTACAACCTTAGGGCGTTTGAGATAAGAGGATCTTTTTTTTAACTTAGTTATGCAGTTATTTAAATAAAGGCTGAAATCCGGAAGACTTCAAGGCTTGCAAATGAAGAGCTATACAGATTTTTTGATTGTTGCCCTAAAATGTAGCCTATAATCGATTTCTAATTCCTTCCCAAATCTTAGCGTGTTGTGACAGAAGAAAAACATGCCAGGAATTAGATAACATTAGAAGGCCAGCAAAATTGGTATCACTGACTTTAGAGCTGGCAAGAGGGTGTTGGTGCCAGGTCACTTCAGAAAAAGAAGCCAAATTGAAAAACCTTCACCTTTTGCATGATGACGGTATTATTTCGAAGTTAGGCATTTTCTTTTATCCAAAAAGAAATTGCTTTCAAGTTCCAATTTTTCTAACACACTGAGCTAAGAATAGAAGGAGCCTGGTCACAGGCATGCCTGAAAGATCAGTTTCTCCCCAAGGCAGACGAGTTTGGGCGCTCTTGGCTTTGGGCGTAAATTTTGAGCCGAACGCCACTTTACGAGTTCGCCAATGGCATTTTGCAACTCGGTAGAGTCGGCTTCTCAGGCCGAAAGATATCCAGCGATCTGAGAGCTAGCGCAATCTAACGGATTGTTTGGGTACTATCTTATCAACTTATGTTGAGAGAATGAGAACCCCGTGACGTCATGAAATGACAGGGCTCGAACGGAGCGGGAAAATACCGGCAAGTCTAGTTAATTTTCAAGTATGTTAAAACTAGATTGGCTATGAAGTTTTGGGATTCAAAATAAGACACAAAAAATCATATTATTTTCTAACATTTTTTTACAAGAGATACCAACTGTCAAATGTGTTACAAAATGTTGCTTTGATCTTCTTTTTATGACCCAGGAAAGGGAAGGGATTTGAAATGCAAGGGAGAATATCATTTCAACAGGTGTAACTAATTTGTTATATGATCACTTCCAAAGTACTTGAGTCTCAATCACCTTTTGAAGAAAAATACTAAAATGAATCGATGAAGTGGGCAAAAGACGTTTTAAAGATTTCCTAGAACCAGAGGAATATGTCCGAAATATGTTTGAGCGAGGAAGATCTGTCAATTGGAACCAGTGAAACGAGATATTGCCAGAAAGATATTTCGTGAACAAAGTAGCAAATTTTTTATGCTCAGAAAATTAACGTCAAGAGAGTGCTCTGGTAAATTATTTTCTTCTCCTTAAATTTGGAATATCCGGGTCATTCTCCGTGAAATTTGATGTTTAGTAAATCAACGAAACCTAAGACTTTTTCCGACAAACCCAACGAACAGGAGACAGCTGAACATGTTCACTTCATTCCACAACTTTCAATGTTTATCATGAGTTTTTCCTGACAAAACCTGGCTAGATTGATGTCTTAGCCAAAAATACAAAAAATACATCAACTTTAGATGATTTCATTGGTGAATAAATGGTGAAGGTATTCAAAATGCAATGGTGGCTTGGCCCAGTCCTGATTGGAGTACCAGTCATTCTCTACGATTGCTCCAGCACATTTCGATATTACACCCGAATCTCGCTGTATTACCTGAGTTTGACCACCGTGTCTTCCATTCTCATACCATTTGTAGCCTTTCGGCCTCGTGACGTACGAAATATGGTGATAGGCGCCAGGATTATGCGTTGGATCAGTGCCAACCTCTTGGGTCTGAGATATCACATCCAACCTAATCCATACTTGGCCCAAGATCAAACTTATACGATTGTGGTCAACCATCAGCATTCTATCGACGTCTTAGCTCTATTTGAAATGTGGCCAGTCATGGGTAAATGTACCACTTTGGCCAAACATAGCTTACTCTATTTCTCTGGACCCTTTGGGATCATGGCTTATCTGAGTGGAACGACCTTTATCAACCGGACCAACAAAGTGGAGGCCAGAAATATCCTGACAGAGACGGTTCTCAAATCAAAAGAATCCAATATCAAAGTTCTGGTGTTTCCTGAGGGCACCAGAAATCACACTTCAGGTCAACGGGAATTACTAGCATTTCGGCGAGGAGCCTTTGCCGCCGCCATTCAGGCCCAAGTACCTATACTCCCTGTGGTTATATCCCATTACCATTTCCTGGATACGCGGAAGAAGGTCTTAGATTCGTCGGATATCAAAATTCACGTCTTAGAACCGGTTGAAACCGTAGGTTGCGACGATTCCGCTGTTGAGCCACTATGTCAGAAAATCAGGGATGCCATGTTATCCAAGTTACAAGAAACGTGAATTTGTGTTGTGCCAAGAACCACTGATTTCTCTGGACGACGATGCTGGATTTAACAAGTCTGAGTTTCAGGATTCAAATTTTCAGCTCTACTGAATGTTGGGAGGCAAAAGTAATCTCGTCTCAAAACCATGTTCTGAAGATAGAATAACATGTATGAGACCGCCCTTTTGATGCAAATCATTCATTGAAGAGGACTTACTTTAAGAGATTTGAGAGAGAGCATGATTTTCGACATCGATGTTTCATCGAATTGAAAATTGAAAAACATTGCCTACTGACCATAAGTAAGATTTCAATGGAAAAAGGACGCTATTACTTTCGTCTTCGTAGAAACAGAAATTCTGATCGCCAAACTCTTTGTCCAGAAACTTTTTGTGATGTTCATTGTGAAAAAGAGTTACAAATCGTAGTGTCATTTAATAAATGTCATCATTTCAAAGGAAAACAGTACTTTTTAGACAAATGTTTATTCATTCATACACATGATTCATTGTTGGGCGGGGTGGGTTGACCCCAATCGTGAGGGATCTTGCGAAGGGTAATGAATGGCGCCTGGACCCATTCCCGGTACAATGGCACCCGCTGGAGGTCTCGGAAACATGTAAGGGTTGATTCCACCCGCTGCTGGTGCCTGAGTTCCAGAGGTAGAGGGCGCCAATCCAAAGAAATTGTTCTGAAGCTCCTCTGGAGGAGGTGGTAATGCACCAGGCAAACCAGGAACCGGGACCATTGGACCAAATCCTCCAGCTTGACCTTCAATACCACCCTGTTTGCCTTGGGATCTTCCCCATCGAATGGTGATCTTCTTGCCTTTGATCACTAATTTGTTGAAGGTTTCCTTGGCGGCCGTTTCAGCGTCCGACCGTTTCGTGTATTGGACAAATGCACACCCCTGTTTCTGGACCACGGTGATGTTGCGAACCTCGCCAAACTGATAGAAGTTATTCTTGATATCAAACTCATTGATGGTCTCATCTAAACCACCCACGTATAATGTGGTTATGTGTGGGTCTTCAGGAGGATCCAAAGTTGGCAGATTCGACACCCGCTTCATTATCTTATCAGCTACAGGATCATTCACGCCATAGTAACGATCGCGGATATTCTGATCCGACAAAGGATCATCCGGATCTGAAGGTCGCTCATGCCGATAGGGACACTCTTCACCTCGTTTGCATTCGCCTTTGACCCAAAATGAACAGATATGGGGTCGATTACGCTTGTAGTAGGGTGTGGTTCGAGCCAATTTTGTCAGCATTTCGTGCTTCTGAGTCGAAATCTTGCCCACACCTCCCCCCAAAGCTGAAACTGTGCCATCCGTTTTGGCCAGTTGGGCGTCCATTTGTTGGAGATAAAACTCGCGATTGACGTCTGAAGTGGGCAACTCATCTTTGATCTTGAGCACCTCATCTCGAACTTGCACCGGCAAACCGTATTCCAAGTCCAAAAGGCAAGTCTGGCAAATGTTTTTGATCTAGAACAAAATATAACAATATTTGATAGCAAGAACTTTACTTTTGTCGTGGCTAGACCACAAGAGGAAGCATGGGATGATATTTCTGATCAGGAGACTTACATCATGGTTGTTTTATGGGCGCCATGGTCTCTTTGATGGGCTTTGCTTATGCTTTGCAAGTGATACCGACTTCTCAACCAAACAATCTTTTGTCTTACCTAATGTTGCTCATTGGGTTACAAAAGGTTTAAAAATTGAAGATGATAGACTAGGAATAATCAATCATATTGTGGGTCTTTTTGGAATTTATACAATACCAACTTCTCAAGAAGTTAAATGAAATAATTATGGTATAAAAACATCACCACGTTGGAGATTTGGTTTACTGATCGTATATAGAACGAGACCATTAGTAACGGGACAAATCTAGCCTTAAAACCCTACAAATCACTTTTTCATACCTTGGCACACGTTTGGCATACTTCAGTTTTCTTGAACCTCATTTTGGCACCGGGATTCCATCGGAAAACGGTAAAAGGTCGGGTGCAGATCTTACACTCTTTCCCATAACGCTCCTTGACCATTCGCAGATAAGGATTCTCTCCCAAGCATGTTTGACACAAAATGGGAAACTCTGAATCTTCCCAATTCTGTCGATTATACGTATTCGTATTCTTAGACGTGGCCATTATTCCACCCAATCCAACGTTCAGATCATTCAATGCTTCCTTTGGATTAGTGGATGCTGATCGATGCTGATGCTTGTTGCCAAACTTTCATGAACCGTCGATGTAGAATGTTCAGCTGTTGAATTTAGGCACGTGGAAGGCTGGCAGGGCTGGAAAAGAGTTGTTTTTATGATAGTTTACTTGTGAGTTTACATTTAGAGTGTGTATAAACTCTTTAATATAAACCATGTGATAGTTGTCATTTGATAGAAAATTTAGTTGAATGTTAGTGAAGTAACATTGGAACCTACTTTAAACGAACAGGAAGCATTAGGGTTGAGATTATAATAGGAAACTTTAGTTTTGAATTACATGATGAATGACAGTGAAGATGTGAATGTTACAAATACTTATGGGACTGGATAACAATTGAAGAGATAAAGCAATAGTCTAGTGTTATCTATCAAAATTAAGAGCCCTTATTGCTGTTGGAAATGCAAATTGAGGTAGCCAAACTACAAGCCGCCAATTTCTACAATTATCCCTTAACCTAAAAAACTGTTCATCTCATATTTTAAACGCTTTTACAGAATTCATAACCTCACAACAACCTACTCAACTTCTTTCAGAATCGTCACTTTCTCTCAGCCCTGAAAGTTCGAGTTCCACAGCTTTGCCATTTTACTCTTTTTAAAACCAAATTCTTCCTCATTTCTGGCCCATAAATCCCCTCCCAACCTCTTCTTTCCCCTAAACTTCATGTAATCTGACCTAAAAATCTCTTCAAAATGGCTTTAAATCTCTGTAGGCTTGAGGTAATCCTGAAGTGAGTGTGTACGTTTCGTTTGTGTCGATGAAATTGAACAGGATTGTGATCTCGTTCCTCTCTTTAAAGCCCTTCGTGATGTGCCCGTGAATGGTCCGCCCCTTATGCCCGTGATCCCCGCCCCCTGGCCTTCTCTTCCTCCACCTCCTCCTTTCTCTTCTTCTTTCTCTTTGGAGGCTTCTTGTGGGTTTTTGGAGGCCCAATCGAGGCGGTCGGCATTGGGGTGGATTGGCGGGTTGGTTTGGACTTGGCTCGAGATGTTACGGAGCTTGGAGACGTCTGTCAGGGCCGTTATGGTCATTGCGGCCAAGGTCTGGTCGTTCTTGTGCTACATTATCAAGAAACAGACACGCACGGTAAGAAACATTGAGGTGATGTGATATGGACTGGATTTTGGAAAGGAGAAAAGGTGTTATTGGAATGAAGTTTGGAATACTTTGGCGGCTGAGATATAAACCGAAAGTATTTTTATAACAAGGAGCTATGATTGTATTTTGGTCAGTAATGGCTTGATTGGTTTGGAATGGTGCTTATTTGCTTAATGAACATTTCGGAGCCATTCTTAAAAATCCAAGTTAGACCAAATTTCATGTTTTGGTAGTAAATAATTTGGTTTATTTTCTCTTATTGAAAGTGTCATTCGTTTTAACGTAAAAAAATAATAGAAAAGAAGTTCAAACTTTTAGGACCATTGGTGAACCGGTGTCGTTGGGGAAAAGCATTTGATAAACATGGACCATCTATTTCTCTGAAGTTGATTTAAATCTTGGAATAAGAATTGGCCATTAACTTACCATTGGCAAAATCTTGAAAAAAGTGCTTAAATAGAAGAAGGTATGGGATTTGTTACAATGCATCATCTTTACGTAAATTGAGGAAAAATGTTATTTGATATTTCATCGTATTGTATATTTGATATATTTGAGTGCCCTTCAAGCTTAACAACAAACTGAATATATGAGTGAACTAATTATTTGATCCATTCGTAAATATAAATATCGAGGGTAGACAGAAAATCCGCCTAATCAATGCTTCACTTCTTGGAAAATGGGCTCTTTCATCTCCCAAAAAATTACTAAATAAGGGAAAAACTCTTCTACAACCCCTCATACGGTCATGTTAGGATTTGTTAGCACTGTTACATTCCTTGTATCCGAGACATTGAAGTGTCCTTGTGCATTCGCATTTTGATCTATTCGATGACATAATCCTTTATTACATCTGTACTCATCCTTCTTGCAGATCATCCAACACAAGACGATCAAATACAACATTTATCCCCTCTCGCCCATCTCAGAGCACAGATTGAGTAAGTTTTCAACTAATCCAATCCCAACCCTCTGGCAAGGTCTCTTCCCAAGTCTCACTAATTTTAGGTTTACGTCAAGTGAAACGCAAAGTTCTGGTCCTGGACTTGGACGAGACCCTCATCCACTCACATCATGATGGAGTGTTGAGACAGACGGTCAAACCGGGTACTCCAGCCGATTTCATCCTCAAAGTCACGATCGATCGCCATCCAGTGCGGTTTTTCGTTCACAAAAGGCCACACGTGGACTTCTTCCTCGAAGTGGTAAGGTGGAAAAGCTAACTTGGACCAGATGCTTGTCGATTAGTTGTCCCTTGAGTTAGTAGTCTGTATATATGGATAATATCAACAGAGGTTGCCAAGGAATGCGTTTGATTGAGGGCCAGATTTAAGCTTGTATTTTCCTTGTTAGCTTGATTTGGACAAGCTGCGATAAACTTGATTTTTATTTTTGCTTCATGTGATGGAATCTTGGACTTGTACAAGGTGTCTTCGCGATCCATCTCATGGGTTGCTCATGATGACTCTTGCATTTGCTGATTGATTGAGGCATGGTCAAGTTGCGATGCATTCATTCATGTGCGGTCACCCTGTTGAAATCAAAACAAGAAAAACTGTTCTCACCTTAAAGCTGATCACTAGAGCCTGGGAAAAAATGTTGGAAAAACGCCTAAAAAATGTCATTAAAATGTCAGGAAAAAGGGCAAAAAAAATTGAAATATAGGGCAAAAAGGGCAAAAAATGTTGAAATTTTGAGCAAAAAGATCAAAAAAAATTTAAAACTTAGGGCAAAAAAGTCAACGAAATGTGTGAGAAATGGGACTAGATGCGTGGAAGACTTAAGAAGACTACTTAAGACAGTGTGACCAGACATCTGAAGGAAATAATGCCGTCAAAACTCTAGCTTAAAAAAACGGGAGGTTGCGCTTCACATTGCAGGGTCTTTTTATAATATAATAATATCTTTTATTGCGTGTTCTTTACACATTGGATAATTTTACAATCATTAATGTCACGTTAGATTACAAATTCCATCCAATTGAACGTAGATGGAGGGCCCATTTTGGGGTTAAGTTGCGCCGTTCGAGGCGGTTATCCACTAGACTTAAGGTTGAGGATGTTGGGGGGGTGGAAGACCTGGGATCGAACCCATGAACCCGAGCGTGGCTCGGTCGCGCGTTAAACAACTGCGATATACCATCTCCCCTGATTATAAGCTAGACGTCAAAACAGTTTATGTTATAAGTCAGATAGCACATTCAGACCCTTTGAAAGGCAATAGATATTAAAGTCTGAGTAAATAATGGCAACAGTGCAACTTCAAACATACTTTACCCTACACATAGCTATTTAGCCCACGTAAAATAATTACGGAAACAAGGGTCACAAAGTTTCTGATGTGAACTTTTTCACAATAACAAAAAGAAACTTTAAGGGCACTTTTTCCCTTCTCCAAAGATTTTAATTGATTGGCATCGTAAAATGTGAAGCTGAACAATGACAATTTTAGCGGGAAATTTTGGCGGGAAATTTCAATCAAGCCTTCATTTGATTAATTGGTCCCTCAGAACCGGTTTTGGGATGACATTTTTGAGCAAAAAGTACAAAAAATGTTAAGAAAATGTTGAAATTTTCCAAAAAATGTCAAAGAAAATTAAAATGTTATATTCACGTAAAATTGGCAAAAAATGTAAAAAAATATTTTTAATGTAAAAAAATTTTTTTCCCTAGCCCTACTGATCACCTCAAAATATTTGTCGGTTGTTTTGCGGTTGTCAATTATAGAGCACTATAATGAAAGAGTACGATCATAAAGTGCGCCACCATGGATTTCTTGCGGCAACAGCTTGCACTTCCCATGAAACACATATTTTTGAAGATTGCAACGGTCAACCATCGGTTTTGGGCAAACCAAAGTGCCTCAAATGTTGACTGAGTATTGGTATTGGATCTGTGGTGGTTTTTGGTTGAAATTATTGTTAAAATCCCTTTCAAATTGGCATGGAAATCTGACTACTGGAAAGGTAAATCAGGCATGATTTATGCCGAAATTCATCAAAAAAAACACGTAAGGTTCTATTTGGGTTCCGCCATCAACATTTTAGGCACTTTAGTTTGTCCAAAACTGATGAATGACCGTTGCAATCTTCTAAAACATGTGTATCATGGGAACTGCGAGCTGTTGCCGCATGAAATCCACTAGATGGCGCACTTTATGAAATATGGGTTCAGATTGGTTTGGCAAATTGGCAAATTGATGTTACTTTTTTGCTTGTTTTTCACACGAATTTGTCATTTTTTGTTTTTATTGACTAATTTGAAACATCCAGTTTATTATGTGTCAAATACAATAAGATAAAAAATGTGAACCCAAAAAAAGAGAATGAAAATTAGGCCTACATAATGTTTGACGTCTCAAGAAATTCTCAGTGGAAATAGATTAAGGAAGAATCTATACAATATTTTAGTTGAAGGGCCACGTTACTAACTACATCTTATTTGCAAATGCCGGAGGATTAAGTTGTTGATTAGCCATCAAACATGAAAAAGAAAGGAAAAGGTTTCTATTCTATCGTCTTTCCCTCCATCTTGAAGTTTAGACCAAAATTAGAAAATTAGGCCTATATAATATTTGACGTCTCAAGAAATTCTCAATGGAAATAGATTAAGGAAGAATCTATACAATATTTTAGTTGAAGGGCCACGTTACTATCTTATTTGCAAATGCGGGAGGATTAAGTTGTTGATAAGCCATCATACATGAAAAAGAAAGGAAAAGGTTTCTATCATCTTTCCCTCCATCTTGAAGTTTAGACCAATCCATCTC
Source organism: Tigriopus japonicus (assembly GCA_010645155.1). Taxonomy (NCBI): domain Eukaryota; kingdom Metazoa; phylum Arthropoda; class Copepoda; order Harpacticoida; family Harpacticidae; genus Tigriopus; species Tigriopus japonicus. Next base: position 9,059,230 of record CM021317.1, read on the forward strand.
CTTGCATTTAGTGGTATTTTCGAGATTTGATTGGCAGACAGTAAGTTCAAGACAAGCAGTAGGAAATAAGCTAAAAAACACGAAAATCCCACCTATAGAGGATTTTGATCCAAGCTTACAAATTCGCCAATAGGGGGCACTTAAAGGAAAGGCAAGTAAAAGGAAGAGTCTAGGCAAGCTTCAATGTTTTTTTTGGAGTGTTGGTGCTAGGGTCGGAGGGTTGAGCCTCGCCTGGCCAGCGAAGCCAACCATCACATCATCCAAATTGTTCCGATAGGCATTCTCAGGTCCGGTATCAGAATGGTTCTCCGTCTGTGGGTGTGATTTAGCGTCTAAAAGTTTCCTTAAGAAAGTTCGGGGAGGAGAATCGAACCTGGGACCTCTCTCACTATAGGAAATTGCGCTAACCACGACACCCAAGTCTCCTCCGTTAAATTCAATTGCCCTACTGCCATTTCGTAGGATATTCATGATTCATTTTTTAACGCAGGTCTCCCAATGGTATGAGCTCGTGGTATTCACGGCCAGTATGGAAATTTATGGGACGGCAGTAGCCGACAAATTGGATAGCAACCGAGGCATCCTTCGTCGGCGATACTACCGACAACACTGTACTCTCGATTACGGGTCCTACACCAAGGACTTGTCTGCCATCAACGCTGACCTCGCATCCATATTCATTCTGGATAACTCGCCGGGAGCGTATCGATCCTATCCAGGTATTCAAAACTTTGAAAAAAACTCGTCCTTCAATCTTGATTTGTTGACTAAACTCATCTCTTTCTTCAGACAACGCAATCCCTATTAAATCCTGGTTCAACGATCCGTCTGATACCGCGTTGCTGAATCTTTTGCCCGTGCTTGATGCACTCCGTTTCGTGTCCGATGTCCGATCAGTGTTATGTCGGAATCGGCATGCCATTAATTGAAATGAAAGAAAACAACCCTGTGAACAAACACCCTGTACACACAAACAACTACAACAACCAAGCAACCAACCACGACTCATCATTAAGCTTAGATATTGCCAGTGTTCCAATGATATCAGAGTTGATATCATCACAGACTTGCATCCCGAAGAATCAATCGTCTCTCTATTTTTGAGTCCGAAAATGGCGGGTTGACCAATTTCTTTCTCTCCAGTTTTTTTTCTTATTTTTCAATAATAAAAAAGCCACAACGAACGAAACACCCGGAGATGAGACGAGAACAAAAATTCGCATAGTATTCCCAAAAAGTGAAGGATTTCGAAACAAGGCTGAAGAATAACTAATCATTGAGAGCGCATACACAACCAATGACTACTCAACACCAATAAGTAATGAATTTTTGGAAACTGGAGTCAATCATTCCTTCGGATCCTTCACAATAATCTTAGTTTGGTATCGATTTCTACGAAATTGAACCTCTAGTCCTCCGGAGAGTTTCCAGTATCAATACCGACGGATTGTTCAAAAACCCTCTCAACATTCTGGATTCTCCGAAGAAGCCTATTTTGAAATAAACATGTTGAATATTAAGAACAAACTATCCTCTTTGTTGAATCAAGCAACAATTTAGTAATGGGAGACAGTCAACTTTCCATTACTTGAACTTGCTTTCCCGCAATGCTTTATTCACTTAAAGATAGGATTTACTTATTAGAGAGACAAAGAAAAACAATGGTAACAAATTGGTTCACGTACATTTGTCAATTACTTTCCTGTTTAAGAGAACATAATGAGAATGTTATCAATTTTTGCTTTGACAAGGTGCCTTTTCTTCATCCCAATTTGGAAAATAATCATTGCATTTTGTTGACGGATCAAAGATTTTGTGTCCAAAAACCTCTGCAAGATAGTTTTTACGATATTTTAAAATATGCTATTTACCTACTTAAAACGCATAGGCAATACAAATTTTGATTTCGATAAAGCCTAGCTGAAACTAAAATTGATGTTTTTTAAATAAAATATTTATTTCATAAATGTTCACCAATAAAAGTCATGCTGTAAAGGAACTTTGCCGTTAAAAGAAAGAAAGACCCGAAAGTGAAAATGAGAACGTTCAAGCGGGCCAATCGTTTTTGTTGGCCTTGAGATGTATACAATTCTTGGCGTTTACACAAGGCTAAGAAGCTCCTCCATTGTAAGGGTTAATCAGTTGTCCAAGTTTTGCTCCAATTATCATCATGTCTTATTTTCGGTCTCTAAAAATACCCATTTTGATAACATTCATGTTGAATAGCTTGATATCTGAAGCTCAACTTGACCCAGTTAGTGACATTGCGGCCATCAAAGAGCTTTTGGAAGTGATTTTTCATCGCCATCGCTCAGAAATGGAACATCTTCGACAAAGAGTGGAAAGTGGGGAGGCAAAAATTCAAGAACTCCAAGAGGACTTCTCGTTACGAATATTTCGAATCGAAAAAACGTTATCCAGACAAGTAAGAGAAGCTTCAGCCCATATTCAAACTGAAGAAGCTGAACCTAGAGCTGTTTATGGTGACTTGGAAACTAGAATTGCCAGATTAGAAGCTTTAACTAAGTTCAAAGGTAAGAAGGTGTATTAGAAGGTTGTTGTGTTTTGTTGCTTAAACGTATTGCCGTGGAAGGATTATTCCAGAATTTTATTTATCAGTATTAAAACATCTTTGAACGTTATTTGTTTATCCATTGTTTTTGATGGATACACTACTTTTTCCGTTCCCTTCAATGATTTTGCAATTTTACCGCATCAGGATGAAAAGAATTTTTTGCTCAGTCAAGCACTAGACCAGAACCACTATAGTAAAACTTGTGTTAAAACTATAGTAAAAGCCCATGAGCATTTGTTTTCTAATCTCTCCACTGAGCGCAAGACAAGGAAAGTGCCAAGAGTTTTGGGAAAGAAACATTTAAGTAAAAGGTTAAGATAAAAGTACAAGATTATCAGAAAATTTGCAATACTTGGAAAAATAAATCTAAATCAGAACCCAATCTAGTCTTGGGCCCTTTTGTGTTATTCATTTCCACTCCAAATATGCGTTAATACTTAGTTTCACGTGTAATCAGGAAGGCTCCGATAAAGTTGCCATTTTTTTGGTCTGAAGTTGCAATTTGTAACTTCCAACGTTGCAATTATTCTTATTGTTACTTAGTTTTTCACTGCAGTGGTAATGACAAAAATGGCAAAACATCTTTAGAAAGTGCTTGCGAAGTATTAAATTCCAACACTTCCAAGAGTCAAAAGGTTGCTAGATTGGACCACAAACATCAAAAGTTACAATTTTTGATGCAAGTTACATTTTGCGACCTTGCCTGAGCCCTTGTGGTCAGTGAATTAGGCCGCATGTTAACGCACTTAATTCAAAAGCGAGAGTCTACCAAAATCAAGTCAGATTAACGATTGTTGAGTATATACGCTCCCCAGCTGCTGCATTTCAGACACAGCAGTTGTCGCGAGTATTTACTCAAGGCCGGTTAATCTGACTTGATTTTGGTAGACTCTCGCTTTTGAATTAAGTGCACTAACATGCGGCCCATGTCATGCACGTACTCTCTTAACTATAGTGGCTTTACTCTGGACTAGATTCATCATTCTAGTGTCTTGAAATGTTGGCCAGATTATTCTGAAGAGGGCCCTATAATCACAGATGAATGGCAGAAATTTATTTCATTTTAAATTAATAACACAGGTTTTATAAACAAGTAAGACTGGAATATTTTCCATTCCATTTTCTCCAAAATTGGCAAAAGATCTTCGTACATTTAATAATAGTGAACTGTTTGGCCAAGTTTTAGACGATTCATTCTGGTCGGATTTGAGACATTAACATCTTGATTTAACTTTCTAGTCCAAAAATATCATTGTAAATTATTGTAAGTATTATAAATATTCATTGAAGCTTTGAAATTGGAACTATTGCAACCAAAAGAACTTCATGCGACTCCCTAGCTATATTATATCAGTCATAACGGCCTCCAAAAATGTTTTCCGATTAGATTACCTAATATTGACAAGTTTTAGACTTGCTTTAATTTAATTATGACTGACTACTAGATAACTTCCTTCTATCTTCAGCACCAAGAACTTGTGATGAGCTAAAACGAAGTGGAATTGAACTCTCAGGAATGTACTACTTGGACCCAGATGGTCCTTCCCAAGGCCACTCAGCCACTTCGGCCTTTTGTGACATGGCGACAGGTAAAGTCCAGATGGCAAAATAGGTGTTAACTTGGATCTCTAGATATCGTTTATGTCTAGGAGAGACTAGAATGGATCATAACTTGGGCGGCTCACATCGGGTTTCCAGTTGTCAAGAATATGGATGCTCTGTCCATAGAGTTCAATATGAGATGCCATTAAACCAAATCTCAAAACTCATCTCTTTGTCATCTCGATGCTTCCAAGAAATTCAGGTAAGATTGATCATTCAAAGGATCAATTCATACTCGATAAACAATAACTGTAGTAATAGGGAAATTTTAATTTTGTCCTGGGAAAGGAATTTTAAAGTTATAAAAAAAAAATAGAACTGCAATCTATTTTTGGAGAACGGTATTGATCAATAGTTGATTGTATGACAACAAGTAAATGTCGGAATTATATCAAGTACAACTCCTTTAATAGTCTGACATGAAGATTGAGCAAGAAACTTGATTTGAGTTTCTCATTTTTAAACGGCCTTCCCAAGGTCAAAACAGTTTAACCAGATGTTTCTGGATTTAAGGGAAAACTGAGCAATTTTTTTCTTGTGCTTGCTTCTGATTTGTGTTGCTACATGATCAGCGATTTCACGAAATTGGGCCATTCGTTTTGAAAAAGATGTTTCAAACGCTTAGCTTTTAGCGTTGTTGTACAATATCGGCCCGAATTTTTCACGGTCTTAAAATGTTACAATGCTCCAGTTGAAATTACGTTATTCGTATTGGTCACACTAACCAGTAATGGAGTATTCCCATAATTTGAACTTGTAGAAGTAAGCATTTGAATTGGTAAACCTGATTCTGTAGTACGATATTCATGTCTTTGGGTTGTCAAGTAGAATTTTTGTGTCATAGCCGCACTGAAATTGTACTCGGTGTTAAATTTGTCAAGCTACTTGGACTTTCCTGCAACACTCACACAAACAAATTTGTAGGTCACATTCTCATGTTCTAAGGGCCAGGTTTCTCTTTTACTTGATACAAATTATTTTATTTGGCTTTTTCGACTTTGTTATTTTTTTCTGGAAAAGTCGCTCATTTGGAAGATCAATATGGATTATCAAGTTCGCGTCAAGAACTCATTTTGCTCCAAGACAAACAATATAAGGTTTTTAGTTAATTGCTTTTTTAAAAGGAGTAGAAGAATAATACATGCAGAAAGGTTGCTCAAGTGAGTGTTTTAAATCATACCACCAGGGGTAAAACAGGGCTGTTGGCAAATTCAAGTCGCTTCAATTTTAAAAGCTATTGAATGGGTCTAGGTCTCATTCAGAAGAAAAGGTCACTATTTTTCATTTAGATCCCTCTGCTTTCACCTGGTTAATAATATGCTCAGTTCATTAGGTAGAAGATGAGATAAATAAAATCATATGGAAAGAAACAATAAAAACTATTTCATTTCTTTTTATGGCAAACATTTTCAAATATTGATGAAATTTTATCAAATCAACTGAACAAATATGGGTCTAAAAATTATTTATTTTTTGGATCACCATTAAGTTCTGTTCTTATTGTAGGACACAATTGAAATGACCTGAATTTAGCAAAATGGGCTGACAACTCAGCCCAACTAATGGTCATGTTTTACTTCTAACGGGATGATTTAATATGCTCACTTGAGCAACCTTTGTGGATGTCCCAATCATTAACCACTTCACATCAAGCTTGATCTCAAAGTTGGAAAGAAATGTAGTTCGTTTTTGCAAAAATGTGTTTATCATTCTTGTAGTGATAACAGGCTCTCAAACGAAGCCCAATGTTTACATGAAATTTATACTTGAAAATGTATAAAGTATAAGGCATTGGAATTGGTCTTTGTTTCGGTTAAACTTAAGTAGCCACCCATAAAGAACGAAATCCCCAAAAAATTGAAAAAAACACCTCGAAATAGATGCCATCTTTTGCCTTTTCAATACATATCCACTGGCAAAAGGATGCAAAAAAATATATAATCTATGTTTTAACTGAGATATTTTCAATGACGGTTTCGATTAAGAGCGCTTTTGGTCCACCATTACTGAAATATTTGAATAGATAAGGATAAGGATTACTTAGCAGTGAAGCAACTTGCTCTTAAGAGGAAGTACAAGTATCAAAGCCAAAGCAATTAAGAAAAACTTCAAATTTGTATAAGCGCTCTATGTAGAAAAAAATCATTCTCACTCCTCAGCGCAAAAAATGCAGGGCGAGTCAATGCCCAGGTTTTATGTATTTCGTTGCTAGGAAGGAACATAATTGCCCATTGCGTGGAATGACCACTTCGTTCTAAATCTTTCCGGCCCAAAGCAGACTTAGAAACAAACAACCTTTTGGCCGTTGATAAGCCGAGCATCGTCTTCAAAACTTCAGCAAAATTGATGAGTCTGAAAGTAAGCTTTTGAGTCAGACTCAAAGTGCATCCCACCTGCTGAGTAAGTCTCAAAACAAGTGCGCTAAATGTCAACCTGCAAGCGGTAGTCAAGCATGAATTGCAAATTAGTACTATCACAGCTTATGCAAGCAAGTACAAAAAAAGTGATTGATGATTATTAGGGCCCGGAAATAATTTTTGAGATGCAAAATATATGAAAAATATTTCTCCGTTTTTCCTCGATTTTTTTTAAATATTTTGGCTGTTTTAAGGAAAAAATAAATATTTTCTCCAATATTTTAGTCAGAAAAAATATTTCAGGCAAAATAAGTGAATGACCATGGGCTTAACCAAGGAGGACGGTATTACTTGGAGTGGGATCGAGCGAGGGCGCGTTACTGCGTTGGTGTGAATTTTCCTGCGTGATAGCCTGGAGTTAATGAAGAAATCCAATATAATTCGAATTAATGTCGTTTTATTGACATAGGTCGTAAAACAAAAGTCCACAAGGATTCAATGAGCAATCATTTGATGCCCAATTGATGTCTCTCAAAGAACTCAAACTGTGTTGTTTCATTGTGTTAAGTCAGATATCTTCAAACTCCTGATCTACTGACTTGCTTTGTGATAGTGATTGTCCATCTTTTGTTGAAAGCAACATTGTTTTTATCATTGGGATAGTTCTAAGACATTCTTCCCCTTGTACAATGATTTGAATGTTCTTCTCTGTCTTTGTTTTTAGCACCTTATTGGGGTTCTAAAGCCAAAAGAAGACTGTAAAATGTTGAAAAAAAAATGATACAAAAAAGATTTTTTTTGCATTCTATGAAGAGAAAAATGTCCTTAAACAACCCCAATGATGCAACTTTATTGAATTTATTTTATTGAAAGCAACCCCATGTTGCTTTCAATAAAAGGTGGACTATCACTAACACAAAGCAAGTCACAACACAAATCGGTGCACATAGACGAAAATACCAAATAATGGCGTTGTCAAAAAATATTTCTTTAAAATCCGCCTTTTTTCAAATATTTAGAGCTTTTGAAGAAAATATTGATTGGATAGTTTGTCACTTTTTTGCAAATATTTTTCCGAGCCCTTATGATTATGCCCTTGAAAAATTTGACTTACTCATGTAAAGCTAATGAGGAAAGCTGGATATCAGAATACTTGATAAAATATAACCTCTTGATATAAGAATTTTGTCGATAATCTTTCGGCACATGACATTTCTTTCTTTAAGAATGCCTCAATATAGGAGTTGCTCCCGACGGATGATATTATTACAATCCAAGGTATATGTAAAAAGACATCTAATGATATAAGAGTAACTTTCTATTTAAGTATACTTTGCTGCGGGCCAAAATGCGCATTACATAGCATCCTTTCACAAGGACGTTGCTGATGACGGAGGATTAGTATTCTGTATTTTCTTATATTCTACATATGTTAGAACACAACAGTTCTCAAACAATTTTCTTATATCTTGTATTATCTTATATTTCATTCATATTTTGTATTCTGTATTTTGATTGTATATTCAGCTTTATTGTCCCGCAAGGAACTTTTTCATGCTTGCCGGAAGGTTCGCCTTGATGTGAGGCCAGTATTCCATGATAGTCATTTGGTGTTCTGTGTTTGCATTGATTTCTTGGAGACATTGGCGTCATGATTAGATCTCATCTCGTCTTCCACACTTATATGGTGGTCCAATTAAAACTGATCCGCCTCTCGCTTAATTAACAACGTCTAAACATAAAAGAGGGAACAAAAAGGCATTGTTGAGGAAACATATGTTCAAAATTGTTAGTGTCTGTTCCTATTTAGTCGCAAGTCGTATTATCAAGCAAGCTTTTTGAAAACATACTTTGCTCCTTTTTCATTGATCGGATGCTTCCGTTGCATTGCAATTTTTCACACGCATCTCTTATTTCTCCTTCGCTATTCGAGATCTCTTGAAAACGACCAGCTGTCTAGATCATCAACTCAAATGCTAACACGAAGCAATATGAAAGAACTAGCTCAATCCAGTTTTACGGAATGTCAAGTGCTTTCTCTTCTCCCCATTAGAGCCGGAATTATTTCGGTGTCAATGCAAAGGCTAAAACATCTTTACCACCCACGTTTGTTCACATCCAAATGCATTTGGCAGGGTCTCTTTGCGCTTTATCCTCATTGGAAATGTATTAAAGTACATTCATTTGTGTGCCAAAAACTGATCCTGTGTATTGCATCAGCCACTCGCGCTCCTTCAGTTGGATCAATACACGTACCTTACTCCCCTTGTTCCTTCTTTGATTCAGTATTCACCGGTTATTTGGTTCCAACAAATATGGGCACAGGTATTAAAAAGCTCTAAGTTTATGGCATCAAATGATCTTATACTTTGAGGTCATTGTTGTTCCATTTGTCCTCTATTGGACTTTGATCCAAACAAGTGGTGTCATTATTAGAGTGAACACTGGGAACAGAAACCTCGTACGCCAAATTATGGACAACGTGGATTGCACCCTCGCAGCACTCCCTAGAGACATGCTTTTGTAGTACGCTCAGTTTCCGAAACGATAGCAGTAAAGCATCGTCGGTTCAACATGAAGGACACGCTCTTCTTTGGCGAACAAAAGCCAAACGGATTTCCAGATGAAGGCCTCACTCAAGATCTTATTGGAAGTCCATATACCAAGGATGGCAAAGGTGATACCCAAAGCCTGGATAGTGAGAGGAATGCCCCGGAAGAAGGGGTGAAACTGAAGGCCGAGATGACTTTATTGAACGGCTGCACGGTCATTGTGGGCTGTATCATCGGATCCGGGATTTTCGTGTCACCTTCGGGAGTTTTGGTATCAACTGGATCGGTGAACTTGTCATTGGTGGTCTGGACGATTTGTGGAATATTCACCATGTTTGGAGCTTACTGTTACGCCGAGTTGGGTAAGAAAGCTTTTAGAGGGTTCAATTGGCTAAAACAGATGTTCTTCAACTGTCATGATTTTTACAGGCTGCATGATCCGTAAATCTGGGGCGGATTACGCGTATATACACGTCACTTTCGGGCCCTTTTTGGCTTTCATCAGGCTGTGGATCGAATGTATCATTGTCCGTCCATGCACTGGAGCAATCCAGTCCCTAACTTTCGCCTTATACATCTTGAAACCCTTCTTTCCCGAATGTCAACCTCCGGATGAGGCTACAAGGCTCCTGGCTGCAACCTGTCTATGTTTGTTGTGCTTCATCAACTGCTACGATGTCAAATGGGCCAGTAAAGTCCAGGATTACTTTACCTACGCTAAGGTATTTGCCCTCATCATCATTGTCTTGACCGGATTCGTTCAATTGGGACGCGGACAGACGCAATATTTCACCTGGGATAACACTGAGACAGATTTCACCGTGATTGCGTCGTCATTTTACTCGGGACTATTTGCCTACACGGGTTGGAATTACCTTAACTTCATCATTGAGGAGATGAGGGATCCCGTCCGCGATCTTCCCCGTGCCATTGGCATCTCTTGCATCATTACCCTTGTCATTTATGTTCTAACCATTGTTGCCTTTCACACGACACTGTCGCCGGCGGAAGTCCTGGGATCCGAGGCTGTGGCCGTAACCTTTGCCAATAGGATGTATGGCGGATTCGCCTGGATTATCCCGATCTTTGTGGCTTGCTCTACTTTCGGTGCCGTTAATGGAACTCTGTTGACCTCCTCCAGGCTATTTTTCGCTGGAGCCCGTGAGGGCCAAATGCCACAAGTTCTCACCATGATCCAAACGAAAAAGATGACTCCAGCTCCTTCAGTGATGGTTATTACCTTCCTGGCCCTGCTTTATCTCACATCGTCAAATATCACTATGCTCATGAACTATGTCGGTTTTGCCACGTGGCTTTCGATAGGAGCTGCCGTATTCTGCCTTCCCTACCTTCGTTGGAAGCAACCCAAGATGGAGCGACCATTGAAGGTTCATCTCGTCTTCCCGATAGTCTATCTCATTCTCACAGCAATCATTACGATCCTCCCAATGATGGCCAAGCCCATGGAGACTGGGATCGGGTTGATGATGATCTTTACCGCCGTACCTGTGTATGCCTTCTTTATCGGATGGAAGAAAAAGCCGGCGTTCTTGGATCGCTACACATTTTATGTTACGAATTTTTTACAAAAACTTATTGTCGTGGTGGCTCCCACAAGCTGAAGCCCCACAAATGTACCTCAGACCCTATTTTGTATCAAAATAATTCATTCTTCCCACCATGTCTTCTTTTACAACACTTTGAAATACAGAAAAAATCTGCCAGCTCTGACTGAAATGACACCTTGAATCTCAAAACGATGAACCTCTCCTCATTCGGGCGCGATCTAAAACCGGAATCGCCAACTCTGGGTCTTCTTCAAACCGGCCCATTTCCATATATGCGCTAGGACCCACATCTTCTGAGCCACATCGAGGAACCATAGGTTGTCTGGCAGAAGGTGTGCGGCCACGTGGGAACGGAAAGTACAGATACTGGGATCCGCGACCCTGCAGCCGGCTGCTCATTAGCGGCCCTGAAGAATAGCTGACGGTAGGGCCGTCAGCGAAGCTACTCGTGGAGTCAAAAGAATGGGCTCCCTGAGCTTGAGACACGTGCTGGATGAAACTGAGTGCTGTGGAGGGCGTTTCGCACACGATATGAATTTGATTGGGTAGTAGCTTGATGGTGTTATTCGGAGTGGAGAGATCGATCAAGTTTGACGAAACCGAATGAGTACCTGGAACAAGGTCATTTGTGTGTTCAGTTCGGTATGCGGTAAAGAGAAACTTAATGCTTGCTATTTAGTCAAACGCTTAGCTCTTGTGACCTCAACCATGCTAACCAGAATCTTTCCGACGCATAACGACACATACAGAATTGTGGTTCATATGATTGATAGACAAGAGGAGCTATTTGGAACTACAAAGCCCTTTGAGAGGAAATAAATCAATTGCATGGGTGAACATTATGCCCCAAATTCCACTTTATTCAGCATGTATGTATGTATTAATGAGGAAAAGTGAAAGGCACGTGAACTGATTTGCTTTCATCAATCAGAAAAGATGATAGAAAAATAAGTGATTATCTCAGATCAGAACGTTGACGGCACATATTGCTATTTCAATAAGACGTTTGTGTTGCTTTTGACCAATTTAAAAAACCGAGGACAACAGTTAGACTTGAAAAGGCAATCAAACTATTTGCAGTTCGTGAGCGAATCCAAGGTAACGAATTTGGTCACACTTACTACTGGCAAATTCTTGTTGTGGTAGAGAATCCACCGAATTGGTTATGGATGCTTGTGGAAACAGCATCTTGTATGATGGTGGGATGAAATCAGAGTCTCCACTTCCTATGAATATCGCATAAGATGGAGGTGGTGTGAAGCTTCCATCATTTGAGTTCTGAAAACAAGATCAACTAGATTAAACAGGGTGCCTAAATTTAGTGTCAGCACTTGCTCTTACCTGCTGAAGATTCTGAAGCTGGCTCTGAAGTTCTTGTTCCCAATTGTTCTCTTTCTTGCAGAACAAGTAATAACATATCAGTACTAATAGGAGATAAAGTCCGATCACAATTGGCATCAAGATCCCAACAACCACCCAATGTTGAACGTCTGCAATCTCATAAGATCCTCGGTCCTCACCCAAAGGACTTCGGAATGGGATTGGATGCTCTGGGAACGTCACTAGAAAGATGAGTTGACATGGATGAAAGTCTAGGAAGTCTTTACAATTTAATCTAGGTGTGACTTACTGTTCCATTGTTGAGCAGAAACTTGTTCCATGATATGAAATGAACCTGTGAGTTTGTGTCTTTCTCAAGTGAAGAGAGGGTTCGAACTGTCTGATCTCATTCGAATGCAGATCATTTAAAGGGCTTCGACACATTGTCCAGGTTGGTCCAGCATGGGCTCCTGACTTCAATATGACCTAATAGGACTTCTCCGTTCTTCTTTGGATTAGGAACGACCAGCATAAATTTGCAGTTACATCATGGATAAGTATTTTGTGATTCCTTTGGCGGTAAACATCAATGAACAGTGTTTAAATCAAGGACTAGAGTTTGTATTAGAATCATATTGCTAACACAAATCTGATCAATAATATTCAACTTGGCAAAAATGTACATTATCGTACAGCCGTTGTAGAGTTTTGATCCAAAATACCGGAAAATGTGCTAAGAAGCCATGCTCTAATCCAAAGGCTTGCATAAGAATCATCCTGCAACATTTTCGGTCGCGGTAACATTTTAGTACCATCCCATAAGAAGCTTTAGGCCTTCATTTGATTGGCAAGAAGGGTCTTGGTTTTAAACTGCAGATGATAAAACGTTGACAACATGAATATTTTCAATATGTGGTGTCATTTTTTTGTATGGCAGATCAAGCAGAGCCAATCTACAAAACAAGTCATTTTTGGAAGCATTTTTACTTTGCATTTGCCTCAAAATGTTTCCAATTTTTCTACGTTTCAAGGTGACAATAAGTTTTATAAAGGGTGCTCTTGGGACTGAGTTGCTAGAAATCATTTTCGATCATGATTTTTGTGCTTCAAAAGGTAAGTTATCTAGTTATCATAACAAGAGTCAGGCAGAGTTTTACGTTGTAAACCTTATTATCCGTTGAACTATCACAATACATGGAAGGATCAGAGGATCAGTTTTACTCACGTAACAAAAGGTTCAATTTACAAGTTCTGTTTCCAACATAAGGGATAGTTGGAAATTATTATCACAACAAATCACATGCCCAATTTGCCTTCCTGGATATCTTTTATTCTAAAAATACTGTACTTTTGTTTTCTTACTTGATACAACTCAACCCTCCTTATTTAGCAACCGTTAATGATCAACAATTCGATCGGACCCATGAGACATGATTCCAGTTTGCGTATAAACGTTTCTATTTTGTTTATGGTTATTAGTTAGGCAATTTCTATTATAGTTTATAACTAAGTTCTCTTGCGGCCGAAAAGTTCGGTTTGACTAAGAGAAACCAAAACATTTACGAACATTCAACCACGCAATTTAAAACGTTTCAGTACGATTGCCTGGGAGCGCCTTTGAGTTCTGGAGCTACAAATTACGCCTGGTGGACCGGTAGATATGGGAACACATTCACCACATGGCATGGAAACGGAACCGATCCGATTACAGGTTGTCAATGTGGAACATCTCAAACCTGCCACGAAAAGAGCCTTCAGTGGGTGTCGCAATTTCAAAACTCTCATCTCTCGCAACCTTGATTGTGATCCCTAATTTGTTCCAGATGTAATTGTGATGCCAACAATGGGACAGTTTGGCTCCAAGATCGTGGGAAATTGACGGATAAATCTTCACTTCCGATAAAACAGCTTAATTTTGGAGGTGTGGATGCCAGAAAAGGCAAAGTGGCTAAATTTCAATTGGGACCATTGAGATGCATTGGAAACCCTATTGATGACAACAAATCTTTTAGAACGGATCCCTCCTCGTGTCAAGATCTTTGGCATCAAGGAGCCACTCAAGTAGGAATATTAAAAACATATATTTCATGCATTATCTTAGTCGTTAGAAATTTAATGTGAGTACTCTTGCCAAAGATGGAAGCTACTAAAACACCTTATCATCATTATTATTAAATTTGAAAATTAACAACGAGTTTTGTTGGCAGATCTCGACAACCCTGGAGAGTGGGTTGATCAGGAAAAGTGCTTAAAAGTATGTCCAATCCCATTTTAAAATGTGATGGTGGAAAATGAAAAGTCCTAGAATATTTTAAGCTGCAAATGGTAACAATGTCTTAAACTCAAAATTATCCAGCTCTTATTTAAGTGGTCCGTTTTGACCAAAATAGAGAAAAACAAACACGCTTCAGAAGTATATGAACACTCAAATTCCCATGCAAATAAAACCGTTTATCAATGTCATATTATAAGATTTAAATTTCTTCACTATTGTATGTGTTGTTTCAAAATGTCAAAATAATCTAAGCATAAAACTCACTTTTATGCAACGTTGAATCTGCTTTTGTAGGTCTCTGGTCAAATTTAAGATGTGTTTCATTTAACAAACAATAGCCGGAATGCAATTTCTTTTCCCATTAGCAATTTTTGAATGAATGTCATCGGGCCATGGAACACCTAATACCTAGATCTAGATTACCATCTCCAGGGTTTCTAGAAACTCCTTTTGCATGCTAAAGGTCCATTTGAGTCAATATGACTTAACTTTTATGACGAGTTATTGCCCTTCATGATGTAAATCACCATTTTCCTTTTGTCCAAGGTCGGTTATTACATGGTCCGATCTCGACAGGATCGTTATCCCAAGGTGGTTTTCTGTGATATGACCATCGAAACCAACCAAACGGGATTCGAACGCGTTTTTGGAAGTCCGGGAAACCTTCGCTACTTTGCGGCCTTTGACGTGAGTTTGAAGTAAGTTCATGAGTGCTTGTTCCACCCAAAATCCACGTTCCGAAATCCATCTCACTTGTTCCCCATCTAGTCAGCCGTTCTACGACGACTTTCGATATATCAATTTTACGACAGCCAACATGAATTCCGGCGGTCATTTCAATATCAGGGACGGGATCTACACGGTTCCTTACACTGGGACGTATCTGTTCTCCATTCATGGCCTTCCACTCAAGCGAAGGCCATTTAAACTCCAGATTCACAAGAATGGTGTCTCCGTGGCCGGTCTTTCCAATGGCGAGAGTGGTAAAAGATTAATGGCATGACATCAGGGAAAAAGGTCTCGGATATCCGTTTCCAACTTTTCAAGAATTTCATTCCAGGCAAATCCATGGTGGGTCAGACGATTGTATTGGATATTGTAGCCGGAGATATGATCCGTCTATTCAACTACGGAGGGGATATCTACGATGATCCAACAAGTTCCGACAGTTATTTCCATTTTATCGGCGTTCTCTTGTATTCAAGTGACAGAGGATAGATTTAGCCACCTTTATATTTCATGTGTACACACTTAATCGATTAATAAGATTGATCACATAAGCAGTAAGTGGAACAGAAGCGGAGTCCAATCTCGGGGTCCATTGACCTTCAGCGTCGTCGGTTCCAATTTCACGAAATTCCACTTGTCTTGAAATGGTTTCAATTTCTGTTTGCACTGCCGTGGCATAATCTGGTAGAGACTCGGTATCCGATTGAATGTCTGAACACGAACACTCTGAATTGGAAACACCCAGAGTGACGTTTTCATAACTAGGAGGAGGCAAAGTGGCCTCGAAAGCAAAGGCCGCGTTACGCTCATTTTGAGAAGACGTCTCATCCAATATTTGAAGCAGAGAGTGCTCATTTCCGGGAGCATTACTCCTTCTGAAATGGATAACCAGACATTGGCAGAAATGTCCAGAGGATGAGGGTTGAAATTTCACTCACCTGATGACTTCTGGCCTTCGATGCTCTTGGAACACAGAGGCTTGAAGATCTGGGAACAATCTAAAATGGGTTTTAACACAGTAGATGAGGTGGAAACACAGGACCAATCCCACGTAAAACATGGACAAAAGCGAGAACACGAGGATCAAAACCATCCAGTATCTGAGTTCGATCAGAATTTCCATGTGATCACGGGTGGAGGCAACATGGGCGACTGGTGACACTAAAACGAAGGATGAATGTAAGTGGAACAAAAGACAGTGGTGAATGGACAGTTCTTGATGGCCTTTTAGGCCCAAACAAGTTCTCAAGTACCTTCAAGGTACAATTAGCTGAGGATGCTTATTCAATGCACAAGTACAGTTCTTTGTAAGGAAGCATCGTCCTCAGCTATTTGAACGAAAATTTATTATTGAAAAATTCCGTTTTCCCTCGACCAAAGGCCCATTGAAAAACGGGTGAAACATGGTCGAAGCGATTTTTTTTTTGTAAAAAACGGGAAAAAGAGAGGCTAGTTTTTTAGAAGCAAAGGTTGATCTCAAGATCGAACTTAGAGTACTTAAGTACGATCTTGAGATCCATCTTTTGCATTTAAAATACTAGCCTGAGGTGTTTTCGGTGTTTTATTTTGTTTGATCATTCTGTTTAGCACGAAATTATTGTGTCGTTTTTTGGTCCGAAATTATTTGTTTTATTTTTCTTTGACCCGAAATTATAAGGTGTGTTTTGGCCCCAATATATTTTGATCTTTATGTTTTTAGGCTGAAAATTTTTGAGAATATTTTTATGTCTGATGCTAAACTTGAAAAAAGTTTTTTAAGTCTGAAAAAGTCATATATTTATTTTATAATTGTCAAACCGGGAACAAGCAAACAGGTAACGTTTAAAATGATGAACAAGAGAACCAAAAATATGGTAAATTTTTTTTTCAAAAGTTTCAAAATAGTAATAGACTAATCATCCTTGCCTTTTAAGAATTGGAATCTTTAAAAAAGTTTCTAGGATTCGAAAAGTCTTTTAGAGTCTCTTAGAACGTACTTTTTCATGACGCCTCAGTTTCCAATTGTATTTGTCCCATTGAAGAGTATGAGCCCACTTGGCCTTGACTATCCGTTAATGACATGAGCACCACTCAATTCCGACAACAATTAGAGGTGTTTATTTTCCTCCAATTCAATTCATTAGCTAGGCACGACAAGATATTTTCTTACCAGATATCTGTTGTTGGGTTCCATTGATCATTGGCCATGTTGGGTGAAGGCCGGTCAAATTATGAACTCTGGAGAAGTTGATTCCAGTGGTTAAAATTGATATCATTCTCATGCGAGAAAGGAGTGTCTTCGGCTCTTTATCAACAAGGAATGGTCCAGAGATCCCACTTTTTGGCTGAGTTCACATACGTACAATGATGTAAGATCAAATCAAACCTTATGAGCTTGCATGGGAAGCCTTATGAATGCATTCTGGCCTTTCGGATATCGGTAAACGTTCTACTAGACAAAACAACTGCGTAGATTATGCAAGGCTTGGTTCTTGATAAGAGGGAAATGAAATGTTGCGCTGTGGTACAATATATTTCGTTTTATTAGTCTGTGTTTCGATTCGATTGTAAATTTAGTACATTGGACGATTGAAGACGCTATACTTTCACACATGGAGAAACATAACACACAGCTAATCATTGAACTTAAGAAGAGTGACTACAATGGAGTCAACCACCAATGAGAACTTGGCTTGCGTAATACATGTCTAACAAAACGATATGGATGTATTGCTCTAAATAACAATTGTTTGTAGCTGTCCATACATTTACATGTGCATTTTCATCAACTATGTTTGTACAATTGTTCCCTATCAATGAAGGCGTAATGATCCCCTTTTGGAAGTAGTAACTGATAATTACACTTACAGAAGTTTCTTAGTGAGTGCATCTTTGCTCAGAAATACCAATCAATCGACAAAGTCCAAAATATCCTGGGACTTTTGTTCCAATTCGTTTAGCATTTTTCGAACTGAATTACACAAGAAACACACTGAACGGATTTCACATAAAAAAGCTCGTTCATTCATTTGGATGAATATCTATGAAATCAGTACTATGAGCGTGTTCATTTGAATTCATTTAAATGAACACGCACTAAAAAGCAACAAAATGACACTGGCCAAGCACCAAGCTAGAAAAGTGTTTGCAAACATTGCTACAATCACAGGGTCACGTCCTTGTGGCTTGGATCGCCTTTCAGCTTGTCCTCAACCAGACTTGTGGTCTCATGAATTGTTGCATAGACATCACGTGGCGATGTTCCATTCTGATGTTGCACTGCTGAAGCACATAGTCCCGTCCTGATCTGATTGGGAACAATGGGTTGCATGGGTCTTGTGTCAGATTGGATCTTTGGTACCGTTGACTGACTCAGTGTGGTTGTGGCAGTGGCAGTGCTGAATCTGAAGAGAACAATAGACTAGTTTTAGTATTTGGGGGCACTTTTGATGCCCCGAAGTGATCCAATATTGCAGTGGTCTTATATTTGTGAAGAGCGACGAAAAATCGGGGGTCTCACACCGATTCCCCATTTCGGTTGTTCTTGGAGAGATGTTAGCTCAGGTTAGAAGCAAAGAAAGATTTTTTCTGTACGTTATAAGGAGCTTGGGAAAATAGGACAAATGAAATGCCCTAGGTAGCACCATATGAAGGCAAGGTCAGTGTCATAACACTTCAGAAACTAGTCGTTGCTTCAAGTTGCAAGAAGTTGATTCCCACAATACACTTTGTCGCTTAAATATTCTCATCATTGTAACTTTGAAAAAAAGTTAGCCATCAGTCAGCGTTGGACTGAAATAAGCCATATTTGGTAACATACAAATCTAAAGAATACTTCACATCAAATAGCTATAAGTAACAATAACTTCGTTCAAAGTACCTTGTGCTGTTGGCATTTGTTGTGGTGGAGTGGAACATTCCAAGACTGATGGAATTCCTGGAGGACCGGGCAATGGTTTCTTTTTGAAATTGTCTCTCCTCTTTCATCCGTTTGATGCTCTCTCGAATGAGATTCTTGACCCTCCAATTGATAAAGCAATACGGAATCGTGATAATGAATCCCTGAAACATTTCCAAAAACATGTTCCAACGTAAGAAAAAAAACCATCGATCAAAAAACCAACAAACATTATCCACGACAACTTACTTGTAGAGAGAGTAAGATGGCTCTCAGATATTGGAACACTCTGTAGCCATGAATATCTGTGGTCGGTGGAGCCATTGTCACTATGTAACCAACTCCAAGGAGAGCTGAGAGAACCAAAAGAGCCTTGGTACTTCGGTAGTTATGAAGGTTGCCTTCCGAGTTCGTTGGGTCATTCCTGACTTTGGCAATAACAATCTGGAAATATGAATGGAACAAATGAACCTGACCAAAAGCAACTGCTGTCTTCATTCCCTCTTACTCAATTATCTAAACGAGCAAAAACAGAACACCATCTAAGGTTGAAGTTTTGTAAACGAAATCCTTAACATTGGACGACAGTTCCATGTTTCATGTCCTTGAGGACTATGTCAACCCTTCCTTGGCTCTTTTTTCCTCTGCCCTGTTCTATTCTATTATGCATGAACTAGGAAGGCTCAACAACATCTACAGTGTAGTATTTGCTGAATAATTTCGTAGAGATCATCTTTTGTGGACCAGATTCTGGATAAGAGGACCCTCGAACCCACAAAGCTTTGGCATCCGTTGCTGCTTCAAGCATGAATGAAGCGCTAGCCAAGATCAGAATTTCCATTTCGACTCCATGTTGACCACTTTTTCGGGGTGCCCAAAACGGCTTATTTGGTCATTAAAATCGTATTCTTCCATTATAGCTTGAACTAGCTTTATTCTCGATTTGACATAGAAACGTAACATTCTTGAGTAAATTAGGTAAAAAGCGGGAACGCAGAAGCTACACCCCCACACCAGTCTGAAAGACTCACAAAATCAACTGTTCTTGCATGATCCCTTCCTTGGTCGTCCTCGTCCACGTAATTGTCCCAATTTCACTTCTTCTAACTCAGATTCAGCCGGTTTCAGTAAATTGACGTGGACAAGTTTCGTCTTTCCTTGTTCACCTTCAATTAGCACGTTCACCTCCCCAGCGAATTGGACAATCTTGAAAGGGCCATCCCATTGTTGTGCTAATTTTTTCGTTGCACCTTTCCCATATTGAAACTTCTTCATGTAAACTAAACTTCCAACTGTGTACACCGATGCTTTCGTTTTGAGTTTCTTATCATACTCGTTTTTTCTCTTGATCGCCGCCTTCTTCAACTGTTCCCGAACGCTTGCTCGGCAATCCATGATATGTTGATGAAGTCCATTGAAATCAATGAAATTTGACTTGTTCACTCCCAACTTCAAATCAATTGGTAATCGCATTCTTCTTCCAAACAGAGCTTCATGTGGCGACATCCCAATGGCCTCATGCAACGTAGCTCGGTATGCCATCAATGCGCTTGGGAGAACCTTTGCCCAATCACTTTGGTCCTCCTTTACCATGACTCGCAACAAGTTCATCAATGAGCGATTGAACCGCTCTATAGGATTAGCTTGATGGTGGTATGGTGTGATGAAATGTGTTTTTGTTCCCAATCCGTTGAGAAACTCCTTGAACACTCGAGATTCCATATCAGACCCTTGATCCAACACAATTTCCCACGGTACCCCATATCTTGCTACAATGTCTTCTCGAATCCAATCCACCAACACTGCTCCACCCAATGCTTGCACGGGTTTTGCTTCCGTCCACTTGGTAAAAGAGTCCATTGCCACTAGAATATATTTGAACCCCTCCGACGGAGGAAGTGGCCCAATGACGTCAATAGATATTTTCTGGAAGGGTTCGACAAAACTATCATCGACAGCTATCATGGGAGCAGGAGGTGGGACAGGCAAAAAATCTTTGTGAGTTGCGCATTGAGCACAACTTTTCGCCCACTTCTTGATGTCATTGCTCATCTTTGGCCAAAAGAATCGAGTTCTAGCACACTCCAACACCTTTTTGGGACCTGCATGACCCAACTTCAGGTGCAGTTCTTCCCACACCTGTGCTCTCATCGCCCGGGGAACCACAACACACAGTCTTTCATCACAATCGTAGAATAACGTCCCATCTACCCATCGAAACTTGTTGGGTTGGACTTCGGCCATTTCTCGAATCTCTTCATCTTTTGTTTGTTCTCTCCTCAGGACTTCGATCCCCGAAGAAATCTGCGCAACTGCTGCCCTCGATAAACAATCTGCATCATCATTGGCACTTCCCGGGATGTGTTCCACTTCAAAATCAAGTTCAGCCAGTCGCAGAGCCCATCTCCCCAATTTACCACGACAATCCTTTTTGCTTTGGAGCCAAGCCAATGGTTTATGATCCGTTTGAAGTAAAAATTTTCGTCCCAATAGGAAGTGGCGCCATCTGTCTAGGGCAAACATGATTGCTAATGCCTCTTGTTCTATAACGGGGTATCTCTTTTCCACATCAGAAAACTTTTTGGAGGCATATTCGATCACCACTCTCCCTCCAACTTCTTCTTGAAGCAAAATTGCTCCCACTCCAATCATACTTGCGTCGGTTTTAACCACAAAAGACTTGTCAAAGTCCGGCATTCTTCTACAGGCGTCGTTCACTAGGGCCTTCTTTATGTCTTGAAATGCCTTCGTTTGCTCACTGCCCCATTTGAATGGAACGTTTGCTTTGAGTAGTTCAAACAAAGGTTGAGCTACTTGGGCATAGGATTCCACCAAATTTCGATAGTATCCGGTCATTCCCAGAAATCGACGCAATTCCTTGATATCTTGCGGGATGGATAATTCAGCGATGGCTTGAATCTTGGACTTCAATGGCCTGACCAAGTTTTCCGAAATTTCATATCCCAAGAACTCAATTTGCTTTGTGAAGAAACGACACTTTTCTAAGTTCAACGTCAATCCCGCTCTATTCAGAAGGCCGAGACATCTTCTTAAATCTTCCTCATGCTCCTCCATCGAAGTCGAGTGAACGCAGATGTCGTCAAAGTACACGGTAATATTGCGTTCCCCGGCAAAAATCTTCCTCATCGCGCGACAGAATGTGGCTGGAGCTGATGCTAGGCCAAACGGCATGCGGGTGAATTCCAATAATTCACCCCGAAACTTAAACGCCGTCTTGGGAATGTCTTCTTCTTCCATCCCTATTTGGTAATAGCCTTGATTGCAGTCCAGCGTGGAGTACACTTTTGCACCCCTTAATTCCTCGATTGATTCATCAACTCGGGGCATGGGGAACGCGTCTTTACGGGAAACTTCATTCAGCTTTCGATAATCGATCGCCACGCGCACATCTCCATTCTTCTTTCTCACCAACACAACAGGAAAGCTCCATTCACTGTGGCTTTTCCTCAAGATCCCTTCTTCTTTCATCTTCTTGATGTTTGCTTCAGCCTTATCCATTAGATTGATTGGCATTCGATGATTAGGAACGCTTATAGGGGGGTAAGATCCCGTACAGATTGCATGCTTCACAACTCCACAGTGACCAAGGCCGTGAAAGACGTTTGGAAATTCTTCCTCCATTCTCTTCACCACATCTGGGAGTTCACTCGCGTCGTTGCGGTCCAGCAGACCAATATCTTCAACTAAATCGTCAGACTTGATCATGTCTGCTCTGTTTACCATGTCAATGGCCTTTAATCGGTCCCCGTCATCAGTTCCATCTCGCGCCCATGACTCTACGCCTGCTAGGAAGGCAGTCTCACCCTCCAGGTGACTGACCAACGGAAATCCTCCAATGGTTATAAGCCCATCTCTGGCATTCACGCTCGCGTCGTGTTGTGAGAGGAAATCCATGCCTATCATGACACTCGTAACTTCGCCAATGAAAAACGTATGCTCCGCTTCCCAATCTCCCACGACAACGTGGCAACATCTTGTTCCACTCGTTGGCAAATACTCGCCGGAAGCAGTTCTGAATTTGTTATGGCACTCGGCGTCTGGCTCAAACCTTGATTTTGGCAGAAAACTTGATGATGCACCCGTGTCCACCAATGCGTCCACTTCAGTGCCCTCGACCACCATCCTCAACATTGGTCTAGGCGACATGGCTTTTACTTCTCCATATCTGGGCTTCTTCATAGGACAGTCGGGGAGAAGATGGTCCAAGCTCTTGCAATTAAAACAAGTTCTTCTTCCTTTTGACTGTTTGTTCGACCCATCCATCTGATCATGCTTCTTCTTGGATTCCATACCTTTGCTGGCTTCCTTTTTGGACTTTCCTTTGCCTCGACTCCCAAGGGTTTCCGCGACCCCCTCGGCCATAAGTGCACTTTGCAACGCTTCTTCCCATTTCTTTGATCGGTTGTTAAGAACAGCAGACTTGAGGTATGCTGGTAGCCCATGGACAAATCGATCTCTGGCCAATATGTCCTTGTTGCTTTTTGCAAATCCAGGATAACATTCGTGCACGACCGACCTACACCTCTTGGCGAAGTCGTGAACCTTCTCCTCTTCCCTCATCGACATATTCCAGAAAAAGGCTTGCACTGATGCTTCCCGAAAACTCTCTTCCACTTGGATTAATGCTGCCTTCATGGCACTAAAACTGCCCAACGTCGCTTCACTGAGGTCATCCAAATCTGTCGATCCCACTTCAAGCAGACCCGGAAACACTTGGGCGGCCTGGCTGTCAGACCACCCATTGGCCTTTGCCACCCGATCAAAGTATCGGACATATTCCGCAATGGAATCCTCTGCACGCTTGGGTTGTGGTCGAACCAAAGTCCCCCCTAATGGGGTCTCCAGGATTCTCGTCGAAGTTGTGCTCTCAGACGGGATTGAACGTTCCCCCGGCATCGTCACGCCTTCAATGTCCTCAAGACCACACAACTATCGACAACGCACTTTTTGATCGTGAGTTCTCTCCTCCTTTTTCAAGGACTCACCCAAAGACGGCTTGGGCTGATATAATATATCTAAAGACTCACAACCTTGCCATGACATCTGTTGGTTGAAATTGTTAAAAGTGACTCTGTGCGCAGATATGCCTGAAGTATAGAAAGTGCATCTGCTTGTTCACTCTCGGCTCAATTTTTGTTGCAAGTCTGACCCTAATTCATAAACCAACAACTCAGTGGCGTTTCCTAGGGACCTCTAATCTCTGAACTAAATGAATCAGAAGAGTCGATTCTTTCTCAAATGTCATTAAGTAATCTAGAAGAATCTCAACTCTTTCAAGCCAGACATCTCCAGTCGACCATTGTGAGCCCAACTCCGAGCAAAACAGAGAAGAAAGGAGCTGACCGGCAGCAACAGCCACATTAAAGCCAAAGTACGTAGAGAACAGAGGAGGGGAGAAAACCTGTTTTCCTCAATGGGAAGAAATTCTCAAATGCAACGGGATAGTACATTTCATAACGGACTGCGCTCTTGGTGTCAACGACGACAACAACCATGAGTGACAAAGTTTGAATCCACTGGCAACAGATGCCACGGCAGTTGTGTGTATCTGGTCGCTTCGCGACTTATATCTGTGACTCACCGCTGCCACCATATAGCTTGAACTAGCTTTATTCTCGATTTGACATAGAAACGTAACATTCTTGAGTAAATTAGGTAAAAAGCGGGAACGCAGAAGCTACACCATGGAATTTTGATGGCCACTACAAAACGAGACTAGAGAGTGGATAACTGAATGGATGGATGGTTTGCCCCGAGCGTTCTTAACATGGTTCATTGGTTTTTTCTCGGAGTCTTCTTTGGAACTCTTCAGAGGGTGCCAAACCCCTGATATTGAGCCATCAGAATTGGCTTTGGCATAGTGAATATATGCAGTGTCTCATTTCCCCTCTTGAATCTCGGGACACTGTCAATCTTCTATTTTTGTGAGATGGTTCTGAAACCATTATTGTCGATTTTGGAACGACTTTCTCCATTGAGATCAAGACTACAAAAGACAAATTCTGAATGGAACCAGATTAGAAGATAACTTGGCCGCCAGCATTCCTTCCTTTCCATCTCTTAGACTTGGAATAGTTAATAGAAATGAATCCACTGTCTCATTCCAAAATGAGATTTCGTCCCACAAAAGGAAACCTTTTACAAGAAAAATCAGTCCTCACTTGTGTGACATGGAACCAAATTCAAAGACTATCCAATCAGAGAGGAACAGGTCCCCCCTTCAAGACATGAGAACTTGGTCTTTCATATCATCTGACCAAGATTTTCGGCGCCCATTTTCCTGGAACTGCTCAAGTTGGCCATGTTCCATGGATGGTCCTGTCAATCACAAGCAAGGTCCAGGGTCATGATCCTGGCTCAGGTCTCCTCAATACCATTCTAAAGTCACGGACTCACTGAAGACCACGTCGGATCTGAAGGCTGCTCTTCGCATCGCTCTCTTGAATACAAATGAAGGCAGAGACGACACCTTTCCAAATACCAGGACTACTTCCAAATGGCAATGTGATCCAATTATAAAATACTTTTGGGAGTCAACGACAAAGTTGGTCGCTTTAGTGCATGAAGATAATGAAACTCAATGTTTTGGAGCCAATTTTCATTGCTAAGGAAGGATCTTTTTCCCAAACATTCAAAGGTACGGGGTCGAATCCGAATTTCTCTTTGATGTTCTTGAACACGAGAAATCTAGTTTTGTTCACTTTAGGGCAAAAACTCACAAAACGATTCGCTTCAGAAGAGACAATAAATAATCCTGAGAAATAGGAAGCTTGGGTTCGAAAAAGGAGTCCTAAACTGACAGATATTGTGCTCAAAACTTGCAACTTTTTAATTGCAAAATGAATATTTTATTCGCAATTTTGAATGTCTTCAGTCATCGTCCAACCTTCGACCAAGTTTGTAGACGCGGTCCCTGGTTGAGAAACCAAGGTTCTTTTCATCTCAGACCCCAAGTTTTGGAAATAAGGAAGATACAAAGGGAACTGGGACATCATCTCAAGAAGAGTGGCTCACTTTGAAACCAAAGAAGATATGTGCTTGTGTGAGTGAGGGTGTCCGGTGTAAAAGTGCCGACGATACGACCAAAATCTCTGATCATGATAGCTTGAAGAGTGCTGGTCTATCGACCCATCTCAAAAAGCTATTCCAGACCCTTTTGGAACTTGGAACAAAGCTCAGAAGTTTCGCTCGGGACGCTCCTCGAAATTGTGAAGCAAGCACAACTTTCCCGTTTCAGCCAAATGATTTATGAATTGTAGGTTGCCCATCTTCACGCATAGCTGAAGGATATCTCAAATCAGGAGGGAAAACCATTTTTCTTCCTCATAATCACAATATTCGCAGACTCTCTGCCATTAATATCGCTTTATCCGTAATTTTTAAGGGCCAAATAAGGTACAAAACAAGACTTTTGAACTTTGCAGGCTAATCAAGCTACGCCACAATCCCTGCCAACCAGTGTCTCCAAAATTTTGAAATCTAAAGCGGTATGAATTCAAAGCAAAAGCTTCAACCTTTACGTCTTCTTTCCAATGGAAGCATGGTCGAAATTGAAACATTATGTGCTTAAGTACTCTTATTAACTATTTAACCGCACAACCAAAACCATAACATTTAGGATCAATTATACTTTGGCCGCAATGATAATGCCGTTACTGAGCAAAGCACAAAAATATTATCTAATGAGTAAGAAAACAATGCACAAAAGCTTTCCACGCCAAAAGATGAGAAAGGGATCAAAATATGGAGACACTGTTACTGTTTACATTCATAGATTGCCTTCATAGAAATTTTGGGAATTTTAGCCATCAAAAAGGATGGGTGTTTTCCGCCAAATTTTCTAGATCGACACTGACCTCGACACCGACATCGGGTTTGAAAGTACATTTGAAGTAAATATTTTCGCATTTTTCAAAAAATTACGAAACGCATAGGTTTCACTGACACTGTTTTTTTTGCCCACTCCTTCCCGTCGATAAACAATTAAGTGTCTGGTCCAGTGGTTTAGATGTACCAGGATTGATGGGTGGTAACGAAGGGCCTTGCAAATTCAGGTACGCTCATTTCCGTACATACAGCGGGGTCTCTTCCATCCCATTACCACACACTCATCCAGGACCTTCTCTGAGCTAGTGGGACGCAACGAGGGGGTTCGAAAAACTTGGGCAAGCCATTTCATAAATCCGTGTCACACCCTCCCTGGGCCGTAAATGATTTCACTCACCATCATGATTGAAAATAGGAAAAAGCAGTTTCCGAGGAGAAGGAGGAGAAGGAAAATGTTGTAGCTCCAGTCGAGCTGCCAATCCGTATCCACAATGGGACAACTAAGCATATAAGGATCGTGTCCCTTCCATGTGGATCCTGATGAGAGCGACGAGTTCTAGAAAGATAGCAAGAAAGGTCAAGTGGTACCATTTTATTGTGGTTTTTTTTTCAGAGAGTTTGTGAACGTCAGGAGACGGAGACGGAATGAAATTGGTAATCATTCAAAATCTCAGGTTCGAAAGTGCCATAAATTCATGTGTTTGCTCCGGAACATTACAATTTTCTTCATTGCTAAAATTACAAGGATTGTTTTTTTCGATTAACGCATCAATACTAAAGGTTGTATCTTTGATTCAATTGCAGAATATCGATCGTTTTTCCAAATTTATTTTTGGATTATCAAATAACCTGCGCTAAAATTCTAGCTTGTGGCTACCAAACTAAAATAAATGTCCACAAAACGAATTGCTTCAAATTTTCCCCAAGTGAATTGTGGTCTCATTCAAAGCCCGGAAATAGGAGACAAAGTGATCCAATTAAGGCTTCAAGATCCAAATTCTTTCAAGTCTCCGTTTGATTTATTTCGTCGGTCTTGGTTGTTGTTCTTACGTCAGTTCTGGTAGCGTTTTCCGACTCAATGGTGAGGAATGTGACCGTGGTCCATGTGACCACGATGATCAAGGGTGTGATCCAACCCAAGCAGATGTAATGCCGTAATTTGATGGTGTATGTCTGCAATGGCATGCTCACTTTGATCCACAAGTACAAGCCTAGAATGAAATGGAAAAGTAGCTAGCCTCAATCAAGCGATCAGGATTAATTGGAGCTCTATGTTTTTTACTATCATCTATCAAGAGGTTTCTCTTCCGAGTGAAGCAAGATAAATGTGATGCTGAAAGGCTCTCTGAGCACAGCTTAGGGTTTTGCCAGGGATATTTATTTCTGGTCCACAGAAAGCGACCTCGAAACAGGCCCAATTTTATTGACTAGCGCCATTCGATTCGGTGGACCGTGAAATGTAGGATGGATCCCAAGACGCCCAAACCCAAGAAATAGGGGAACACACTATTCCCCGAGATGGAAATACTGCACTTTCCAACTTGTCCGGATTTTGTCTCGATCGATATCAACCGATGTTTTCGCGGTTTATTGTCAGATTTCGTATGATAAGGTGAAAAGAACCGGTAGATTTTGGAGAAAAAACGAACGATGTCCTAACAAGGAATACGTCGACTTCTAGGAGGTTGGAACAAAAGGGAAAGAAACTATCCATTAATTGTGAGTGAGATTGTTCTGATGGCACAGACAGACCAAAGATTTATGGGAGGATATTGGCTGGACAGAAATCATAGGGACATGACGTTGATATTAATGTATTTCTTGATATGCGACAACGAAAGTCAGGTCAAGAAAGGTTCTAATGGAAACGAAGAGTGAAGATTGAAAGAAACGTTAGGTTTGAACAATTCCCTCACAATCAATGGAATGTCAATTTTATGTGAACAGATAATTCAGCTTTTAAAGGCAATTTTGACACATGAAAACCAAACAAGTTAACAACTAGTTGTTACGTTCTGCAAGTCTGTCAGTCATCTAAAGTACTAACATTAAACCTTATGGACTACGTCAACTCTTTTATTGTCCTGCAAAGTTGCAATTTTTGTTACTTCTTTTGTTACAATAGACGACCTTATCATGCGCTCATGAGTTATTTGCAAAAAAATAAGAGCACAAGTTCTGACAGATTTTCAATACTTTATGTAACATAACTCTCTGAAGTGTTGCGACATTGTTTAATGTATATGACTTGATGTGTCTGATTTGTTCGAACAATCAAGGTTGGATATAAGAGTATATACAATACTAAAAGAATACTTCTGCCACTGACCAAAATTAGGTGTAAGAAAACAGGGAAAATAAAAGCCTTAGGAAACAGTCTTAGATTTTCATCCGGCAGTAGCAACTTTATCATGAGAATTTTTTGAAATTAGAGTATTTTGATCTTGAGAGTTTCCAATAAGCATGTGCCACATGTTGAGGCATTCAAGATTCATTTCAAAGTATACCAAAATGAAGTCAGATTAAAGTTCGTCGAGTATTTATTCGATGCCCGTCAATCTGCCTTGATTTTAGCATACTCTAACTTTTTTATTTGCGTTAAGATATGACCCATTATAAGCATGCACCTGTCAGTCAGCAGTCACAGTCTAGTTTTGAAATTTATTATTTCATATCCAGATTTGAATGTACTGCTAATAACTGATGGTTGTTTGGGAATTGGTCAAGTGGGAATATTTGACAAATTTAGGTTTACAGTTCAAAATTCATCCGATTTCGATTTATGACGAGGATCTTGGAACCGCTACGTTACGACAATATTCACTTTATTTGACATCCGACAAAGAATATGAACGGAATACCAAGAAGGTGGCAAACAAGTGCGAATCACTTTCTGAGCTCTCTCTTGAACATCTTCAAAGATCCTTTTGATCCCAAAGGCCATCATAATATGCAAATAGAAATTGCAGAATTTCTCGAAGACAAGGTCAGTTCTGCCTCGTTCGTCCATCATAACCAGCATTACTAGGAATCAAATTTTTTCATATCAGAACGCTCAAACCTACAAACTCCGATTCCCATGAACCCGTCAATTAAGGAAGACCAAACATGGCGCCAAATCCTTTTCATCTACCGTCCACTTTTCACCCTCGCCGTCGACAAACAACGGAAGCTCTCTGATCAGCGACACAATTTGTCCTATAGATTGCACACCTTGGCAGCTCGGGCTATGTTCTTCTCGAGAATGAATGTCGTGAAGGGCAGGCTCGAGAGATTTGAATTCCGCCACGAGATGAGCTAGTACACACAAGGATAACCCTCTCAGCTAACTCGGTCACGAGCAGGTCGTCGTCATTGTAGTATTAAAGGGAAGGAGGCTCGAAGGCAAACGTCACCAAGGATTGCGTACATTCGCCATGAGTTTGCCGGGGATCTTAATAGAAAACGGTTGACCCAACTTAGTGGGGGTGAGTTAGGTGCATTTTGAGACCTTTTGATCAGTTCCCAAGGGGATTGAATTTGAGTTGTCACCGATGGGTGAGCTCGCCAACGGCCGAGGTCACTTTTTGAAAGTTGATCAGTTCCAAATTGGCGCTCTGAGGGGTACCATATTTGAATTCACCAACCATAATAAGTGTTAAGTAGCCATGTCGGTCAACGAAGCTGCCCTGGCTCATGCCATTCATGGCATCGAGTCTATTATATCGAGGATCATGGCCGATCAAGTCTTGGCCACAGGCTCTCCGACTTTCTTCGCTCAAGTGATCGTTCCATTGATCAGGTCTTTTGCCAAGTGCTCTCAAACCATCGACAGAATGCTCCAAAATCAGATGAAGACGTCCAACAACCCCGACTGGAGCCTATTCAAGCGAGAATTGGACAAGTTGGTGTTCCGCTCCAAAGATGTCAGTCCTGACGAGCAAGACTCGATATCCTCCTGCGAAAGTGCCACCGGATTCTTCAAACCCGACACCCCACCCACCAACTCTCCACCCCGATTCAAGATATTGAAAATTGAAGACCAGAAGACCAAACAAGTACTCTACGATGCCCGGAACCCTCGCCATGTCCTCCCTAAGAGCCCACGCAGAATCGACCAAAATGGCAACACTGGATTGAGATACACGAACGCCGACCCCAACAACGCCCAGACCTTCGAAGATTTGACCCATATTGTGACCGATTGCTTCTCCAACGCCATGTCTGAAACGGTTTTGACCTCCAAACTGCGAAATAAGGACCTTCATAGCCACCTGAAAACTGTAGTGTTGCCAATTCAACGCATGTTTGCCAAATATTCCAATGCCGTGTACAACTTTGTCGAGAGGAAGATTCTTTTGGAAGGAGGGAGTGATCGAGTCGAATCGTGGCGAGTGATCAAGGCTGAACTTGACAAGGTCCATTTTCGTGTCAAAGCCACTTAATTACGGCTCGAATCCTATCTTCATTCCAAGGATACATACATACATATACAAAACGTGTAGAAGCATCAAACGAGTGAGTGAATAATGCGGTGTACATTATCGCCGTGTTCTTCACG
Organism: Tigriopus japonicus; assembly: GCA_010645155.1. Classification (NCBI taxonomy): domain Eukaryota; kingdom Metazoa; phylum Arthropoda; class Copepoda; order Harpacticoida; family Harpacticidae; genus Tigriopus; species Tigriopus japonicus. The sequence continues at coordinate 9,090,473 of CM021317.1, forward strand.
CTTTCCTTCCACATATCGAGGCGTGAAAGGAGAGGCGCCAGACATATCAATTACCCACCGAGAAAAGAGTTGTCATCCGCAAAAGTAAGGAGTGGAACATCCCATGGACCCACATTCTTGTTCCCAAATGCGGAAGTTCGTTTCCAATTACGCCTTGATCTGTATATTTGCTTTCGTTGTTGGATTTGCCGTTGGAGTCGAATGACCATGAATTCAATTCTCGAGTTAATCTCGACCATCAATCACCTCTCTTGTTTGCGTTCTTGATTGCGTTTCCCGTTTACACAGACGTGCGCACCTAGTTGTCCGAATGGCATCACTGATACAATTCAATATGAAGCGAAGCCGAAAGCAAGCACGGCCATCACCGACAAGATAAAAAAAACCACGAATGCCCACTGAAGAAACGGGCTCGGGTTTGTCTTGAATCGTCAAGAACCCTTGTCGCTTTCTTCAGTGTCTCGAGCCAAAGAAACAATCCTACAGTGTGCGTAAAGCCTTGAATGCATCGAGTATCCATTCTTGAACTAATATGTTTTCCTAGAATAAATCGCCGCTAGATCATGTCCCCACAAGTTGGTTCTTACATTTAGGTACAAGCTAAAGAGGTCCTAGGGTCTCTGCCGGTGTTTTGGCAACAAAAGCAATTTTAGAGCAAATCCTTTTAGGATTCAGTTTTTGTAGAGCACTTTGGAATTGGGAGTGTAATCCCCTCACGTGCCCGAGCTTCTCGAGACCTACGAAGAAGAATGTCGAGAGTGACCACTTCAAAACTTCGGAACTAAATAATGTGGGCCACTTTAGACACGTCGATGCGGTCGGAAGATCGGGGATGCTTGAGATCGAAAAGAAGAAAAAGCGAGTTTACCACCAAATTTTACTGAAAAGGAACGTTCGAAAACCATCTTTATTTGATGACTCTCATTGGATATTTCTGTTTGAGTAAACACCGAAATTGATAAGGTCATTGTAATTTGTCAAGGGTGCAACTTTCTTTAGGAGAACAAGGTTTTATCCCCAAAAGATGAAGTTTCTTTGTAGTTTGAGTGTCAAGCACAAATCTGGATCCAAAAATGAGATCCGACGATACTGAAATTTTTGATCCATACAGACATTTTTGGAGCAAAAGGGTCCACCAACTCGACCGATTTTGATATAATAATGCGCAGGGCTTGTCAGTGAAATCGACCAAGTAAAATCACAAATTTCCAAAATTTGAGCGATTGAATAAAAATGTAAAGGTAAACATGATTCTACGGAATTTCTTCAAAATGTTTTCTAGAACGTTTATTTGCAAAAAAATGCCTCGATTTTTGTTACGGCCACATATAGAATCCCAAAAAAAAGAAGAGCTATTTAGAAGCCATTTCTAAAATTCTTCCTACGAGTTGTCAAATTAAAAAAAAACACAAATTCAAATTGGTAGTTGGAAACTTCCTTGTTAAACATATTTGAGTTTGATTCAAAAGGCCAATGCGTTTCTATCATTATTAGTGTGAGAGAAGGTATTGAAAATCATTAGCTGGGGTTGTAAGGCAAAGTAACTCATCGTTATCGGTTTAAAAATTATACAAACGACGATATTTTAAAGATGGTGCCGTAATTTTTTTTAATAATAATGTTTATTGCGAGAAAACATCTCATTGTATAATATCCAAATGATACACAATATCTATATCTTAAGTCATGGGTCCCATTCTGGGTCACACAAGACCAATGCAGCCTTTTTGTGGATTGGAATTTTTTCCGGTTTTAGGTGGCGCACCCTGTAGATTCCTGTTGGCAACTTCAAAATGTTTTTTTGCTAACGGCACCTCGCCGACAAAATTCATGTTCCGAAAAATAGGAGGTCGGGTCAAAATTTGCCATTTCTATAATCTTTTTACTTGTGAAAATTGCATGCGATGGCCGGTTTGACCTTCTTGAATCGGCCAAAAATCGGTAAATACTTCTAAAATCATTACAATACGCAATCAATAACCGTGAACTTGAAGAGGTATACATGTATATAAGTGTGTTATTGGTGAATTAAAAAAATCAATACTGGCCCATGTACATAAATAAACTTTTCAAGAGCACTGCTGTATTGTATGCGATAAATGTTGCGCAAATCCAATAGCTCATTACAATCAAAAGGTTGTCACAGAACTAAAAAATATTTGAAATTGTAGCTACGATATATTTTCCATAATCTCTAACCGGACCAAACCTGGTGCTTCTTAAGAGACAAAGTAAGGTTGATCAGTTTTCAACTGACCCAAGTACGTCGATATTGCTCATCTGATGGCAACACAAGACCAATGCAGCCTTTTTGTGGATTGGAACTGGAAGCCTGTCTTCCATGACACAAAGGACCAATTTCATCATTTGGCAAAGCCTCCAATCTCACACTGACACCCACTCTCCAGTCTATAGGAAACACTAAAGAGGCTCCTCGAGACAGGAATTTCTCGATATATTGGAAAAACCCTCACGAGATCGCGCAATATCATGCATCAAGATTCAAAATGTGCTTTCCGCTTTGCTCTCTTCAGACTAATTCTATTGGAAATGCAAGAAACATGGGACCACCATAAAATGAAGGACAAGAACTCTTTTAAAAACGTCTAGGCAAGGAGGCCAAAACAGATGGAGACTCATCAATCGGAATTCAATGAAAGTAATGCATTTATAGGAATGAGATGTTAGATATGCGCCAAAAAACCTCCACTGAAAAATGTCGCATTTTCTAAATTAGTATTGGATTGTTGTTAGTGATGGACCGAAAGGGCTTATAACCGAAACCGTAAGTTTCGACCGAAAGAGGGCTTAACCGAAACCGAAACCGAAAGCAATGTTCACTGTTTACAAAATTGTTCAAATGCAAAATCAGCCTTAAAAATTAGAATGTGTTCGATGTTGGGTCGTCGCAAATTTTGAAAAATCTTAAAACTTAAATTTCAGAGTGTTTTGGACCAATTTTTTTTCGATTTTGTTGTCAAACTCCATTTTATATAGTGCTTGTCTGCTTTCGGTTTCGGTAGGCATAACCGAAACCGAAACCAAAATTTCGGCCGAAAGCGCTTTCGGTCCATCACTAATTGTTGTAATGAGAGAAAAAAAGTATATTGGAAAGTTTTAGTCCCATTGTCTATAGAGCAGAACAATCGCTTTGACAAATTGCCAAATTATAATTCAAAAGCTCAACATTTTATTTCAAGTTTTAAATGGGAATAGTTTTGGGTTCTTCAAGCATGATTTTAAGAACCATGCAGAAAAAATGCAGTTTCTTTTGTTCTAACATTTACCCTACAACTTTCAGTTTTGGTAAAGCTCTCTTTTTGTCCAAATCAAAAAAGTTTTCAAAAAAAGCAATCAAAATTTCTCTTAGTAGATGTTCATTGATACAATTGCAAAATTGTTCATGCACTTCTTACCAGGTGACAATGAATTAGTTTCCCATGTTTTTCAAAGATCTATATTATAGGTTCCATTTTGTTTTTTTTCTGTCTCCCAAAGAGTTCATCATGTAGGATGAAAGAATGCCATTATTTGTTTTATGACAAGGCTCTATTAATCATTAACTGTTAAATGATTGTTACTGATCAAAAGGAGTGCATCTTGAAAATCAGTAAAAAGAGCTAGATCCATATCAAATAAAAATAATAATAATGTTTATTGCGATAGTTTTTATGTATCATTGAACAATTTTTTTTTGTAAAGGGTCTGGAAACTGGTCGGTACAACAGTCGGTGTTGGAATAAAAAAGAGCACTTGAGTTTTCAAGCAAAATTAGTACGAGTATTTTTCTCTAAAACTTCCATGAGGCCGATTAATTGACGCTAACAGAGAGTATTTTGAATTCTTCAAATGTTTAAATCAAAAATCAAGACCAATAAAAAAGTAAATAATACTTGTCTTGCTTCAAGTCCAAGCAGTACAACCCTTTTTGGTATTTTAAGATTTTTGTGCTACTTTTGAAGTAATCATAAACTTGCTATGAGACACAAATTACTTGTCACTTTGTTAAATACATTCAATCCTCTTTACTTTCTTGCAAATTCATTTCATTACTTGAATATTGAGGATTTGATACATTTTTACCTTTAAAAGCTGGCAACCAGAGGGACCTGGGACCTCTTATAAACGATCTTTCGGGCGACCAAAGGCTTCAATAATTATCAAACTTAAGAGCCGTTCACAACACTTTTCCTCAGAAAGTAAGATTTAGGCTTTTTCCACCAACACTGGCTACTTAATGAGCCTTTGATCCTTTAAAACTCAACTTTGATCAACTCTGTAAGCTCTGACGTCATCATCCCGTCAAACCCGGGAAACAGTTTTAATACCTCCAAATGCCAATCTAAAAAATACTGAGCATCACACAAAGTTTCAGCCATTTTCCCCAGTTTAAACGCCAAAAAGTTCAAAGAAAGCGCCCTCTATTGAATGGACTTGAAAGCAATGTAACAAAAGATCATGTCCATTCTGTTAGAAGTTCTAAAGCCGGTTTGCTTGAAGGAAAAGGAATCCTTCGCGGAGTTTTGCCTCTGTCTAAACAAGAGCATATCGTACAGTACGATCTTTGAGTGATCTGATTATGGAGGAATGATGAACGATCCCTTGAAGACCATGAAGGTTTGCCTTTTTATATGACGCACTTACCCTCAACAAACATCCAAAAGAATGTGGTCAAATGGAAGTATCGTAGAGCAACGAGAGTGCAACAAATCAGGGGAGGATGCTCTAGGAAGAAATTCTGGAACAAGAATAGAAATCACTGTAAAATCAGAACATAGTTTACTACAAACGTAAGGTGCAAGGCGGTGAGATTTGAGATAGGGAGTAAGAGAGAAAGAGCAGGAAAAGTGCCTTGAAGATCGATTGGAAATTGTAATGAGTTTATTGACATTTTGATGGATGAACGCCAAACGAATCCGGCTTCATCGGTCTTGAAAGTAAATCACGAAACAGATTGACATTTGCCAAATGTGAGAGAACGTAATGGAACAATCGGACAATACACGCTATCGAGCCTTTCACTTGTTCTGGAATCTTGAAGTTTGATCTAGAAAAGTTTGGGAAGGTGAATAGATTTACGAGAAGGTTCCAAGCGTCGATATTTTCTATTTGTTATTTCCACCTAGATCAATAATTCTTCTCAGCGAGTTCGTAATACAAAGTTGTTGAAAGGGCCTTCACCAAAATAATTTCAGAGTCCAATTATCATGTCATTACTTGAAGTGCAGATACCTAACAAGAAACCAAAAACCCTGAAATAAAACTAGAACAAGGGGCTTTCCAAACAAGGATAAGGCCTCTTCATTACCATCTCAGTGAGTCAAGGACGTATTCATTTAAATTAGCCTTCATACTAACACTTCAATTGCTCAAATAAACGGTGAAAAAGTGTTCCAATTTTAGGATGGATCAAACCTGCTCGATCATAAGTTGGATGCCTGAGAGGATCTGATTGGTAAGAACAACCAATGACATGAAAAGAGTGACAGTATTCCAGAATTTAATGACAAGTGTGTGAAGACTTTAGCTTTTTCTTGCTTAAACCATGGACGGTTGAATGTAAGAGTTTTCGTAACAGGATCTAGTTTGCAGTACATTTACAGGGTCTTCCAAAAGTGTGGACACTCACAAAAATTATTCTAAAGCAAAAACTGCATATATTTGAAAGAACAGTTTAGAGATTGTGATTATGCCTGGATACCTAGATTATTGGATGTTGTATGACCAATCGTTTGGATAGTAAAACAGTACGATGAACGGTGTCTAAGTGACCAGTGTGTGAATAGATCACAAACCGGTTTGTTGTACTGTCTTATCAACCAAGCGGTTGGTCGTAAGACATCCAGTGGTCAATAAATCTATGGATTGTGAGTATGTAAATCTTTCTCAAAGATGCACATGATCAGAGCTCTTTTTAGGCGGTCTGTGTTGACGCGTCTCCTGACGACTCCATAGTAATGGCATTTTTTGGAACACTCAAGTTCAAATAAGTCATTTTTACACTAAGAACTATCAACTTTCAAAATTGTCACTAATAAAGTTTTTTTGCCTTTATTTGAAAGGTAAAAAACGGTGATTTTGTCAAAAGTGCCTATCAAAAAAGGAGTCTTGTGGAGAAAGTTAATTTGGCACAAAAGGAGGTGAGATTATGCTGCATTTTTTATCTCCACTCCCTTAACAATGCTTGAACCCAAGTGAAAGTACTTTGCGTATTACCAAAACATTCCAAAATGCATTCCTAAAATACTAACCCACTGAGGTTGTTTAATTTCATAAGTATTTCCATGTTTGGGAATATAACATTTTGGTTAAAATTTTTAAACAAAAATATTGTGTTCTCGAAATTGCTCAACCATTAAAAGATTTAGGTTTTAGCTGGAAGAGACCAAGTCAAAAATGCATTTGGGATTCATTTTTTCTCATGAGATTTCCTATTGCTATTATATATTTAACAACACTGTACTGCAACAAATTAAATGTTTGCAAAGTTATGGTGGTCCCTGTACGTTTAATGTATAATTCTGGTGGTGCGTCATTGCACTCATACAAGTTCGAATGTTATATAAATAGGACACGAGTGTGAAAAGTCGACTTGTTCCTTGGGCGTTTCTTTGAAAAATTATGGCTTTTTGTAGAGGCAATCGATAAAAGTTACAAGACATAAAAATATTCACAATCAAATCTAGTATTAAAAGATAGAAACTGACAATTTCTAATGCACCAAGCTGTTCAGATAGTTTTCCAGCCTTTATGTTTCGAACAAAAGATCTAAAGCCGACTGTTGTTTAAAATTAGTACGTAGTTGCTGTATCTATTTCCCCAAATTGCTGGAAGTGATAAATCAACATCCTGCAATCGTCGTAATCATGGACGTAAGAAATCAAGTGAATGTGATTTGGTGAGAAGCGCAATTTCCTCTTGATTCTGGACCTATCCAAGACGAAAAACGTGGGTAATTTGATTACTGTCAAGGTTTTTGAACACTCACACCTTCAGGGCCATTGCATGGAAAGAGCAAGAGAGAGAGAAAGAAAGAAAGAGAACGGGGGAAATAAAGAGAATGTTACACGACTCGAACCTAGCCGAAATCCTGGTTTCTCGCACTTTCTCGAAATCTAATCAGCTGTCGAGGTCAGTCAGTGTGACTAGTTTCAAGTATTTTTCCCCATTATGGACGATGGGATCTTGCTGACTCTGATTGCACTATTCAGACGGAGCACAATGAGGGGAAATCTATTTTCAAAGAAATTGCCATATCAACGGACTTAGTCAGACATGATGGCTGGCACCTAGATTTCTAGGGATCTCTGTGTTAATTCCGAGCTCACCAAAATCCCACCTTCGTCTCTCTGGTAAGCGTGACAAGTTTGAGAGAAGCGAACATGTGATTTATGATATATTATCATGCTGCTCCCCCGCAAACCTCCCAAGAGCGAATGTATGAAGGCTTATAGGACTACTAGTTTTCCCGAGTGCTCTTCCAGGGCTTCTAAGGCTTAGAATATGATCGAAGATACCGTTTTCCAGGGGTTAGAACAACACGAAGAAGCTCAATCCGCATTCTGGGCTTTTTTCGGGAAGAAAAATGGACACATGACCACGTGAAGACCAAATAAATTGGTTCCTTCAACCGGACAGATATTCAAGGATGTTTGCTTAGTTGAAAGCCATTTTGTGTATCTTTCCTCCGACTTTCAGACCTCGTGGGCTTGAAGAGCTCTTGAGGATTTGAAGAGCCACAAACTGTCCAAATATGTCTTCAAAAAATCCAATTTCACATTGTAAAAGCCTTTGAAACCTCATTTAATAGCTAACGGGGGAAAGAGGCCACAATGGAATATCAAGTCTAGTTTATTCTTCACTCCGTCAACCTGCTAGAAGAGCACTCAGTTTGGCTCGTATTTCCGGGTCCCGTTTTGATGGATATCCCTTTTCACACCCACTCTTTTTTATCTCTGTGATGACAGCCAGTATCTTCCATGCGATTGAAGCTGTGACGTCAGGGCTTGTTCGTCAATGGATTAGCTATTTATAGCCATCCCACAATTCTCAACTCCTCCTTAGCTTGTCAAGAAGACCTAGGTTCTAATTGCTTCCTTCCATGTTTACCCATTCATTTTGACTTGGGCTTCTTTCAACACTTTCGACGAACACCGTGACTTTCCCATACATACTCAAGTAACCATTAAAGTATCCTGTAGATGTAGCAATCCACTTCGAAGCAAACTAATGGTTTCCTAGTGGCATTTTCTCGCTATCATTTGCTCCCTTTTAGATATTGTTTTGTTTTGAGTTGTTTTCCCCATTCGGCAAATGGTCCGTTGAAGGCTCTCCAGGGTTACTAGACCATCATGTTTGATCTATACACTGGACAGAAAGATTAATTGTGTCAAGGTTTTTCGCAGCCGCAATCTTGCCCCTCTCGCAGGTTTCTCCTTGGTCCAACCACATTGGCCAAAGACTAGAGTAATCTCTGAAGTAGCGGGAAAGTTTTAACGATTAATGGTGTAGGCAAGGAATCCAAAAATGGTCACCCTGACCTAACAAACAACTTCTATTCCACGTGGTTGCATTTTTTGGAGGCGGTTTGTTAAAAGTCAATCCTAAGAAGGTATAAAAATTGGTTAAAATTGAAAGTTGTGGCACAAAAATGTAAGGGAACTTAAAAAGAGGCAAACCTACCGTAAGGTTCCGCTTTTAGTTTTCAACTTTCAATGCTTTTGTCTGTCGTGTTCTAATCATGCTAGTTCCATAAATTTACCAATGGGCGGAGGGCTTGAATCTCAAGGGGCATGGCAACTTAATCAAGTTCAAGTACACTTGGGCAGGGCAATCGTAATTTATGGGCCTTTTAATCTCCGCCAATTCCATTAGGTTCACTATGTGGTGGTGCTCTCTCGGGTTCGAATTATGAGTAACATTTGTTAGCCAGGTATGAAGTGAGTCGGAGGCCAAATGAGAAGTGAACATCGAGGTTTTCGTTTATGCCGGCAAGACATTCATTCAGTGTTCCAGTCAGCCAACAATTTGGCAAAGGCCACGAGGCAAATTGGCGCCAAATTGTTATTTCTCCTTGCGGCAAAAGAACATTCGTAACGCTTTTTTGTCCAAGTACAAACCAAGGACACGAGGAACACTACGGTACGATAATGATGGATATCCTCAAGTAGAAAACCAACTTCGAAGCGGGTTTTCATGGTCCAGATCTTTTTCAGAGATGCTTCCATCATGGACTTTAAGCCGGACCAATTGTTTAGCCTGTTACTTGGGTGTTGGGAAGTTTATTGTCTGGTAACTTTTTCTTGACTTCCCCCACTAGTTTTTCCCCTTGTGCTCCAGGGACGTTCTTAGAAAAGACTCCTCCAAGAACGAATCTAGTTCTTTCGCATGGCTGACTGGTGACTGAAGAATCCAGATCTAGTCACACTTGGGGATTCTGTTTGAAACCCGAGTCAGGGAAGTTGCAAACGATACATGCTGCGAGTGCCTATACATCCAAGGTTAATCCTGATCGATATCTCTTTGAAGTTCAAGCTACTTGCCCCTGAGGTCTTCAAGAGGGTAGGGAACGTATTCATGAGACACCTGAACAGGATATCGCTGAAGAGTAGTGGAAGGAAATGCTTTCCTCACGCTCGAGGACGAAAAGCAAGGCCGTATTGCGCGGCTGTCTTGACTTGGAAAGACTTTTTCCAATTTGTATGCCGCAAAAAACTCCTTTCCTTCCAGTGTATACACAGCAAACAAGCAAGGATAACATGATCAGCCCTAATTTGTTGGGAGAACTTCGTTTGTTGAGCCAAAAAGAGGCTGAAAACCCAGGGATCTTTGCACAACTGACATGATTTAAGAGCTCCATACTCACAACTGAGAATGTCTGATAAACCAAGTGTGTTTACATAACCCTGGTAGATTTCCACGATATGGTCCTCTCATTTCCAACCTAACCTTGATCCATGTGCCTCTTCTCGCAGGTCTTTATATACAATATTTCTCAGCCCCGCGGTTCACATTTACAACTGGGCCATTGCACAGGGTGGCTAGATTTGGTTTATTTAAAAGACACCCTTTTCCACTTTGGGGACTCAGTGGCTCATCTAACCTACTACAAAGTTCCTTGATAGGAATTCTGCTCTGGCAGAATTTTCACATGACAACCTTTGTCACGGTTCAGGGTGTCTCAAAAATGTAGTCGAGCCTATTTCTCCCGAGATTGAACACGGGTCCACTAAAAGTGTAGGACAACTACTTCCAACATGACAAGGAATTTATCCATCCATCAAAACTGTTTGAAAAAAGTCCCTTCCTACAACATATTACTGGCACACAATGGGAAGCGACATTGGGGGTCTCGGCAGCAGCCTTCAGCCTTCAACCTTCATTCAACCGCACACGGACCCACTGTTGAAAGTTGAAGGCAGTTAAAATGAAGAGAGAAGGCACAACACAATTGAAAAATCAATAACAATCACCTTCACCACCGGTGCACATGTCTCTTCAACATTGAACGGCAAACACGTACTTAAAAAGGTCGATCTTCGATTCGAGTGGTTTCCGAAGGTTTTCTTGACAGTGAGCGAATGAATGAAGCAAGAGCTGCGAAATTTTGGCCCAGAGCAGGTTGGTTGGTTGGTTGGTTGTCATGTGGGCAGCCTTCTTAAAGGGAAAGGCTGTGTTTTTCCAGACTACTCAAATGAAGCCTCGAGAAAAAGTGGAATGGAAAATTATCATCAACCGTTTATCCCATACGTGCGAATATGTGGAGCGGTTCTGTTCTTTGAACTCAAAATAACAAACAACTTGGGCAATCACGAAATGAAAGAGAAATATTTGGACTTCAAATATTTAAGTGAACGCAAGATTCTCTGTCCGGCATTTTAGATTCGAAAGGCATAACCAGTTTTGAGTTTCTTTCCCACAACTTTTAAACCCGACCTTCGTTGAAATGATCAAGTCATCGCTATTGGACAGACCTCTTGTCAACAACAAGCCAAAGAACTTTGAAAAACCCTTTTCTCTGCGCCAGAAATCATCCAAAAACACGACCTCCCAAGACCTTGTATTGGACGTCAGATACTACCTAAAGCCAAAGTTTTCGACCTTTTTCTTCTATCGAGATTTGATGACCTTCAAGTCTTCGGCGAAGGTCCTTGGCTTCCATTAACGGCTTTGGAGCTTTTACTAGGCATTATTGTCATGGTGAAAAGGTCTCAAGGTCTTGGCCGAGGGGTAACCAAAACAAAGTTGAGCTTTTCAGCATTGATTATTTTTCATCCCAGTCCTATTCACGTGATGGATCGGGCTATTAAACACATTCCTCCCCTCCAATCTATCTTGTTTGAATCTGGGTCAGACCCTCTTTACAATAGAAGGTCTGAATGCATTCTCTTGTTATCTGAGGATGGTCTCATGATATAAGGCCGAAATTGGACGGCTGCTAAAGGTCAAAAAACGACAGGCCAACCAAGATTTATGACCTAACATCAGGCTACAGGTCAATATATAAATCTAGGCCTTGTCTTCTGTTGCAAAGTTGATATTTTCTTTCCGACAAATCACAATTATCCCATGAAACATGACTACTTTCATCATTGTTTTCAAATAAATAATTTCTTCACTTAGTTTAAAAAGATGTTCCATTACTGGTCAGAAACTGGGACTGACTTGGTCACAGGTCATTTTAACAAATCCCATGGATAAATGTTGTAAAAGCCTTTGGCAATGCAGGCACTCAGGTTTGGTGTAGTTATTGCTGGTAAATTGTGCTAAATAAAGAAGAGGTCAAATGTTCTCTATGTTTAAATATGAATCAAGTTTCTTAGGACCTACTTTTTGTATGAATGTCCCCTATTGTGAAGGTGCGTACTATCTGTTTTCTTGCCATGAAGACCAGAGCAAGAAGAAAGGACGGTAGCGGAATGGCAATCTCAGTCAGCAAGCAGCCTTCAGCACTTATAATCTAAAAAGCTGAGAAGCCCTTTTCTGTTTGTAGAAGATAGCTTTGTTTGCTCCTGGAACATTTTCATGCAGACAGGAGGCCGCATTTAGAACTAACTCTCTCACAGACTCTGCCGAATGAATACACAGCCACACACTCACGCAGATCCATTCAGAAGTCCATAATGCTTGTTGGAAGGAACTGTGCGAACAATCAAAGCCCAAAAGTAGGCCAAATAAATCGTGCCATGATTCATCAGGGAGGAAACAAACGACTATGTAAATGGAGGTCCTTGCTCAACTGGCTTCAAGAAATGGGGAACCATCCGAAAAATGACTTGGAACTGCCTTGGCTTTCCAAAGATGGTGATTGTTTCAGAGTATAACTCTTTCAGCGTTTAAGGCGACTGCTTTGGCATCCATTACAAAAAACCTCACAAGCATAAATGTCATGTTTAGGAATGCTGATTTCAGGCAAATAAAGCTTTCCGCTATTTGCTAGTCTTTTCCATTTATTTCGCAATTTTCGTTTTCTTGCTTTTTTGAAAACAAAAGACTTCAGAGACATAATTTTTGATCTAGAAGAAAACAAGCCAGAATATAATATATTTTCTATTTTTGGTTAAATTATTAGTTTAGTTGATGTTTTTGGTTTAAAAGCCATTTTTTCACTATTTTTGGTTTTTGTCATTTACTTCTAGTTTTTGCATTTGACATCTTTAGTCTTGGGCAATTATATTGGCTATTTTTAGTTTGTACAATTCTTTTTGCTATTTTTAGTTTACTTTCCAAAGTTTACATGTTTGCCCTTTATTTGCCATTTTTTTGGATTGGTTTATTTTGCAAAAAATCCGTAACCCTAGCGATGTTGCAACGAGCTAAAACGTTGGTTTCTTTTTGTACGGAAACACTGTACCTTTATGGTTCAATCTGAAACGAACAATATTTTTCTGGTCACGGGTCTCTTTTTTTTATGGGAGTCAAGTTCTTGTGGAAATGTTCCCTAAATGTGGACTCGCTCTCGGCAAACACCTCTCTTAAACGAAAGACTGACTGATTGGTCCCTTGAGGTAGGAAAAGTGAAGCTGTATTGAACGGAACAAGCCATACCATAATTCAATAGGAAGTCTTGCTAACGTGAGTCTTGCTTGTGCCTTTAGAAAACCATAGTATTTGATGGAATTGAGAACGAGAACTCCTCCAAAAAGAGTGCAATGGCCCGATTTCATTGGAAATAAACAGATCCTGTTCTTAACACATGGAGTTACTAGCGCAATATCAAGACTCTTCGACATTATTTATCTTTCTCAGGCGTACTTGTGAATGAAAAGCATGCAGATCTTGATCTTGTTAGAGCACACGAGGCCCCAAGGAATGTCCCCTTATTTGGCTAGTGTGATAGATGACTGTGATGATAAGGGAACACTCATAATTGTACACGGAATAGTTCGTTATCAAAGCAAATAATTCAACGCATGGCTCTTCAAATGCGTTGGAACTCACCTGAGCAAGAGCTTGACACATCCAACTGAAGATAGAAAACCAGTAAACCAAGAAGAGATTCAGGTGCAACTTGTTTCGGAGACACCAGAGTTCCCTGGAAGATGAGAATGGTTCTTTTAGCGATTTGTACGACAGGTTGTTGTCATTAAAAGGGTTTAGTACTTTTGTGTTCGTGACTCGAAGTAGGTGAGTCATTGTGAAGTTCTCTTTGGAGCGAAATAAGGGAAGCAGTACGCAGAAAAAACAAAAACAAATCTCGTTTTCAAATAGTTTTTTGAAACGAAGGCTCGAGTTAAAAAAAGTGTTGAAAATGACCCTTTAAAGTGAGAAAGTAAAACAAGGTTAAAAACTGTCATTTGTGGAATCTATTCTCTAACTTGTAGTTTTACTGCGAGCGCAATTGACATTTAACTCAAATATGTATAAATCTTAATCTCATTTGGAACAAAAACATTGCTAAAACTGCATCAAAGTAGAACAAAAGGGGTCATTGAAGTTACATGAAAACATAATTTGAATGCTAGATGGCGTTGCATATTTATTTACTTTAATGTAGACATATTTTCTATGATCACATTTCAAAAAGTAAGATCAAATGTTGATTTAGCCATTTCTTGGCCATAATGGAGCTATTTTTTTCAATCTTGTCGAAGAACACATGAAATTGGGCATAAAAAAGAATTACTTTAAAAAATGATCCTTTGAACGCTAGATGGCAGAAGTGTAAAAAGAAATTTCAAAGTGGTGACGGTCATTCAAAAACTTGACACAATTTTTTGTACAATATTTTGAGTAAGGCAAAGAACCTCCCAAAAATGTTTGGCTAAAACAGTAGTTGCACCTTTCGCTGAGCAATATGCCTTGGTTGATGCATATTTCAAAACTATTGGATCCCCAGTTGCTCATTGCAAAAGATAAATGCTTAGTTTTTTGTTCATGAAATGGCCCTGGTGTACTAAAAAAGTAGTGCACAGCCTTTTCTTAAGTGTGTGAAATGAGAAGAACAGTGGGAATGTTCTTGTTCCATGTGGTAGGGCCAAAAAGCATTCTGGTTCAAAAGGAAATTTGGAGAAGGAGAGGCTAACCAGAAAGGTTGTAGGAAGAGTGGGTATTTCATTTAGAAATGGAAAAACTCTATTAAATTTATCCGCAAGAGGGAAAACTTGAAATTGCTATTCTTGACTCAAGGCCTCGGAAAATAAATTGAAATGTCAAAAAAGGCATCAAATCAACTTGTGATTGAACCAAGATGAGATTTCTGTGAGCCACACCAGAGTATGTTTAATAAGGCTGATGTCTCCTCTTGACAAGAGAATTGCAAAAGCAGATCGCATGAGCACTTATACAAAGAACAATGAGTTAGTATGATAAAAATGTGCTCCAAACCAAGCTTACACAAACTAACCAAACCAAAAATGTCATAACCTGCATAATGAGTACTGTTGTTGTTTGAGGTTACCAACTCAAATAAACTGTGAGCCGTTGCCTACTTTATGAAACAGAAGTGGTACAAATAAACACCATTGGCAACTTCCACAAAAACCTACACATGAGTGGCAATAAAATTACGTCTTACATAACTGCTGCATTTCTTTGAGTTGATTTATCTTTTAATAGACCATGAGTCTTTTGCAAATCATCATGCAAGTCGTTTTATTGCTTCTGTGACTGCCAGTTGCAAATGTAACTTTGTGTAATTAGTAATCTATTCATAAAGTTTTGGCAACCTCATTACATTTTTTGTGCTATCCTCTAAAAATTTAGCCCCTTAACACCACAAGATGTACTTGAGAAAGAATTTCATTTGGGCCCTAGAGTCATGTGTTTTTGTCAAAAAGTGGGGAGTACATTTACAAATGTATCACTGTATGTGTATTTCTGTGCACCAAGTGTAACCCAAAAACACTAATAAAGTCATCCCGATAAATCATGGAATTATCATACTTTTTACACACAACAAAAAGCTTCATTGATTCCTTCTCTGAAGCCTTCATCGCTTCAACCTTTTAGTAAGTTTAATTTTTCCATCAGTTACAGTGTTCTAAATCCGTTTCAGAATCTTGTCTTTTGCCTCTTACGTGCGCAATTTCGTAAACAAAACGAAAACGTTTCGCAATAAGAGTACGGTGATTAAGGCAACCTCTCATCATGATTAGCCAGAGGACGTTAAAGGCAAGACAAGCAGTGCCTTAGGTCACTACCAAAGTACATTACTCACCGATACGTGAAATAGATGACGATAGCGAATGACAGGGCGGCGAATGATAGGATATATCCAAAAAGATATATGGTACTCGAGTAATCTGTGGATACCAAGGGTGGGACCGGATACGCAATGGCCTGACAATTGTTGTAGTTGGTCCTCTCTTCCCATTCCCCAAATATGGAACAACTTCTTGAGGCATTGCCTAAAAAAACAAGGATAAACGGAATGAATGAACAGCATGTGGGTGGTGAGTTCCGACAAACTTGAGTCGTTGACAAAGATAGCTCGCGTCAAGAAAATTGGTCTGAGCCAACTCACAAAGGAGACTCATAATCTGTCTCCAGGCCCTCTTTTCCCTTGAAAATTCATGGCAAACTCGTTCGTTTACGCTTAGTACGTCTCCAATCGTGTTGGAAAGTTCCACAAAAAGGTCGAAATTAGAAGGCCGCCTTTCTTGTGGTGCCCTCAAAACGGTTGGAAGCATTCTCGTAAACTCATATCCCTCCACAACCCAAACACAAGGTCGTCGGCCATTTGGAGACCTTTACCAAGAGTCTTGAGAGCGGGAAGTTTGAATCCCCCTTGATACAAGGGGATTTGCCACTTGATACTTTGGGTCGATGGAGAAGTAAATGAAAAACAATGGCATTACAGCTGGCCATTGTGAGCAAAAGATGGAACCACTTTCAAACATGTCACATTCGAGTTAGGCCTATTTTTTTCTTCTCTTCTTGCAGATATTTTGCGTTTCGGACTGGACAAGAATAAATATGTTCCGACAAAACGCCACCATTTTTGCTCCATATTCAAGACGACATTTGAGAGTTGGAGGTTCTCCGAGTTCTCCATCTTTTTCTCTATTCAAGGTCCCAAGAGGCTTTTTTGCTCTCATTCTAAATTATGCAGACATTTTTCTGGGGGAAGTGGGACTCTTTTGTCTCCCCGTTGCTTTTAAGCGCCCTAGTTCACATGGCATACCTTAACTAAAGCCCATTATAGAGGACTCACTGAGAGCGAATCGACCATTATCACCGAGCTCAACTTTACTTTCAATCATTGCCATGCATCACTTGAAAAATGGCAAAATTGGAATTGAAAAAAAGGTGAGTCATTTTCAAAATACGAGATGGAGACAAACTTGTTATTTCAGGGTGACGTAATTTTTTGCCAACCCAACTTTTAGCGACTTCCTAAGAATGCATCTAATAAGGTCAATAGAATTATTTCCGCTTCTCTGAAGCCTTCTTTCTAGGTTCATTCTTTGTAAAGAAAGCTAGAGTGACGAAGCCCTCACGGCCTCCATTAAAGTTCCACTCAAGTAAAGCTTACAAGTATAAATGAGGCTTCACTTCGAACAAAGTTACAAAATCTGGACCACGAGCCTTTCATTGGAGGTAGAGAGCATTCTTTCACGTTGATTACAATGACTTTTCAACGTTCTTCAAAGGAATCGACATCTAAAATCCTTTCTTGTAATTTATGGAGACCCTTTGGAATCAGTCAGGCGATGATCTGCAATCGGACCGTTCGTTTTCTCCTCTGCGTTCCAAAAAGAACTCAAGAGCTCAAGCTCATGCAATCAAAATCCATCCATACTTGAGCTCACCATGCAGATTTGAAAGAGGAGCAATCATCCGGCATAAAAGTGAAATGTTCTCATTAAGTCTGGCAGAATTTCAAGCACTTTGAAGTTGAATCCTGGCTTGAAGAGTCAAATCTCATTTGGAGTTACAACCTTTGCCAATCCAACCGTTATCAATGGGAACGATCAAGCGGGATCCAGGCCATTTGGAGGGCCTTTAACTGAAAGCGTATTTCCTGTCAAAGAACTGACCAAGAAACTGAGTCATTGTCCTAGGCCATCGAATCAAAATCTACCACAAGGGCCATTCTAAGGATAGATGTAGGACCAGCATTTCCATTACCAAACGACAGGATTGTTGGAATGAAGTCAACACAAAAATTTCCCCTTTGTCGGAGAAGTTGGAACAACCACAGATTTATGGAGTCTAGATTCTAGATCCACTAAAAGTGGAGATTAACCTAAATTTCGATCCCATCTGAATGGCACCCTCAAACAAAGCTTTTCCTATTCAAGCATTGAACCATCTTTCAATGCAAACGACTACTAATAAATACAAACCATTGGCAAGCAAAGTTGGAAAAAGGGCAATATTCCTTAATGGACCATCCATTATCAATGATGTGTCGACTTCTAAGCAAGCAAAATACCAAAAATTGCAATACAAAAATCATCCTTTTTTTAAATGTGCGTATCTTGGCATTTGAATAATTTTCGAGCTTTTCATGTGGAGAATATCGGTCTCTTGGCATGATCAGAAAGAAAATTAATATTTCGAAACATGTATAGGTCTTTTTACCCGATTTCCAAACAAGTTTCTTAACTTGAAAATGGGCAGATTTTTATTTCGACATAAAACTGTCTGGCATGTTTTTGGCACTATTGTTCTGAATTTTTTTGACAACACTTATTCGTACACCAATTACCAAAAATCAATTCAAATATGTCTCACCATTATTTGTTACATAATAAACGAATTTAAAACATGTTTTACAAACAAGTTGCATGACAGGAATTGCTTGCTTTTGAGCTAGATATTACTGAAATAATTTGCAAACATTCCAATTTTTGGTGTGCGCACATGCACATAATCTACTCCACATCAGGCTTTGAAAGAGCCATAGAAAGACACGAAATTGGTTCAATACTCATTTCCAATTACTTTGGCAGCATTAGGACCATTTGAGTTCCAATAATGCATTCAATTCAGGAATGAGTAGATTGTAGAGTCTTTTTTCCCGTCATTTCTTCTCTTCCTTAGGAAATTGGTCGCAGGAAGTTTCGAACGTCTCCCGTTCCAATTCATAACTGCGCCAAAAATGGGATGACATTTTCACCTCAATTAGTGCTTCCACAATCCTTTCAAACGTTGAAGACCCTCATTGAAGCAAATCTTTTCTTTTCATCCTCAAGTTCTCATCTGACAAGGATATCATTCCCATGGAACAAACCCGCAGCATTTCTGGGATAATTGGAATCTTTCCTTCGCTTGCATCAAGGCAAGGTCAGTCAGTGAGTGAGTAAGTGAATGGTTGGATGGATGGTTGGATGGTTGGATGTATAGATGTAATGCGTACGTCGAATGCTCGGACAACACTCCAAAGGCATTCAAGATCAACGGACGGACGAGTGGGTCTCTATGGAACAACAAGACTTGGGACGAGGCCAAGCGAACTACTCGAGCTAATGGATGACGTGTCCATTTCTAATTACTCGGATGAGGTGTACAAGTGTACATGATCACTCTCCAAATAGATTATTGCTTATGGGAGAGTGGCTCCGACCACACCATCGATCTGACAGGCAAGCACGTTAATGCGAGCCAACCAGAAATCTCACACGAAAATGGTACACCACAAATCATGGAAGCCACCAAATGAGGGGGTCTAAATCAAATTCCGAACTCTATTGGGATCATGAGAGGCACTGATTGAGGAGAATATCTGAGAAGGGCAGGTTTTATGGGTTGTATTTCAGAATTGCGACCACAAAGATGATTGTTTAGGAGAGACAAAAGGAACTTAAAGCGCAACTTCAGGCTAATTTAGCCGAGGTAGGAAAGTTTTCATGGTATTTGGGCCTTGGGTTCCTCAGAGAGGAAATGAAAATCCAACGACTCACGTTTTCTCTCTTTCAACAAAAGTTGACAGATCCTTCGGGAGAATGGATAACTTTTCTGACAATTTCCCAAAGAGGCAATTTTGGATTTGTAATAATGCGTATATGAGAGAAGCATCTAGTCATCATGAAGACAGTTGTCGTCGTCGTCGTCATTTCTGTTTCAGGTTTTTTCCTTGCCTCAAATGTTATCTTCTTTTCAAAGCCACGATGCTCTTGGCGAAATTATTCGAAATGTATAACTTGACAAGATTATTCATCAAACCCCGAAAGCAAAAGGTTAAAGAAACAAAAAATCAAATTTGTGCTTTCACAAGGCATTCGTCTTATGACGTAAATTAAACGCCTCGACAATTCCAATTTTTGGCAAAAGAAAGAAGCTCAATCTTTACCCCTTCTCTACAGAAGGGTTCTTTTTGACCTTTTTCATTCGGAAACGGGAGCAGCAATCATAATTTGTGAATTCATATTTCCATTATTTTAATCTGGTCACACTGAATTTCACCGTTAACCCGTTAACTAAAATATTCAAGGATTTCCTGATAATAAAGTACATCATTTAATGATTCCACCTCCATTATTTGTAATGCAAGAAAACCATTTCTCTATTGGTTCAACCTTTCAACATAGACAGTTTTGGCGATGGATGACCGTAATCTCGGTAAGCTTGCCCCCATTACTTTTCCCTCAGGTAGACTGATTGCCAACTGGCACCTAGAAAATTAGGATTTAGACATTCTAAAAACCCTCTGATTTTCATGGCAATAAAATTTATTGAATTGCTGCTAACGGTCTAGCTAACCGTTGAAGAATTTCAGTTTTCAATTGGCCTTTGTACCCTTCGACAAGATTGTATCGAGGTTAGGGATTGGCAGATCTCGTTCTCAGAACGTCGTCCAATATCGGGCGGAGCCAATTCCTCAAAAACAAACAAACAACTTCCTCTTCTCTTCTAAGTGAAGCTGATAAATGAGCATGTGAAACTTATTTCTCCCTTGACATTTCTTTTGACATTGAAACCGGATTCAGCTGACAAGTCCCCTGTCAGCTGACCTCATTTCTCCCTTTGAATCCTACTCGCCGTTCTATCTAGAATATATATCTATGATCTGACTGTGGACTTTGTTGTTGAACGTTTGATTAACACAGACCAGGGTCACTCGTGGCTCGCTCGGTCCTTATTTTTAGCTACATGGAGAGAAAGGTTATGAAGACAGCATGGGTGATTGTTTACATTAGCGCCGTGATTAGACTTGATTACGACAAGGAGTTCGATTCAATGCGATCTATCAGGGCCAATGCTGCCGACAAAATTATGCTTTCAAAGGACACGATTCGGTTTCTCACCTCCTCCGAGCGTCTACAAGATTTTGAAGGCCGTCTCCCTATATTTCAAAAATGGAAATTTGGACAAACTATCTTCAACAGTGGTCCAATTTGAAGCTTAGAGTCGTTGAACGTAAAAAAAGAAATCCAAAGGAAGGAGTTTCTTCTTCTTTTTCATCCTCGCAATTTATGGCTCAACGTCAAGTGAGGACGATTGGTGAGATTTTGCTTTCTTCTTCCCACAACCACACTCCAATTTCCTAAGGATTACAACCAGTTCTTGCCTTGGATGACAGTCCATTTCTGGTTCTTTTTAAGCCTTTAATCTCTACTTTGAGAGTCGTATGTGTCCAGAAATGTCTTCCAATTATCGGAGGTCGCTTAATCATGACCGGGAGAACAACGAATCTTGGGACTTCTTCTCGGGATTCCCCTTCTTTATCTTCCTTTGGTGCAGCGATTCTTCGTTTGTTCCATGGTTCCAAATGGTGTGGAACTTATCGAATGTACATACACACCAACATACCATTGGTTAAGTGGGCCATGTGTCCCTCCATGACATGTGTTGAGTTATCTACTTCACAATAATGTGAGTCCAAAGCAAAAAAAACCTATAATGCGGCAGAGAAATGCCTTTCGACGTTCAATTCTTCACCACTGGCAAAAATAATACTAATATCAACTTATTATTTGCTTTTAAGTGGCCTGTTTTAGTCGTTTCTTTACATACAAATAGTTTTTGAACAAAAAAAGGAGAAATGCTAAATTAGTATTTTGTAAAAAGCCACTCAAAAACACAATGTGTATAAAAGAGCATAGGCTAATGAGAAGATGTAAAAATAGGCAATAAATAAAACACACAAAAAAACACAACTATCACACTTTCAACATAGTCCAGGAAACAGGAAGAAGACCAAAATGACAATATGGGGAAGATAATTGTAGTAGTAGTATAAGTCTCAAAAAGGGGAGGTTAACCAGTTAAAGCCCCCGAATGTTATTAGAAATAGGTTAAAGGAAGAATGTGCTTAAAACACTTGATTTATATTAAAAAGACGAAGCATAGAAATTTCGCATTGACGTTGATTTGTCTTGAATTAACAATCGAAGAGTCTTAGAATAAAACTTCATACGCAAACTGCGCCACCCTGACAAATCACAAATGTTTGACGCCATCTATCAAAATTTCAAAGTAAGAATGAGATTAATGAAGCAATGCCCAAATTTGCTAGATAAAAATATGTTTCGTTGCTTGTTCAATATTTGTTGGACACATTGCGCAAAAAATGATTTGTCACATCTTCAAACATTTTCCCTCCTATACATAATTAACGTTCCAATCTGAATGGCACATGTTGTTCATCTGAAGAATAAAACCCAATTTTTTAAATAAGCAGTCTTAAAAACCTTGAGACATATACTTGAATCATACTAGACATAATTCTTCAATATATCAAGGCCTTCAACATTTCAAGGAACACAAGACATTCCAAAGCGTCAAAAAGCAAGTCACACTTAGTGAAACTAACAAAAAAGTGCCTAGGCAACTTATCAATAAACAATAAACATCTGATCCTTTGGTGCATTCATGTTTCCATCAAGAATAACATTGGATTTCTTTGATTCGCCAATGCTTGTGGATAAGTTTCGTTGAAATGTAATTGTACGGCCTTTTCAGGATCAATTTCTCTCAGTGAGCATTCAGCCATTCAGCCTTGTTTTCTATCTTTGAAGAAGAAAGTCCCTCCCCCAACAATACTACTCAGAGATGGATAAGCAACTCAATTACGGGTATTGCCCTGCACAGCATCACCCAAGACAATGGCAATACATCCATCACTGTAGAAACTTTTTCTAAAGCGTCTGCAGAAGAACTTGAAAAACTAGCTTTTGATTAGCATCAATTGCGTATACTACTCCATAAGAATAAACTTTCAAGTGGCCAGATTCTGGTCGGGCATGTTAAAGAACAAGATTTGCCAGTGTCGGTCTGTCAACGAAAACGCACTCATCCAGCAAAAGGAATCCAATAACCTGCGAAAGTAGCATAAACAAAGACATGCATTCTTTGATGAGCCTTAAGCCACCTCCTTAGGACACTCCCTAGAGCATTGGGTTCCTTTGAAAGACAGGGGACATCAATGTAACTTGGGGACCAACAATGACGGAATGACATTTCCTGTCGGTTAGAGGTCTACATTGGAGGAACCCGTGTCCCAAAACATTTGTATGATGAGGACACGAACTACCAAGACTTAAAAGTCGGCGTAAATCTCACTACTATGGGGACTATCGGCTCCATATGGCTTGAATAAACAACTAAATGAGCTATTCAGCGATCGACTCGTACTGCAGTACATGTGGTGAATTGTACACTCAGGATTCCTAGAGAAACAGTTGTTGAGCATGAGCGTAAAATGTAAATTCAAGCATGCTTCCACTACTTCTCTTCATGAGAGGACTTGAACGTTTGTTGATTGATCTTGATCATGTGTGGCCAGGATATTCAGGAATGTCTACGGGGATTGTTGATTTCAAGGGTGACGCCATTTCTGTCCGGTAAAAAGTGCTAGAAACGCATTTACTGGAAGATCCATCCCAAGAGGAATGTGGTGAAAACCTTTGCCAATAGTTAGCATGTTTGAGCTCATTTTGACAATCCGTTCCAAACTTGAAGTGGAACGAGCGAGGCTTGAGCTTGGAACGAGGCACAAATGCGAAAGACAAGCGCCTTAAAAAAAGGGATCCAATAGCCTTGAATGGGAATGAATAAAGAAAACTTCGAAATGCTCGATGGAAACTGGAACCACAAAGTAGGTCCCTCTAGAGAGCCAATTCCAAGCCTCAGGAAACTGCCGACGTTCCAAGTTTGTACAAGATCACGAAAGTCAAACAGCTTCATGTCAACGAACACTTTGAGTTTTCAAATATCAACTCTATAGGTACAGGATAATGTATTCTTGATGGGAAGATAAAGTGTCAGGAAACTTAAGTGGTAAATATTCTTATCTTCCAAGAAAGATGACGTGAGTTTGAGAAAAAAAAAGTTAGCTTTTATAAAAAAAACAGTTATTTACAGAGTGCCAATACATTAGTGTCCCATATTTTGTATTTTTTTATCATTCCTCACCAAAAATTCTTCGTATAGGAGGGATAGGAGATATTTGTTGCTCTAACCAACGCTCTATTTCTCATCAACTTGAGAAATATAATTGTTTGCAAAATAAAAGTTTGCATTACGGGTTAGAAAAAATGGTAAAACCCTTCAGCGGCATTGTTATGAAAAAACGAGTTTTGAACATGTATAAGTGATATAATTCTTAAAACTTCCATGAGAACCAGAAATGGATGCGAGCCATAAGTGTTCCACACAATCAAAGGTTTCAGTCTGAAATCGAGTCCTCATGAGAGGACTTTAAATGACACTGTTTTTGTTGTTTTGTTCAAAGATATTGTAGTAGTTCAAAGTTTATCGTTGTTTTTCTTGCACTTGCGCAATGTTCAACCAACGTAATTGAAGGGTTGTTATGTTATACAGGGATAACCTATATAATAGTATAAATACTGGATACGAACTCGCGGAATTTCCTAGCTCGCAACCTCACACGGATGAGGCCGAGAGTTCGTAAGTAAACAAGAAGTACAGACGGCCATGTTGGAGTGGAAAATCAAACGGAAATCGACCAAGAGTCCAAAAGATAGTGCGCCGATCGGGGTTTTCTGTGTTTCAAGCGGGTCCAGCCAAGTCCTAGCCTTGGTAAAGGTCAACCCCACGCCCCAAAATCAGTCTGATGTGGGTGTTTCGAAGACATTAAGTTCAGCCAAGAACGAGTGAATGAAATAGTGAATGAATGAATGACCACATCATGGAGTGCGAGTGAACCCCCCACAAGGTGTCTTTTCTACAAGATGACGATCAAAGTAATCAAATTAAATCTGATGATGACTAGGTTACCTGCTACCACCTTCGGAAGTGATAGACCTAACTAAAGCAAAAAGAACGAATATGGACCGGAATCCGAGCCCAAATTCCTCTTTTCCGCAAAAGGATAAAGAACAAACTTTCCCACGGACCAAAACGGGGAGTTTCTTTATGCTCATCCATTGAACAACTTAAGAATATCTTACCATTCCTTGAATTATCAACAACAAAATAGCGGGGTTTTCCGAGCTTATCTATTATCCGATTTGAACGTCTTATTAATATCTTTGAACTTACAATTGAACCCATCCATGTATTATCCTGAACTTAACTAACACAAGCCAAACTTTGTATGAAATCCAGTTTGTTTTAGGTTGTGTCACCTTGCCATTGTTCTATAAAAGATGTTCCATCCTCGCATTTCTTTTATTATATGGTTGTGTCTTTTAGTTCAGGATAATTCAAGGACAGGTAAGATATTCTTAGGTTGTTCAAGTTGTCTAATGGATGAGCGCCATAAAAATCCCCGTTTTGATCCAGAGGAGAGTTTCTGGGGTAAATTTGGTTCCTTTCCAAAAGGAATCTCCGTTCGCATTAAGGTCCACATAAAACAAAGAAAGAAGTCCTCAATGTCAAGAATTCCATCAAATGAAGAACAAATTAAGATGACTTCGAAACATATCAGGTGTGCCTACTAGCAATGGATGGGCTCAATATTTTGATTTGCCTTTCGACTCAGTCAGCCCAAATTGGTGATCTGACAGTCTAACCCGGATTACATGGACCCTCTCAAAGTCTTGAAAATGAAATGCTCCCACCAAAATTGAACTGTGTGGATTTTTTGACTCAATTTGATTGTTCATTCCTGGACAAAGGGATCTAAGAACTAAGAAGATCAATGAAACCCTATTAAGCACGTAGAGCCTATCCCTGCAATGAAAAGACATGATCCTCTGGTCCTGAAGGACCCTTAGCCCCAGTCCTGCGTGGTCCTGACCTTCTTGAGCCCCAAGACTTGAAACATTTTCAATCAAATCCACAATCCAGGATTTAATCCTCATGTTTTTCACTTATTTTGTCTCAAGGACGTCGTGATTGCCTTTGTTCCAATTCCAATCCGGATCAGATGGCTGATCTGATCCAGAACCGTCAAAAGTGCCCTTCAATAGTTACAACCAACAACATCTCCGATTTGGACTCCATCTTATTTCAAAATGAGACTATTCTCATTCCTTCATTTTCCTATAGAAATGGTTCCTGCGTCGTGGAGGTGCTGAAGAGGATGGAAGAGGAGTAACCCTCCAGATATCACCACGGATACTTCTATTTAGCATTGTTTCACAGAAGTTGGACTAATGGGTAAAGCAAGATTCCATCTATGTATTTTCCTGATTGTTAAGAGGACTAAAATCCTTTGGAGTGCTGAATGTCAAACGTTCATGAGACGAGTAAAAGGAGTGCTGGGACCTCTAAAATCAAGGCGAAGAACAATTAGTCAATAAATATTAGCACAAAAAGTTTGACTGAATTCTTTCAAGATGCATGTTCAACAGTTTTACTCGTTAATAAGAAATGAATGACATTGTTTCAAAATATAGCCTCGGCCTCATACCATTTTTTCAAAAATCGGAGTTCGTGTCCACCCTTTCAGGGGTTCCTGCGAAGAGAAATTAGTTTCAAGGAAAGACCAAGGAAACGGAAGAAAATCGTCAATCAAGAAGCATGTCATGGAACTTCGCACAAGCAAAGCTTGAATGTGATTTTGAATTTTCAGCAAAATTTGTTTATTGCTTGATCAAGCAGCCAATGTAATTCGATATCTGTGAGAATGAGAAAACGACATTTTATGTCCACCTTAGATAGCAAAAATATTCGACGAGGAATTTACTGTGTTGGCACTCTTTAACATTAAATATGTTAGTATAATTTCTTAGTTTCCAATTGTGTTCCAAAATGGCACCTGAAACACAATTCAATATCATATTTCGTGCCCAGGTCCTGGTGAAAACAAGCATTAGCTTATCCGGGATCTGAGGAATATACGTACAGTATGTCTTTTTGTGTTATATCTTTGTTATTTGAAGGCCACACCTCCATATTCATGATGTAACTGAAGAGACACAAAAATATTCGTGAAATAAATCATCATCATCATCATCATCAAATCACACGGTATTGGTAACATTAAAGGCCAAACCCTGCAAAAAATGATCAAAACTGGGTGTGGAGTACTTGCAATTTGACAAAAATAATGGCATGCCTATTCTTCAAGTCAATGATTTGTCGCACAATTTACAAGTGTACAGTCGGACCCAAATCAGTTATAACATTGGCTTGTTTTAGATCCAAAATGCTCAACATTTCACCAACCGATTTTGAGAATGATTGTTTGATGACTTACATGTGTCTCTATCCTAGTCAAATTTGTACTCATTTTGATAATAGGTTTAATACAAGTGTGATTAATCACTTTTTAACTGAACCGCTCGCACTTTTTCCAAGCTAAGACAGGCGGAAAAAACTGGGAGGGAGGCCCCAGCGCAACATTTAAAAAGTGGCTACAAACCTGGATTACACTGGTCCATTAGCCTTACAAATTTGTCAGTTTCTGTTTAATGTTATGAAGAAAAAGCCTGCTTCTTGAAAAAGGCGCAAATGACACCCTTGCATGTCTCCTTTAAGCAGAACAAATAATTCGGAACAATTCACAAAAATCATGAAACTTCATAGTATCGTAAAACGAAAGTTCATCACACCTTGTCCAATGCCCATTGTGCAAGTTGAAGAACAGTGCAGAATTTTGTGTCAAAGCGCAACTTTTGGGATTATTTTCCGTTGTGACCTCCCACTGAGCTGTCGCTTAAAGGCGTGCTTCTTGTTATTGCATCATGGTGTTCACAACAGAAGCTTCTTTAGGGTTCACTGTTAAGGGTCAGTCCTCCCTAGGGCTTGAAACAACCGAGCTCCAAAGACCAATAGGCAGGGCCACCAGATACATGTAAATTACATTTTACAAAAATCTTCAATTTTGAAATATTGACAGTAGTATATATTGCACGTAGTTTCCGCAGGTACTAATCAATCAAATGAAACATGCATAACCCCTAATTTCCGGCCCAGTGTGTAATGACCCACAGGTGGCCTGATTTTGAAAAAAAGCAGGTGCACAACAAATTTGAACAAAGAAAAGAAGTGATAGACAAAAGTTTAAATTGCACAGCTCAAAATAAATTAATTACTGAAGGTGTACAACAAACATGAACAAAGAAAGGAAGTGATAGACAATAGTTTAAATTGCGTGGCTCAAAATAAATTAATTACTGAATTGAGATGATGTAATAACTTCCCATGCATAACACATCATCATGTTGGATAAAAGAAGCAGGAGCGAACAAACATGAATGAACAAAGAAAAAATTCAAAAGAAGTGGTAGACAATATTTTTATTTTCATATCATTGGAAAATGAAGACAATTAAAGAATAATAAACAAATTAGTAGTGTCTATCCCAACTATGGAAAGCACGGTGATTGCTAGTCAATCCACTCAAACGTCGTAAAGGACGATGACCAATATCCCAGTTCCCCAAGTTACACCCAACCCTTTCTTTCACACATGAAATGAAGGAAATACTTGTTATCAAGATGATATATATTTTGAAATGAAATGAATACATCAAGGTGTATTTAATTCCCTCAATCGCATTGATAACACTACCAATGGCAGGTTATTGACCTCCCACTCCAGTGTTTCAGGTATGTACCGAGCATATCTCGGTCGTTCACGCTCCGGAAGGCTCAAATGCTCTCTTTCCATTACCCGGCCTTTTGCTTGCGAATATCTCCTTTTTAGAGATTGCACTTGCATTCGAAAAGCATCTGGAAAAATAAAAAACCAAACACTATTACATCAATCATCACTTATAAACTTGAAATAATCTTACCATCACTTGATTGAGTCATACTCAGACTCTACGTCACTTGATTGAGACAAAGATGATTCTTGAGGTGGAGGAAACATGATGCATTGAATAACAGAAGTGTACTCATGTTCTCATGCAGAGATTCACATCTTTTTATACAATCTCTCTTTCCCTTTATCACATGCACATGAACACTTCCCCCACCCCTCATAGCCCTAATTAGTAACAAGGTGTGTACACACACACACAACGGGAAAGGAAACAAGACATAGCAAATGAATCTTTTGTCGCCTGCCCAACTCAAGCAATAAAGGTCGACTTCCATTGAAATACACGCCCCAAGTTTACCGTACATATACCTCTGGGAGGAGTCATCCATGCCCCATGCACATGAACACTTCCCCCACCCCTCAAATCCATAATTAGTAACATGGTGTATACACAAAGGGAAAGGAAACAAGCCATAGCATATGAATCTTTCATCACCTGCCCAACTCAACCAAAAAAGATCGGGATCATTGGAAATACACGCCTCAAGTTCAACCTACCCAGCCCTCTGGGAGGGGACATCGAATGACCTCACAGCCTTTATATAAAGAGCTTGTGAAGTAGAAACAAATGTATCAGAAACATTACACTGTCCAACCATGCCTGGTATTGAAATCCCAGTCATCACAATCAGTGATGATGAAGAAGAAGATCAACCAGACGACATTATCATCATTGAAATTGAAGAGGAACAAGTTCAGAACATTGCCAACAACGCCAACAACAACAACAACAACAATGAAGAAAACATTGGGAATGACGAGGAAAAGTTTAATCCCAAAATGATGAGCGAAGAAGAGCGGAGGGAGTTCAATAGAATATGGTATCTGTACCAGTGGCCGGTTCCAACACAACCTGATGAAGAACGAAAGGTCGTAGAAGTGGAAGAAGAAGTTGCTTGCTGGTTCTGCGCATTCAGGTTCCAAGTTTACACCGAGTGTAAGTGTCGGCACCTGAATGAATGTTGGGATTGTGGCAATATACATGACGTAAGAGGTGAATGTATAAATTGATAAAATAAAAGTCATGTAAAGAAGAGAAAAATAAGATCATTTTATTTAGGAATGTTTTCCAAACAACTGACAATTGTGTTAATACAGATGTCATCATTTTTCTTTAGTTCACTGACAAAATGAAGATTCTTCCAACAGTTATGACTATTAGCCAAACAAAATAGGATACAATAGAACCCGCAATGGAATGATTCCAAATCTTGAATGGGTGTGGCATTGAAGAAGATGGGCTTGCCTAGATTTTCCATGAAATGCGTTATTTCGGGAACAAAAGAGGGAATGCCGATCCAAAAGCAACTTTCCGCTAATGAATGCCCATTGCAAATCAACAACTCCAATTGCAGTGCATGAAAAGAAGGAGAGCCGAGACAGTGGATGAACAACCATTTAGCACACGGTAGACTTCACACTAGCACAAGGTTGAATCAAAATATTGATGGGAAGATTAGAGACAAAATTGCTGTAGGTTGTTTATAGAGTACAAATCATGGCCAGTGGTAGCTGCAGTAGTGGTAAGCCAAGGCAGATGATGAGAGTAATTGAGAGCTGTACCACATAGATATAGGCGCAATGCATGGGGATACACGCTCAAAGAAGGGCGCCTCTCTGTTGGGGACAGTCATGTACTAACCACTGAGAATGAATTTCATGGAAGTAAGTTAAGTATGCTGCACATACATGTGTGTATGTACATGTGCGCAATGACTCCATTTCTCAATTACCATTTGCGAGCTCTGGTACAGAAGCATACACAAGTATGGAAGTCTCCCTCCCAATATGTGTGGGCCAAGTCACCTCTATGGTAATTGTATACCTATATTGATAGAAGGAGTACTTTCAAGGTAGATATCTCTCACTAGGGAAACCGGGCAATGATCTCTGACAGGCCAAGATGACAAAACAGACGATCACATATCCTACATTGCGCACAAAAGTAGACCACCCATGTCAGGTGGTAGCACTATATGATTCGGGGCAAGTGCGATAGGAGTTTAAGGAGAGTGGTTAAAAGTAGATAGATGACACTACACCATAGATGCAAATACAAAGCGCCTATTAATCAAATCAAAGAGCGCTTGTAATGGTAATGACGATGTTGCTGTCACTGAGCAAGGATTGTCTGTTCATACTGAAACCAAGTCTGTATTTGCGTTCAATGTGTTCATTTGAGTTTTCATTTCCAAGTTCTGATGCTAGGCTTCCCACAAGTAGGGGACTTTCCCTCCCAGAACAGCTGGGACGAGCTATCTCTGTTAGGAGCCTTTTTTCTTTTCCAAGGGAAAAAGTAACTTTCGTTAACCAAATCATTGACCATGAAAAATAAAAATTGCATTTGACTCATAAGACAAAAAGACGAATCAATAACCTGATGGTACATTCAATTGTCAATTGTTGCTCGAATCATATCAATTTTTGTGCTTAATTCCGCAAACCCAACATGGATTGAGTTAATTCGCATGGCACCTCTTGTCATGGACTGTCAAATTCCACTTGTGACAGAATCCAACCTGACATGCCACACATTGATAAGGTTTACTCGTTAAAATTGGCGATCTTTAGCATGATAGCTGATTTAAAAAAGGCGAGAATGGAATTAAAAATATGAAACAATGAACCCTGCACAAAATTTCAGCTGATTCCACAAAATAAGCGCCTCTTGCGGTCAGATTGAGTCATAGTTGCCAGCTAGCGAGTGTGTTTTAATGCCACTCATTGGCAAACCGTTAGAGATTTTCTTGACATCAACATTTCTCCGAAATGTTGAAGTTTGATATCATAATGCCATTGCAAAGAAATGTAAGCATCTAAGGAAAAACCTATTTCACCACAGTTTTGCCAAAGGTGGCATTAAAACCCGCTCTCTAGCTGGCAACTATGTCTGAATCTGACCGCAAGAGGCGCTTATTTGGTGGAATCAGCTGAAATTTTGATCAAGGTTAATTGGTTTGAAACCAAGTTTACTTTAGCATAGTAGATTCGTCAAAGTAGAGTAGTAGTTTACCAGGCACGATGTAAGTCAGACTAATGAGGAACATTCTGAAGCTTGTCTCTAAACGTTCTAATGTCATTGACCCCTATCTGCTCAACAACCACGCAATAGCTGAGCGTATGTACCTGCAAGTGAATGTAGTTAATGCCAGCGTTTCCACCTCATTCGATGACCTTGAAAAGCCATCCGGATGATGGATCAATAAGGGTGGGCAGGAAGAACAATGAACGCAATGAGGTGGAGAGCTAATTTAAAGCACATGTCTGCAATGTTTACTTTGAGACTAAGCCAACTGATTGAAATGTCATGATTCACTTTTTCAAATATAAAGTTTGGAAATAAACATGAATCATGGTGGCACATTATTTCAAATTTTCTTGTATTGACTTATAATAGAGGAGTCAGGACGGTCGGGTTGGATACATTGACGGTCAGAGAACACGTTGTACATACAGTTGAATGTTTGTACATGGTCATGGTGCAAGTAAACGCGGGAAAACATCTCTCTTTTTTTTAAAGTTCTCTCATCAAAAGGACCATTTCTTTCTTTGATCAAAGACCGACAAATCAAAAGACAATGCATAATCTCTTTCGTTCCATGTTGGAGTCAGAATTACACCTACACAAATGTACATAAGCAGTTACTTTTTGGACTTTATGTTCGTTTTGCCTCCATTAAGTAACGTAATTTTGATCTAATCTAAAAAGAAATCCAATCAAGCACTTCTTCAAAGCTGATCTCGGCATTATTTTCTAAAGGAACAGATTTCAGAGTCAGTGAACCAAGTGTAGAAACCTCAAGACTCAGAAATATTGCCACCTTCAATTGATTCTTTTCAAATTTAGTTTTAATGACATTCAATTTAGTCCTTTTTTGTCTCATGGAAGCATTTCCATGACAAGTGATAAATCACCCCAATCAAAAAACAAATGGCTTTGACCAGCGCATCTACATCAATTCTGTGACATCATCAAAGTTTTTTTACCAGATTCTTCATAGATTGTACTACCTTCTCTGCATGATCATTGCCAGATGGGTGATATGCTAAAGAAATGAGATGATCACTTCCAAATTTGGCACATTGTTTAACAAATTGCTTGGAAAAATCCATTGTTATTTTGCCACGGAATCCAAACATTGTGAACAAGTTCACCATAGTTTGAGTCACATTGAGGGCTTCAGGAGATTTCTTGTCATAAGACTTTCAAACTGGCCAGCCTGAAAAAACGATTATGTATTTTGGGAAAGGCTAACCTCCAAATTGAAACAAATCACTCAAAATTTCTTGGGAAAGACAAACAAAAGGGTTTCATGGTGCTGTGTTTGACCATGAATAGAGCATTGAAAGCATGAAAAATCATAGTTTGTCTTCCTTCCTGACAATATTCTTTTGACCATCCAACATTTCTCTTTGGCAAACCTGTTTTTGGATCTAAAATCGTTGTTGGAAAATAAAGTTCATTTTAGAGCAGAGTATTTAGGTTTACTTCAGCGTTTAGTAGTATTTATTTCTAAGTTGCCATGGCACATTTGTTTGAGCTTGAAAGGCAAAAAGACAGATCTTGTCAAGGCAGTGTTAGTTATAATGGGAAAGATTGGGCATATACACATTTATCTTTCCTCTGAAAGATCTGACTGATTGAATCATCTTGATTTTTGGGTCCAATTTGTTCCATAGCTTGACACCTTGATTTACAAAGGTTGTTGAGTTTTGTTATGTAGGAGTTTCCTGTCGGGTTGTTGCTCTTGTTTCACAATGAATGCATTGATTTGCTTGAGTCTCCAGGACTGTTTGGAGGGTTTCATCTACCCCTCGTCCACTCTGATTGTATGGGCTTTCCACATTACAATTAGTGTGGCTTTGATTGCTTTTTTGATTTAGAGAAAGAAACACGGACGTTTTATATAACTCGAGAATAGAAACCTTATCTGACAGCTTCACTCCAAGATATTCGGGAAGGATTTTGTATGCTGTTTGAAGTTGAGCTTGGTAACCAGGTCCGTATTCGTTTTCATGCTCATGTTCCTAACACGAGAAAAAGTGGCAAACAGCATCTCAATAACGATAATACCAATGACTCAATGACATGCTTCAATCGAGAGCACGGGATCTTTGAAAGGAGCAAACTGAGTACACCCGGACCTCCTCTCAGTTTTCTGATTAACCATCGAACATGGGTTTTCCAACAAACATGCATACCCGGAAATTTATAACCAGGTTTATCCCATACAACGGGTCCATCCACCATAATCTCCATTGGTGTAACAGTCAGCACTCTTCCTCTCAAGACCATTATTGAAGTCGTTCCAGGGTTTGCCTTCAGTGCATATGCCGCCATAAATGTTCTCCAGTTGTGACAACAGTTCCCTTGGACTGGCCACTCTTGCAACAACAATGGAGTCATCCTCAAAACATATGAGCCCCTCTCTATCATCATTGTCAAGCCACAAGAGAAGATCAGCGATGTAAATTAAGAATAAAAGCGGGGAAAGGACAGACCCCAGTGGAGATACACATTGAATTTCACGAAATGGTGAAAGACGTCCATCCACTTGCACAGCTTGGATATGTCTTGACAAGAATGAGTGGATCCATTTTATTGCTCTTCAATCAAAACCGCAGATAGCAAGCTTCTCTTCAAGGATGGACCACTCAAGTGTATCAAAAGTGGACAACAAGTCCAAGTGTAGAATAGCTGTCGCTTCTTTATCTGTTCCTTGAGAGGCTAGATGAAGGAGATTTGACATGGCAGTAAAATTTGAGTGATCTCCCCTAAAAATATGCCGACCCTTTGGGAGGATGTTTTGGTCTTGCAAATAAGCCATTATCTGAGAATAAACCACTCAGCCCCTTTCCAGATCTTGGGGAAAACGCCAGTGACAAATGATTGATTGACAAGATGAGTCACAGGCTCTGCAAGGATCTCCCTTTCCATATTCAATGTCTTTCTGTTGATGCCATCCAATCCAGAGCTAAATTTATCTTGTAGGGAGTTTATAGCCTTGATAACTTCTTTCCTTTCAAATGGTCTAAAGGTGAATCGGTCAACAATTTGCCCACGTTTTTCCCAATATTTCGATAGGTCCAATCACACCAGGTTTTTTTTTGACTTTGATAGATGTCAATTTGTTTTCAAAGAAGGATGCAAGCTCTTCAGATGTTTTTCTTGGAATCAGTCAGTACCTGATCTTCAACCATGATGCAGCTTGAGCCACTATTTGCTTGCTTTTTTGGTGTGTGCCTTGTTGATGGTATTCCAAACATTTTTACTGTACATGCCTTCTTTGGCTTGCGTTCTTGTTTCTCTTCCAACTCAATTCACACAACAATTTCTCGATTTTCAAAGCATTTACAAAGAGCATCTTTCTCGATTCTAACGGCAGCATCACATTCTCTTTTTGGAGAGTCTCTTTCTTGCAACACTGCTTTTGTATCCTCACTCAAAGCTCCTTTATAGGATGAGGGAATAGCAAAAGCGCACCCTGGTGGGTGCTTATCTAGCACCCGGTTGACATTTTTTCTATGAATTTACCCATAAAATCCGTGTCAGTATCCCAACAAAGATAATGACATGGAATTCCCCAAAGATCTGTTAAAAGTTTTCTTTTCTCATCTGTTTGTGGCATCTTTTCGCAATCCACTTTTTTGATTTTGATGCATCCAATTTCCTCCATGGAATTGTAGCCACAAGAAGACAATGGTGACTCACAGCGCTTGGAGTTTATAAGTTGTCAAGCAAAGATTTGGACAGCAACATATGTGGTCTATGGTTGAATGACAAGTCTCATCTTGATCTCACCTTTCTTCAAAAGTGTGCTGAACTCCTGTCTCCATAAGGTCACAGACCCGTCACTAGAGTCAATTACCCGCCACAGAGACATCAAATGATGATTGTCACCTTCAATTCTCCTAAGGTCCAAGTTCATGTCTACATCCATAATTATGAGCTTGCCTTCACACACTGCTGCTCTTGCCATTTGAGCGCAGAACTGGCTCAAATGCTTAGGCACATGTTGTTTTATAGACACCCCACTCCACCCACCCACGGTAGAACACTGCAATGAGAACCTTTTTGTCCCTATTTTGTAATCCCTCTAACTGGATAGGTGGGAGATATTTGTCCATAAGGTTATCTCTCAGTCTAAACCTACACTGCAATAAAAGCTTTCGAGTACTGTCACCCTCGCTTTGTTGGTTTTTGTTCTTGGGAAAAACATGCCAAAACCGGCGTTTTTTCAAATCTTACTTTTATCCAGGATATCCAGGACTAGCAATCACCGTGCTTTCCATAGTTGGGATAGACACTTACTAATTTGTTTATTATTCTTTAATTGTCTTCATTTTCCAATGATATGAAAATAAAAATATTGTCTACCACTTCTTTTGAATTTTTTCTTTGTTCATTCATGTTTGTTCGCTCCTGCTTCTTTTATCCAACATGATGATGTGTTATGCATGGGAAGTTATTACATCATCTCAATTCAGTAATTAATTTATTTTGAGCCACGCAATTTAAACTATTGTCTATCACTTCCTTTCTTTGTTCATGTTTGTTGTACACCTTCAGTAATTAATTTATTTTGAGCTGTGCAATTTAAACTTTTGTCTATCACTTCTTTTCTTTGTTCAAATTTGTTGTGCACCTG
This sequence comes from Tigriopus japonicus, assembly GCA_010645155.1. Classification (NCBI taxonomy): domain Eukaryota; kingdom Metazoa; phylum Arthropoda; class Copepoda; order Harpacticoida; family Harpacticidae; genus Tigriopus; species Tigriopus japonicus. Next base: position 9,126,688 of record CM021317.1, read on the forward strand.
CTTTTTTTCAAAATCAGGCCACCTGTGGGTCATTACACACTGGGCCGGAAATTAGGGGTTATGCATGTTTCATTTGATTGATTAGTACCTGCGGAAACTACGTGCAATATATACTACTATTGACAAAAATGGGGAATTTCTAAAAAAAAAAGTGGGAACGTTGCTTGATCTGTGGAATTTTTTGTAGAAAATGGAAGCTTATCAGTCAAAATACAAGTACGTAAAAAAGTCAACATTATAATTGCAAAAACGTATTATCGGGGATTATTATTGGGGCCACCAGTTATATTTTACAATCTCATTCCAAAAATTGTAATTTTTGTCCCAAAATTACAAAAATGCAAAACTTAAAAAAATCATTAGGTTCACGCTTTTCAAATATGACAAACTGGAGTCCCTGATCTGCATCTATAATGTTTTTTTGCGAGAATACACAATATCTCATACAACATGTACAGTCATGAGGCTCATTCTGAGTTCTTAGAAGGTTCGTCATGTGTGCAAACTCGATCTGCCGGCCAAAGGACCATTTTTTGACTCAGTAATACATTAATGGCCCTCCTGAGTTGAAAAACGACCAACCTTGAACCCATTTGAAACTTTTGTCCTTGGTTTGATCTAGCCAAGAAGCACGGAAATCATGGAGTGGGAGGCTAGCAATGAGAATTATGATTTCCAGCAGAAACGAACCATTTGCGTTCTTCTGCAAATGAGACCTGGCTTGCATTGAGAAGAACACGTAGTTCAAATTTCAGCCCAATCGAATGCCGGAGTGAAAAGTTATGCCTTCTCAAACTTATGTACTGAAGAGAGCATAAAATGAATGAGCTGAAAATTGAAATACGTATTCTTGTCAACATATGCCAGGTCTCATTTGCAGACGGTTGTACCGTTCCGACTTTGTCGAAGAACCATTTTTGGATTTTTTTTCTTTTCTTTTGGTGCTAGGGTCGGAGGGTTGAGCCTCGCCCGGCCAGCGAAGCCAGCCATCACATCGTCCAAAGTTTTTCCGATAGGCAAACTCATGTCCGGTATCAAAATGGTTCTCCGTCTGTGAGTGTGGATTAGCGTCTAAAAGTTTCCTTGAGAAAGGTCGGGGAGGAGAATCGAACCTGGGACCTCTCTCACTATAGGAAACTGCCCTAACCACGTCACCACGTCTCCTCCCCTATTTGAATGTGTGGCGAGCGTATGCTCGCCCAAGGACATCTAGAATAGAGGTGGACTTTTCACGGCACGGCAAAACGGGCCGGAGGTGACCCAAATCAAGTGAAAGGCAAAGATCGAATGCCAATTCAGCCGGAAATTTAGAGCAGCCTCTTTGGTCTTCTGGCTAATTTGGCTGGGCGAACTGCCAAAGATAAGGCCTCTTCTAGATTAAGGGTTGCTTGATGCAACTGTTGCAATGTTCAAAATGACTTTAAGATGCTCATTGATTGGCCCCAAGAGCAATAATTGGTTTGAATGTTATACAAAGGTGACTTAACTTATTGTTTTGCCACACTTTAAGTCAGCTGGTCTGTCCTAATTTGTTGGTTCAAATATAATTAATCTTAATATATATATTTATATCAATGAAGACCTTTCAAATAAAATCATTCAGAACGTAAGTGTCTTTCAATAGTCTTAAAACACTACACGATTGATTTTGTGTGCAGTTTTTCTGATTTGCGGGAGACACCCTGAAGAAGGAAAACAAGCTCAGTTCTTTCAAGTCGTGCAACAAAGTTCATGTGGCTCATAATTTATAAAGAGTGTTTTAGTGTCTATTTTCCAATGCATCATCATTCCCTAATCAGTGTGTTTTGTTTAAAGTCTTGTAGTGTCTTAGAAAGCTCTCTAGGTGCTCAATGTTCTCATGAATATCAGAAGTGCGAGGCCGGCCTCTCAGAAAGCTAAAGGCTGGTCTACATGTGAAACAAAACGGCAAATATTTGGTCAAATCCAAGACAAAATTAGCTTGGTGGCAAATATTATTTTCTGTTTGTCAAATATTTCCGACTTTGAACATGTTGAAATGTTATTTGTTCTTAGGCTAACTTTTTCTCGTCGACAATCGAAATACACATCGATGCATGCAGGGTGTCTAATCACGAAACGATTATTGTTAAGTAAAAACTTTCAAATTAATGGATTGAAGGACAAAACAATAATCCTCTAACTTTTGAAATCAAGATAACCAAAATTGAACGTCATTTGTGAAAGATTGCAAGGATCCACGGAAATGGACGACATCAAAAGCCATCGATAATCAGTTGGTAATGTTATAGACTAGTCACGTCTCAAAAGCGTCAACTGACAGGTTCGGAGGAGTTTACAAGGTAGCAACGTTGCCAGGTGGCAGTTATGACTGCCAATGTTCACCAAAAACCAACTAGACAAAACCAAATACCAGTGGAGAGTCGAGGTCTTAAAATGGTTGGGGGGACAAGAAAAGGACTGAAAATGACAATAGATATTGTCAATGTCCATAGCGTGGCGTTATGCGTAAGACTTTCCATCCAAATTAAATGACACTGAAGGAAAGAAAAAAGTCTTGGGCATAAAGCAAGATTAAAAAAATGTCTTTGAAAAGTGACAATATGTGGCAGTATACAATTCACTTTCTAAATTACGGGACTCTCCTACGGGAGTTTTCAAACAGTATTTGGCAGTGCCAGTTTAAAACAATTTGAAAAAATGGGCAGCACTTTGGCCAACGGGAAAAATATTTGACAAACTGCTCAAGGAGACAAAAGAAGTTCCCAACTACTGATGGGTTTCGAGTTGGATTTTTGACCGAGTTTTGCCACTTTGGATTTTAAGGTCAAAAAGTTGACCCCCAACTAATCTTCTCAACTAGAGACGTCATAAAATATGGGAGCACTGCCAACTCGAAATCCAAAAGTAAAGCTACTGATGGAACTCGAAATCGAACTAGTTCGAGTGTTGTCAAATTGGTCCCTGTTTAGGTCTTTTTGAAAACGTTCAATACAACCTGCCCTAATCAACAATGATAAACTTCCGAGTAAAAAATGGCAGCACTCCCGGTTCGAAACCCATCAGTCATCGGCCAACGTCCTCCTTGATGTCAACCAAGAGACATCTGACATGCTTGCAAATGACCTTTACAATGAAATCCCCGGTGTTACTGGGGGGTGCGTTGATGATGAAATTGAAGTGAATGGGGTGAATGAGACCTTGTCTGAAGATAGAGATGATTACCGTGTCCAAGACGATGATGGAGCTGAATGTTGTGGAAAGGATCAAAGAAATGAATTAGATCCCAAGGACAGAGAAGGTGTGGACCCAAACTACATTGCTTCTGAAAGACCGCAAAGGAGTAGGAGACCTCCTGATCGTTTTGGGGAATGGGCAAACACTTGTACCAACATTTCCGTTGAGCCAAAATCTTATGACGAGGCAATGAATGGTCCAGAAAATGAGTGTTGGCTTCAAGCAATGCACGAAGAGATGGAAGCCCTCGTTGAGAATAACACTTGGAACCTAGTTGATCTTCCAGTTGGCAAAAATGTGATCAAGTCGAAATAGATATTCAAAGTAAAACACAACGCAGATGGATCTATTGAACGATACAAATGTCGTTTGGTCGCCAAGGGGTTTTCTCAACGGGAGGGTGTCGATTACGTTGACACATATTCGCCTGTCGTGAGATTTGAAGCCATTCGCACATTGGTTGCCTTGGCTGCGGCGAGGGGATTTCAAATCTACCAATACGATGTAAAAACAGCCTTCCTGCAAGGCAATTTGGATGAAGAGTTGTTCATATCTCAACCCCAGGGATTTGTCAAGATCGGGGAGGAATCCAAAGTCTGTAAGTTGAATCGCCCTTTGTACGGCATTAGACAGGCTTCAAAGTGTTGGAACACCACATTAGACGAGTTTCTCAAGTCTATTGGCTTTGTTCCATTTGCATCTGATCCTTGTATCTACCAGAAGGATGGCAAGTGCATTCAGTTTTTGGCAGTATATGTTGACGATTTTTTAATTGCTTGCTCGGATAGTGGTTTGGTGAAAGAGACAGAGGAAGCTATTGCCTCCAAGTTCAAAATAAAGTCGCTGGGTCCCTTACATCATTTCCTCGGCTGCACTGTCCATCAAACTGAAAAATATATTTGGATGGGACAAACCAGTTTCAGTGCTAAACTCCTTGGAGAAACTCAAATGCATGATAGCCACCCAGTTAAGATCCCAATGGAACCTGGTCTTAAACTTTATAAGACAGAGGAAGGCCAAGAGGAAGTGGACCCAACAATGTATAGGTCGGTGGTGGGTGGCCTTCTCTATCTATCGGGTCGAACGAGACCAGACATATCATTTGCCGTTGGAGTAGTGGCCGGGTTTTGCTCAAAGCCCAATAACACTCATTGGCAAGCCGTGAAGAGAATCCTACGATATCTAAATGGTACTCGGTCATTGGGGATTTGCTTTTCTAAAAGATCGGATTGTACGTTGGTTGGGTTCTCAGATGCCGACTTTGCTAATGATCCGGTGGACAGAAAGTCAACATCAGCCTATGTGTTTGAATTGGCAAACGGACCAATTTCGTGGAAGTCAAGGAGGCAACCAATTTGTGCTTTGAGCACAACTGAAGCTGAACTGATTGCAGCAACAACTTGTGGGCAAGAGGCCATGTACTTGAGAGCATTGCTTGGAAATTTTAAAGTTCCTGTCAAAGAACCCACTGTGATATACGAGGACAATCTTGCTACTATTGCCATTTGCAAGAATGCGCGATCACCAAGCTCTAGATCCAAACACATAGACTTGCGCTATTATTGGATAAGAGAGAAACTGGAAACGAAAGATCTGAGTTTGCATTATTGTCCAACCCTTGAAATGAAAGCAGACTTACTGACGAAGGCTTTACCGATCCCACAATTTACGAAGCTGAGGGAAGCTATTGGAATGATGTCTGAACATTGAAACTAGAGAAAGTGTTGAGATGTGATAATTGGAGTTTCGAATGTTCCGAGTTTTTTCTTGATATATAACAGCTGGTTTTCCCCATTTCCAGTTTAGTTGAAATAAAGAGTTCTAATAGGGGGGACAAGAAAATGACTGAAAATGACAGTAGATACTGTCAATGTCCATAGCGTGGCGTTATGCGCAAGACTTTCCATCCAAATTAAATGACACTGAAGGAAAAAAGAAAGTCTTAGGCATAAAGCAAGATTGAAAAAAAATGTCGTTGAAAAGTGACAATATGTGGCAGTATACAATTCACTTTCTAAATTACGGGACTGCTAAAGGTGACTGGTTTTCAAACAGTATTTGGCAGTGCCAGTTTGAAACAGTTTGAAAAAATGGGCAACACTTTGGCCAAGGGGAAAAATATTTGACAAACTGCACGTTCACGTGTAGAAGCAACAGAAAGGAAACATTTGGCAAACACCAAACATTTTTGGAATATTTGACAAATAATCTAGCCAAGATGTTTCATGTGTAGACCAGCCTTAACTGAATGAAGGTAAGACGATTGTTGTGAGGATTTCGCCTCGTAGTGTGGACTGTATTTCTATGGATTTGATCAACGACTATCCTTGAGAACACTAGCCAAACGCAGGACTGAGACAACTTGCTTTACTATGGTATATTGTCAGAGGTTAATGGTTGAAATTGGAACGGTCTTACGATACAAGATGGTCGGTGGTCGAATGGTTGATTAATCTGGTCTTCAAGATCACTTCACTACGGTTAGCGGGAGGCCTGGTTCCTTGGTCTCGTTCGTCTAGATCGTTGCACTGCACAACTCCCAGGGTCTGTCCCAAACGAAGGTGGTATCACACAAATTCGCACTTCCTTGCTCTTCTTCCTTCGTAGAACTGTCCCTCACAGTCCAGAAACGTTCTGACCTTCTCCAAAAAGTGCGTTGATTCGCATCATGTTCAATTAGTGATCGAGTTGGAGGGCAAACCGGTTAGGTCCGAGCTTTTCGCTGCTTCATCCTCCCCCCCTTTGCCCGACCAACGTCCAACGTTCTCCAAGGGCGCCACCTTGGTGATTGGCCGGGTCACCATTCCATCACTCGTTTTAATGGTGACTGCTCTCACCAAGCCATCCTTACCTGGATGGATCTCCTGGATTGTTCCCAGTTTCCACCTGCCACGTGGCTCTTGAGTACCCACTATGAGGACTTCAGCCCCGACTTGGATGTTCTCCATCCGGGTTGTCCACTTGTTGCGCTTGATTAGCATGGGAAGGTACTCACCCATCCACCTTGACCATATATTGTCCACAATGCCTTGTATGTAGTGGAAATGCTCCCTTGGGTTCTTTGAAGCATAGATTCCTGGAGGTACAGTCACATTTGCTCTTTGAATGAGAAAATGATTAGGGGTGAGGGCTCTTGAATCACTTGGATCTGTACTTTCATAAGTCAGGGGACGAGAGTTCAAGAACCCGACAACCTCATTCATGACCGTGCGAAGCTCATGCTCTCTTAGATGTCTTTTGGAGCCCTGCTCTTCCTCCATCACCTTGGTTAGTGCTCGTTTAGCAGATTTCACCAATGACTCATGGACTCCCCCCCAATGAGGGGCTCCCGGGGGTTGGAATTTCCAACGGATATCTGGGGTTCCCACATTGGATTCTCCAAGGGAGTCTAGCAAAGTTTTGGCCCCTTTCAGATTTGTGCCGTTGTCACAGTATATCAAACTAGGTTGGCCTCTTAAGTTTATGAAGCTTCGGAGACAGTTCATGAAATCTTGGGTGGACAATGAGGCACTCAATTCAATGTGGACAGCCCGTGTCGTCATGCATGCAAAGATGGCCCCCCCACCTCTTCTCGATTTTGTTTCTAGATACCAAAATCTCCATAGGCCCAAAAAAGTCCACTGATGTATTGAAAAAGGGGGGTTTGGCCACCGCCATTCGCTCTGGGGGTAGGTCTGCCATCTCTTGTTGAGCCGGGCGTGCACTTAACCTCTGACAGATCCTACATTGCCGGCTTGCCCTCTTGACTGCTTCCCTGCCGCGAAGGACCCAGTACCTTTGCCTTAGCAGGGCAAGGGCATGGTTGGTCCCTGGATGGTGGTTCCTTTCATGCTCTTCCTTGATGACTAACCTAGTAATAGGATGCTTTGGACAAAGAATCACAGGGTACTTCTGATCATACGGTAGTTGTGATTGGCTCAGCCGGCCTCGGGCTCTCAACATCCCATCATCACCCAAAAAGGGGCTAAGCTCCCTAAGTCGTGAGTTGGTTGATAAGGGGCGCCCCAGCTCTTGTGCCTTGATGTCTTCTGGGAACGACTCTTTTTGGACTTGCTTGAGTAACTTAAGAAAAGCAGTCGCCCTGCTCTCTCCATTAATTGAACCCTCAATTGCTTCATCAAGGGTTTCAAATTGATCATAATCAATTACTGCACAATGGTTTGTTTGTTGGAACCGTTCCCTCACCTCCTCTGATGAGATCCCAACCTCTACGTCTTCAGGCCACCCCTCTGGTGTCCCTTTCAGAAAGGGCGGTCCTTCCAACCATAGCATTGGTATGATTGGATGCTTCTGCGCCCGAGTGCCCAAATCTGCTGGATTCAAGCGTCCTGGGACATGCCTCCATTCATGTGGTCTAGTTATGGATTGAATTTCGCCAATTCGGTTCCCCACAAAGGCCTTATAGTTGCGAGCAATGCTAGCTATCCAGCATCTAACTACTTGACTGTCAGTCCAAAGCACGCGCGAACTGATCCCAATCCTCAGGTTGGTGGACAGATGCTTGGCAAGTCGGGCTCCCAATAGAGCAGCCTGGAGCTCAAGCTTTGGAATGGTAATAGGCTTTTTGGGTGATATTCTATTCCTTGAGCACACAATGCGAACCAAAACGCTCCCCTCAGTGGTAGAACTTCTGAGGTATCCAACACACGCAAAGGCATCCTCCGAGGCATCACAGAATATATGAAGTTGATGAACCACTCCTTCTCCACTCCATGGGGAAAATGCCCGGGGTACTTCATTCGTTTTCAGCGTCAATAGGCTTCCCTGCCATTCTTGCCATTCCCTTAGGACGTCGTCCCGCACTGGCTCGTCCCAACTTTGAGAACTAATTACGAGACGTTTCATCATGATCTTCCCAGCCACGACTATTGGTGCGCAAAGACCCAATGGATCAAATAAGCCAGCCAATTGGCTTAGCAAACCCCTTCTTGTGGGGACCAATGGTTTGCAGGAGGGGCTAAAGGTCAAACAATCCTTCTGTGGTTGCCACTCTAGGCCGAGAACCTTGGTACCTTGGGTACCTTGAGGTAAGTCAACCTCACCAGCAACACCACCCCCCAAGGATGTGGTGACTTCAAGTGAATTGGACTGCCACCCACGCAGGTTAAAGTTTCCACCAGCTAATGTGTCTTGGATTTTCCGGGCAGTCTCAATGGCCTGATTGGGTGTTTCAAAACTGTCCAGATAATCATCCATATAGAACTGGGTCATAACTCTGGTCATGATGTCTTCCGAACAACCAGAGTCCCTGATTGTCTGATGAAGTGTGTTGATGGCTAGACAAGGAGAGCAACAATCGCCAAAGACCACACCTGTCATTTGGAATGCCTTCACCTCATCAGTTGGGCTCTCTCTCCACAGGAATCTGTGGTATGCAGCATCCTCATTCTTGAGCTTGATCCTGCTAAACATTGCCTCGATGTCGGCTGTGAGGGCAACTTCTTGTTCTCTAAACCTCAACAGGACATCAAAGAGCTCGTTTTGCAATGTTGGCCCTGTCAGAAGGCAGTCGTTCAAACCCCTCCCCCGGAATTTTGAAGCCGAATCAAAAACTACCCTGACATCAGCTCCATTCTTCTTCCAGACGCCATGATGAGGTAGATAGCTTTGCTCTGCCACTGCCAGATCCGCTTGTGGCACAATCCTTGCATAATCATTGCGGATGGTCTCTCTCATAGCTCTAATGTATGCAGCCTTGAATTCAATGTCCTTTTGGAATTTTTTTTCAAGGCCCAAAAGCCTTTGCATTGCTTGGGTGCGATTGTTCCAAGGCTTTGGTTGGCCTGGAATCCAGGGGAGCTCAACCACATAACCAGGCTGAGCGTTAAGCTTCCTTGTTCCTTCCTGGATAGTCTTCAGGGCATATTGATCCTGGATATTAAGTATCCTCACTGCTGCATCTCCTCCTTCTGCTCCATAACTCTCAGTGTCATAGAATTTGGACACAATTTTGTCTAGTGACGTCTCTACTTGAGAGATGTAGTTCACATTGGAAGCCATACCAACCTCCGAATGCAATCCCAGACCAACCTTCCCACGGCAGACCCATCCCAACTTTGTCCTCATAGCGTAGGGCTCTAATGGTCCTCCCCTCTTCACTTCTAAGGGCTCTATGAGTGGTCCTGCATCCAGGCCAAGCAGAAGTTCCACTGGGGAGTTGAGTACGTTTATTGGAAGGTTTTTTAGATGCTCCCATCGACCTTGCAATTGGGTCCAATCCTTCCCTGTGAGTGCTTCACATACCTTGGGTATGACCTTCATGTCGACATTGCTTGTCCCACCTCCATCAGCAAACTGAATTTCAAGCTTGTATTGACCAGATTGAATGGAGGAGGTCCCTGTTGCTCCATGAATAGATAAGGGTCTCATCCTCTTCATCTGGGCCCCAAGTTTCTTCAAAACCCTCTCACTCATAAAGGAGGTGTCTGATCCTTCATCAATCAGTGCATTCACTACCAAGTTACCCTTTGGACCTTTGCAAGTCACTGCAATGATGCCAAGTCGGACCGCATTGTCTGCCTCTGTAGCATTGGTGAAAGATGAGGCCTCCACTTGGTCCAAGGGACCATCCATGTGTCCAGGAGTCCGATGAAGGAGGGCATGGTGGGGGCTTTTGCATCCATCTTTGCCGCATGGTCTTCTACTCCGACAGTCTTGGCTCAGGTGACCAGATCCGAGGCACGAGAAACAAAGCTTGTGTTCAATGAGCAAATCATATCTCTGTCCTATTGAAGAGTCAACAAAGCTTTTGCAAGAGGCAACCCCATGGTACTCTGAACGCAACGGACAGCCTTGTTTTGATATGGCTGTGTTTGTGCTTGCCTGCCGAGGCTTGGTCTCCCAACCAAGACCAAAATATCTTTTATCTCTTTGAGACAACTCCAATAGCCAGTCGCTGAGCTTATTAAGTTGTTCTCCTTTAGGGATTCCCTTGCTCAATTGGTGCCAGGCATTGAAGGTTTCCTTGTCAAGCTTACGTTCTACACAACGCACAAGCTGACCCCACAAGGTGTCCCCGGGCCCCACTCTTTCTTGGATAATGAGTAGATGTCCTTGCAAGCTAAATGCCAGGTTCTCAAGGCCTTGGGGGTCCCTTGGTCTAACCCGAGGGAGGTTCTCAATGACTTGTGTGTGGGCTTCAACCACAAGATCCTCTGCTCCATACACCTTGTACAAGGTCTTGAGTGCCGCCTTGTAATGGGCTTCTGAATTCCCATAACCATATATCAGTCGCCTAGGTGAATCCCCAAGCAGGGCCTTCAGCATTCCCATCTTCTCAGGCACGGATTTGGACGAGTTGTGGACAAGGGACTGAAACATATTTGCCCATTCATGGAACGCAACAATATTCCCATTGAATTTGGGCATCTTTAAGTCAAGACTTGTCCTTGCTCCTGTCCTGCAGCATGCCCCACTAATAGTGGTAGTAGGGTTTTCCATCCAATGGCTCTGCAGGCCACCCCACTCTGCTTGTGGGGGCAGGGCAAGGTTTTCAGATCTTGATCCTGTACCAGCACTTCTCCCCCCATGGTGGGGGTGAAATGATATCTCTGGGTCACTATTCTCATCCTGGCCAAGGTGAAGATACCCTGTAACCGGAGTAGTCCCCGGCCCTTGGTGCAAGCCCTTCTCATCCGAATTGACCTCTGCGGTCAAGGGTCTAGGTCGTAACACCATCTCCTCTTGTCGAATGTCTTGCAATCGTTGATTGCAATCGTTGATTGCAAGGATGGAGATCACCTCCATCCTCGGACCCCATCACCGAAGGTGGTTCATGCATGCGTGAATCCAAATGGTCTTGAACATCTGCTTGTAAATCCCGTACTCGTTGCTCCTCCATAATCAAGTAGGTCATCAGATAGTCTTGAACTTCGTCCTCCAGGTCTCCATCCAAATACTCCTCAATGATGGCCTTTAGTTCCCCACATGTTCTCTGAACCGCTTCCAGGTCCATGACAATACGTGTGCGGGACATTCTAAGGTGTTCCCCAATTCTAGCTCTGATAGCGTTGATTTGTAAGGTAAGCATTCTTTTCTTGGTTGACATGGCCTTACGAATTGCTCGATCAATACCACGTGAATCACCCAAAGTACGTATCGCATTAACGTTCTCATGGTGGTTCGTAACAATGACTTCTTCTTCCGACATTCTGCGTTCAGCTCAGCGTCCTAAGGCTGGTCAGGCTTGCCGTCAGATCCGGCTCGAAGGACCAAAATGTTGTGAGGATTTCGCCTCGTAGTGTGGACTGTATTTCTATGGATTTGATCAACGACTATCCTTGAGAACACTAGCCAAACGCAGGACTGAGACAACTTGCTTTACTATGGTATATTGTCAGAGGTTAATGGTTGAAATTGGAACGGTCTTACGATACAAGATGGTCGGTGGTCGAATGGTTGATTAATCTGGTCTTCAAGATCACTTCACTACGGTTAGCGGGAGGCCTGGTTCCTTGGTCTCGTTCGTCTAGATCGTTGCACTGCACAACTCCCAGGGTCTGTCCCAAACGAAGGTGGTATCACACAAATTCGCACTTCCTTGCTCTTCTTCCTTCATAGAACTGTCCCTCACAGTCCAGAAACGTTCTGACCTTCTCCAAAAAGTGCGTTGATTCGCATCATGTTCAATTAGTGATCGAGTTGGAGGGCAAACCGGTTAGGTCCGAGCTTTTCGCTGCTTCGACGATTAAAACTTTTTTTGAGGATTATGATAAAGTTACTTAAAGTGTAAATATTATAAAAGTGTAGCCTGTGCAAAGGAATCTGTTCGTCTGAAGTCTCTTCATCGCTTGCGCAAGTCCAGAGTAGCTCTACTCTATTTCCGCGCCCTGTTGTCTTCCTTCACTCAGCTCTTGCTACCCTCGTTTGGTGTCGTCCTCCTTAAAAATGCCTCGCAAATTCATCTTGAAAATGGATTAGGAACCATATTTTCCCCGGAAATTCTCCCCCGGACTAAAACGCGGAGTTTCATCACGCTCATTCAAGAAACAACTTGAACAACATAACGGCGTTTTTTTTGAGCTTATCTGTTACCCGGCTTGAACAACTTACATAGATTTTGCTCATCCACGCCTTATCCTGGACTTAATTAAGACATGGCAATATTTATTGCTTATTAGAAATCGATTTTTAAGGGTTGTCACCTTGGCATAAATTCATGTTCTAGAATTGATGGTTTCATCTTCGAATTTCTTTTATTGTACGATCGTGTCATTGATTTCAGGACAATCTCAGTATGGTTAAGAGTTGTTCAAGCAGTTTTAAGTAGTGAATTTGCGTGTGGGTTAAGGTCCATATGCCATAAGATAGACTTGCACCTTATGATTATAATTGATATTGATGCAAACAAGTTGAAAATCTAGATTTCAGACCTAAGGAGGCATTACAAAATTAGTGTTTTGCTTGAAAAATGCATTTTGTCATTCAAATATTCCAAAAGTGTATCCCAAACCGTTGTCTGAAAATCATTTTATTTAAACTTAAGAATGCTATGAGCTAGCATAAATACTGTAATGTATAAGGAAGCCAGAGTGGTGGCGCGTACTAATGCGTTCTCATAAGAGCCGAGGGTAAAAAAAAGTGCTTCCCCAGACGGCGTAGGTTCGAATCCTGTTGGGGATCGAATTGAAGCTGTCGTGAGAAATCCTTGTTTACAGGGAATCGCATTCCTTGTAGCGGTAGTAGAAAATCCGCAACAAACAAACAAAAAAAAAGTATATAATTCATCATATACGGTACGTACAATTTAATTATGGTCAAGGATGCCTAAATATCCAATTTTTGACTATTTTCGAACGTGCTCCCAAGTTTGACACACAAGGACTTTTAATTTGGTATAACCTTCTTTGCTTCTCTTCAGAACTTCATGATTTGAATTGTTATAGAATTTCATGAAAGACTAGTCTAACCTGGATATAAGAACATTCAACAGGAAAATATATCTTGGTATCACGTAAAATACTTAGTGAAAGACTAGTCAGTTTTACTTTATTTGTTCATAATGCAATAGTATATTAGAAAGATGTGTTTTAGAGACCAAATCAAAGATATGATAACTGTTTCAAAATGTTAAAGTTTATTTTGATTCATTTTGTCTCATTTCTATCGATCTATTGTCAGTTTATTTCTAGTTTAGCTTATTTTTTTGTAAGTTTCAATGACAGTCAAATTTGTCTTAATATTTTCATGTGTTCATGTGTTTTCTATTCTTATTTTTTGTTTATGAGTTAGTTCAATGATCAGTATAAGTTCGAATGATGCAAATAAACCTTATTCATTGAAAAGGTGTGTTCTAGGCTGAGTAAGAGTTAAGATAGTAGAATGTTCTAAGGGTGTTTTATCTGTTCATTGAAACCATGAAGAGGCATTACAAGTTTAGTGTTTTGCTTGAGTAATGCATTTTGTTATTCAAATATTCCAGAAGTGTACCCCAAACCGTTGCAAGTTGATGGATAATCATCAATTCTTTAAAAACTGAGACTTTCTTCTTTCAAAAGCACGTTCTCTCCTTTTGTGCTTCTCCACTTGATCTTGGTCACCCCTGATTTGCCGTGCGCCGTCCAGGAAATTCTAGATGTCCGTGGCTCGCCGCTCATACGAGTACTCCGGTCTGTGATATACAGTATGTACCCCTGTACTAGTCAGAAATATAGCAGTCTTCGTGCCGTTTTTCTGATAACCCTTACGATGGCCTCAATAGAGGTTGTGAAGAATTGATTGTTGTCTTTCGCCATGGACACTGCCATGACCTGCCGCGTAGACATCGCTGTAGGCCAGCCAGCACTGTCCAGGCACTTAGAAAGAGACAAATTCCCTAATATTTCAAGTAAATTTGCCAACAATGTCACCAACCAATGTCCTTTTTGATATCGGTAAACAATTATGATACTTATTTATCAGTACAATATCACACATAATGCGAAACAGTTAAAATTATGTTGAGTTTTGTCTCTTCCCGAGTGCCTGGACAGTGCTGGCTGGCCTTTAGCGATGTCTACGCGGCAGGCTGGTGGGGCGGGAATAGAGGGGGACAACAATCAATGGGGGATGCAGGGGGAGGTTTGAGTGATCTCTTCAAAAATCTTATCGCGGGCGGATGAAAGAAGAGAAAAGGCTTGTTCGTCAATGTAAGATTTTGGTCAGTGCAAGGGTTTTCGCGTTTTACAGACCGCCCTTATGACTTAGATGCTACAAAAAATGTCGAATTGCCAGTTTGGACAAAATTATTCTTTAGATCAAAAAATGGCAAGCACTTAAAAAAGACCTTTGATATTGAAGAGAAACACGTACAAAAAACGGCATTTTGTTTGATACCATGATGGTTTTGGAGCTTTACAATACAAATCAGTGCTTATAACATCACTTACACTTGTACTTACCCAAAAAAAGTGGCCTTTTGTTGAGAATTTTCTCGTGCAAGAACGAGCAAATAAAGTGTGCATTTTATTCCAAAATCCTAACCAAAGGTGTTCAAACTTGCAATTCGACATTTTTCATGGCATCTAATTCGCAAGGGCGGTCTGTAAATTGCGAAAACCCTTAAACTGCCCAAATTCTCACGAGCCACCCACTGTTGCCAAACAAGCCTTTTCTCTTCTTTCATCCGCCCGCGATAAGATTTTTGAAGAGATCACTCAAACCTCCCCCTGCATCCCCCATTGGTCACATCCTCTATTGGAGCTTAAGGTTTGGGTAAAGATGAAGACATTATATTTCATAAGAATTACTACACGTACATGTTATTTCATAAGAATTACTACATGTAATTATAGACTTTGGTTTGAGAATTGTATATTTGATACAGAATGAATGTAAGTTCCAAGAACTCCAATAAAGGATAAAATAGACTTTTTTTCTAGGTATAAAGTGTTTGTTACTGATTCAAATAATATCATTGTAATGTAAAAATTGTGGTCATGTCATGGCTTAAAATAATGTTTTAGTGATGGACCGAAAGGGCTCATAACCGAAACCGAAAGTTTCGACCGAAAGAGGGCTTAACCGAAACCGAAACCGAAAGCAGCTGATTACAAAATTGTTCAAATGCAAAATATGCCTTAAAAATTAGAATGCTCATGTGTTCGATGTTGGGTAGTCGCAAATTTTGAAAAATCGGAAAACTTAAATTTCAGAGGTTTTTGGACCATTTTTTTTATTTTGTTGTCAAACTCCATTTTACATAGTGCTTGTCTGCTTTCGGTTTCGGTAGGCATAACCGAAACCGAAACCGAAATTTCGGCCGAAAGCGCTTTCGGTCCATCACTATATTGTTTTGATAAGAACCTCTGATAGTCAAGAATGATTACAATATGTGATCTATCAATGAGTGAATTGGAATGTCTACAAGTGTCTAGGAATTAATAGTGCATTGGAAAAAATAGATTTTGAATAACTAAAAATGGAATTTAAAGTAACTAGGTCTTTACACACAATCATCTTTCTGTTGCGAACAAGTTGTTTGGTTTTTTTTTTTTGAATTTCTGATGCCAAGTTCTTTAACTTATTTGACTAGGCTTGTGGGGATGTGCTTTTTATATTTGATCTTATTGCTCCAAGTTGGGAACACATGGTTCAGAATTAAGCTCATATTTGGCAAAATTATCAAAAAAAAAACATGGTGCACCATCTTGGACAACCTGCGGAAGGCCCCTAAACATAGGGTTGCTCAGGAATATTGGATAGACATTCATCCAAATGAGTCTTAAATGATAAGACTAGGTCAGTAGATTTACACGTTCTTCTTAGTTCTGACGGTAAAAAAAGATCGTACGACTTTGGAGCAAGAATAAGGACAAAGTTCAGGATTTGGGCAGATATGTATTGGATCAACTTGTTACGGTCGCCATGTATTGGATCAACTTGTCACGATCGCCATGTATTGCTCGATCTAGTTCGGTGAGAACTTGGACCCGAGACTTAGTCAGAAATAAGAAGAACGCAACTAAGGATGGAACAAGTGATCAACTGTCGACCAACGGTCGGACAAGTGTCAAAAGACTGCTATTTATTCAGTAGGAATATGGTCTTATAAAGTCAAACAAGGCGCAGCCTACTTTACTTGCATGATGCGATAAGTCGCATCTTGTTGGAACATTGAGTCCTTTTTACATCATAGGATGGCTTTCTCATGATGGTACTTTGGTTCGTATACATGCCCTCGTGACAAGATAAAAGGAAACCTGTAATTCTAACTGTGTTTGTCCAAAAAACGCCTTTCTCAGATGATGCTTCCGGTTCTTCTTTGTTGACAAGTTACAAGGTTCCCTTTTATCTTGTCACGAGGGCATGTATACGAACCAAAGTACCATCATGAGAAAGCCATTACGCGACTCGTCGCATCATGCAAGTATAGTAGACTGCGCTCTATGTGACTATTTAAGACCATGTTTCTACTGAATAAATGACAGTTATTCAATTGTTCCCTTTCGTCCTAGTTTCTCCAGAGCACCAAAACTTGACACGAAAGCCCGGAAGAAATGTGGTGCAGAAATCCTCAAAAAGTCGTCCACCAAAACTTGGAACAAAATGACCCTAAGAATTGTGGTCCAGATGAGGGTTGCAGGAAAGGAATGACACGGCCGCCATCGCCATGTAGTATCAAATGTAGTGTTGGTAAGGCAATCTAAACTTGAACACATAAAAACTTGTGTCACTGAGGGTTGCAGGCAAGGAATGTCACGATTGCCATGTATTGGATCAACTTGTTACGGTCGCCATGTATTGGATCAACTTGTCACGATCGCCATGTATTGCTCGATCTAGTTCGGTGAGATCTTGGACCCGAGACTTAGTCAGAAATAAGAAGAACGCAACTAAGGATGGAACAAGTGATCAACTGTCGACCAACGGTCGGACAAGTGTCAAAAGACTGCTATTTATTCAGTAGGAATATGGTCTTATAAAGTCAAACAAGGCGCAGCCTACTTTACTTGCATGATGCGATAAGTCGCATCTTGTTGGAACATTGAGTCCTTTTTACATCATAGGATGGCTTTCTCATGATGGTACTTTGGTTCGTATACAGATATCATGAATGCATTTGAAAATGTATAGAATAAAATATCGTTCATATATTCTTTGAATACTAAAGATTGCAAGCGATTTCAATCCATCCAAGTTTAAATGATAAGATATTTCAGTAATAAACTAAGTGGTTTTTTTTTACTTTTTGCACACAAAAATATTCCAAATGTGGTTGTAAGGTTGCTTCGTGTAGTGCCATCATGCAGGAACCACTGTACTTCAGAACGGATTTCAAAAATACACACTAGGTCAGATCACTGTACTAAAATGTGAGGTTTTTGCAACAAATATGTTGTTCCGTTGAATTTCCATTGTACTAATCGGACCTAGTGTGTATTTTGAAAGTAATCCTGGCTTGAGCCATCCTTGCATCATGGTATGATCGTCCAGAGATTAAAAAGAACCAGGGATCCGGAATTCAGAAACGGTATTGGACATTAAAAAAAAAAAAATTCCCAAAAGATTTGATTTAGCTTTCAAAATGGTAAAAATAAATGATTTTTTTTTGAGTGTTGGAGTTTATGTCAAAATAGCTCAAAATAATAGATAATCTCACTTAAAAACACTTATAATATATTTTGAGAAAAAAAATATTTTGCAATGTCAGATAAAAATACTTGAAAGTTTTGAAAAAAATCGGTTGATGGTTGAAGTTTCGGTTTTAGTCCATTTTCAACATGGTCCTTCAAGAAATTGTAAATTTGAATATTAATCTCTGTTGAGTTAACGCACAAGGAAATAATCGAAACAACTCGAGTAAAAGTCCAAATGTCAACTGTCTTTATTCTGGTAAAAGAATCGGACACTTCGGTGAGCAATGTAGGCATACGCGAGCATATTACAACATTTCCCTCCCAAGTTTCATACCGACAGTAAATTTTAAATGTTTAGAGATAAAAAAGGTTTGAAACTTTTCATATGAATGGTATTAATCTTTTCGTTTTCATTTTCCTTCTCCATGGAATGTCTTTTGACGTCTTTGAATTCTCAAACTTCTTCGTGGAATAATTGGCGAATCACTTCCGATATCTAATCCTGGTCCCTGTGCTGTATCCTCCTGTTTCTGATTCCGAATGATCTTTGGTCGAAGATATCGACGATTTCTCCATAAGATTCGACCTGACGGAAATCGCAATTGATATGCACGATAATGATTTGAATCAATCACTTTTGCGGTCATATTCCATCGCTTCGTTGTTGGATTTTGAACAAGGACTTCTTCCCCAAGATTTAGCTTGGTTAAAGGCCTCGCTTTTGCATTATAATATTTGTCCTTGACCTCACTTGAACACATATCGGATGTATCCATCGCTCCTTTCCACCTTTGCGCAAATGAAGAATGATGAGCTGGGACGAGACTCCTCATGGGATGGCCAAAAACCACTTCTGCGGGAGATAACCCATTTTCTCGAGGTGTGTTCCTCAACTCTATGAGTCCTTTCACAAATTCATCTTGGGTAATGTCTGTATTTGTTGTAGCCACTAATTTTTTCAATGATTTCACTGTGGCCTCTGCGTGACCATTTGCCTGCGGATAAAATGGCGAAGATGGACGCCACTCTACACCCCAATCTTTGAGAAACTTTTGCATCTGATGGCTAGAAAATTGCGGTCCTTGATCTGTGGCCAATACTTGAGGACATCCAGCGATGGTAAAGAATGACTTCAAGGATGAAACCACTGCACATGAATCAGGATCTTGATTATACATAGCTATGAACGGATAACCTGACAGTCTATCAGCCACAGCTAAGTAACTTTTCCCTCCATATGAAAATAAATCTGCACTCATTATTTGGAAAATTTGTTGTGGTGTAGGGTCCCGAAGCAACGGCTCTCGACTCTGACTTGGAAGTCGATTCTGACATCTTGAGCAAGACTCAACAACGTTTTTGATGTCGGATGAAATCCCAGGCCAATACACAGCTTGACGTGCTCTTCTCATTGTTCTTGACACTCCTTGATGGGAATCATGAAGACGTTCTAACACCTCTCGTCGCAATGATGATGGAATGACAATTCTGGATCCATATAAAATTAATCCATCTTGAACAATCAATTGGTCCAAAATTCCTTGAATGATCTGGCTCGAGATAATCCCGATCCTGTGACTATTGCCGCCTTCAATTCTTCCATCTCACCGTCACTTTCATTTACAAGACGAATTTTCTCCAATATTGGATCCTTGATATTTTCATCATAAGCGTCCGTCACTGGAATGTCGTTATCCAAAGCAGATATTGCTTGTAATACAATAGACGCCATTTCCATCTTACACTCCCCCGAGAATTTGCGGACTTCGTCTTCAACAGGGTCGCTCACTGGTGCGCGGCTTAGAGCATCAGGGATGCAATGCACTGAGGTCTTGACCCATTCCACTTTGAATTGATATCCCGCCACTGCTTGCTTGACTCGCAACAGACGTGGATTTTCGACTTGAGCACACGTGTATGAATTGAAAATAGTCACCAATGGTCTATGATCTGTTATCACTCTGAAAGTCGGGAGCCCCAACAAGAAA
This sequence comes from Tigriopus japonicus, assembly GCA_010645155.1. Lineage (NCBI taxonomy): Eukaryota > Metazoa > Arthropoda > Copepoda > Harpacticoida > Harpacticidae > Tigriopus > Tigriopus japonicus. Next base: position 9,146,447 of record CM021317.1, read on the forward strand.
ACTCGGCACTTTTTCATTGCCCATGCTATGGCTAATGCTTCCAATTCAACCATGGCATAATTCGACTCTGCCCCAGATAAAAATCGACTCCCACACTGAATCAGGCGATTTTGATTCCCGTGTTTCTGAACCAAAGCATAACCGAGCCCTTTTGTTCTGCTAGCGTCTGTCTGTAGAATCGTCTCACAATGAGGATCGAATTGAGCCAGAATCGGCGGTTCGATCAAAGATTGTTTTATTGCTCGGAAAGCCTCGATATGGTTTGAAGTCCAAACGAATTCCATCCTGGTCTTCATAAGTTCCCGAAGGGGACTGGCTGACCCAGCAATCTTTGCCGAAAATTGACCCAACTGGTTTACTAATCCCATGAAGCTTCTTAGCTCTGTACGATTGGTGGGCTCGGGAAAATTGGCAATTGCTTGCACTTTTTGAGGATCTGCAGCGATTCCTTTGTGAGACAAAATGTATCCGACGAACTTCACAGATTCTTCTCCAAATTGGAATTTGTCTGGGTTTAACGTTATTTGGTGCTTCCTGCATCTCTCCAGGACTTGTACTACGGATTGAACATGGGTGGAAAACTCTTCATTGGCAATGCAAATGTCATCCACTACTTTGGCTAAATTGGGCAAATCCCCCAATGCCTGATCTCCGCGTAGGTTGTAAGCATCCCCTGTTGAGATCATTCCCATCTCATCTCCCATCCCGTGTATGGACGAAACGACCCCAAGGAGTCAAAATTGTGGTCAAATCCTTTGACTCCGGATGCAATGGAATCTGCCAGTATCCCGATGTTGCGTCCAAAGTGGTAAAAAACTTTGCGTTTGTCGGTAATTGCGACACGGCTTCTTGAGGTGTTCTCATGGGATGAACTGGTCGGTGCACTTGATCATTCAGCTTTTTGAGGTCGCCACACAATCTCAATGTCCCATTGGCCTTAGTCTGGATCACTAACGGGTGGCACCATTCCGTTGGTCGATCACCAACTGCTTCCCATATTCCATTTCTGACCAATTTATCAACCAAAGCTTTCGCCTCATCTCTCTGGGCGTACGGGACGGGGCGTGCCGCATGAATTGCGTAAGGAATTGCTCCGCTTTTCAACTCTATTCGAAGGGCCGGTCCAGTCATGGGTTTTAATTTTTCATCTTGATTGAACACATCCTTGTAGCACTTCAGCAATAAACCCCTAATTTCCGCAATATCGGTATGTGTTGGTGACGTGGGTATGTTGTACTTTAGATCGTCCCAAACAGTCTCTGTTTGGTATTCCAGATTCTCCCCTTTCGTTGTAGCAACCTGGATTGGCATGGAAAATTTGTCGTGGATTATTCCTAATCCCTTGCAAGCATTCAATGACAAATATGCCTGGTTCACTTCTTTACAAAATGTAATCTTCTCAATCACCTCGTTTTTCCCCAACTGAAGACTAACTTTAACTTCTCCAACCGGTCGCAGTGATTTCCCTGTGATTCCAACTATTTTTGTCTGCACGGGAGCGATAGACGATCTTTCGAAATTAAGGGCGTGCAATGCATTAAGGCCGGCCACAGTGCCTTCCGCTCCTGTGTTTGGGATGAATCCAAGTTCCCCCAATTCGTGACCTGTCTCACACTGCAATACCTTTATTGTCACTTGAGGTGATTGCCCGATTCCCGCAATCAGAACTGCATTTAGCGACTTATCCAAATAACTTCCTGTTTGGTGGAGATGGCACACTGGTGCGAAATGACCTATGTCTCCGCATTTATGACATTTAGCCGAACCTGACTTGGCTGGGAATAACCTGTCTCTGACGTGTCGGAATCCGCAATCTCGGCATTTTTCAGGTCTTTGTTTGTTACTTTCTTCACTTTGATCACTTATTTGGGATGCCCTCTTCTCGTTCCTTTCCTTGGTGTGCGATGACGATTGGCTCCAGCAACAACCAAATCGGGACTTCTCAAATCTTTGACTCCCAATCTCCCCTTTTCTTCATTACGACATCTCGTGATGGTTTCCAGTAGTGTTGGATGAGGAGTTTGGGCTAATAACTTCTGTCGTACTTGATCATCTTGGATTCCTACCAAGATTAATACGGCCACCCAATCATCGGGACCCATAAGTCTAAGCTCTGCATCAGCAGCTAGTTCTTGGATTGCCGTGTAAAAGTCATCGAACAATTCTCCCTCTTCTTGGTGGCGATGTAATAGGCGGTACCGATCTAACGCCAAATTATGTCTCTCCT